>VXBX01002704.1:0-130243 GCA_013400415.1 Scytalopus superciliaris | reverse complement strand
AAAAAAAAAAAAATAATGCTACAGTGTTCATCCCAGAACATGAGAGAAGGAATATAGACAGAAGGGTTCCTTAAGCAAAAATTGTAGAGACATGGAGAGAAAGAGGTACACCAACAGGTTGCCACATTAGCTCTTTTATCTTTTTAGCAAATTATTTGCTTTTGCAGACTAAAAGTAAATATCAATGATGATGGGAAATTTAAAAAAATCCCTTTGAAAGACAAGACTCAGAACTACAATCGATAATGCTACTGTCTTATTCAAGGACTTGGTATACATATTGATTTTGCAGCACATTATAGATTTTCTTTTCCTTCACATGTATATAACTGCTTACTGATACTTGGTTATAGGTTCTTTTCCTCTCTTTGTGCTCCATATATGTAGGTAAAAGACTCCTATTTGATTTCCTGCCAAAATCCTCTTTCTCCATAGGTAGCAGCTATCCTTCTTTCCTCAAATTGTCTAACAGATTAAGTTATTTTTCCCAGCCTGTATTTACCCTGGATATCCTAACAAAAGATATTAACCCTTCTGTGAACCTCACTTCATAGATGGCTGCATAACAATACTTTCAGATCTAAGGAATAACAAAGCTGTCAGCCTCAAATGAAATTTGNAAACCCAGAAGAAAGAAGTATCAAAGATACCTTGAATTCCCTCCACTCCAGTTGATTGTCTTGAGATTTTTTTAGAAATATTCATATCTTGGGCAAGACGACCTGTAATCCCGTAGGAGACTGACAGTTGTGTTAACTGTGAATCCTGTGACCATTTTTGCAAAGCTTTGATTCTGCTACTTGCTCAATGTTAATATTATTTTGGCTCATTCTTGTTCCTTAATGCCCCCTTAATGGTCACTTTAAGAATAAAAAAGTGGCCAACATTTTCATGTCAATTAAGCAACATAATTTTTCATTCACCAGTTTAAATTTAAAAATTGGCCCAAGGAGAAGGGACTGAACTCATCTATACTATCATTCCTTTTTTTCTAGGAATAAAGAGTAGTTGCACAATGGTACACTTCAGTCCAGTGAGATGAAGCTCTTTCCTGCCATGCTGTTATCCTCTGGAGTCACCGGGTGGGTCCAGATGGCAGCCGGATGGCATTCATTAATTCTGTTGGGATGTACAAGTGGGTTTTTTGCCATCCTAAACCCGTACCTTTTCCTTTCCCTTGCAGGACTTCAGCATGCTTTGCTACCTTGTGCAGTGAGATGGACAGCAGCCTGATTCTGTCTTGGTGAAGGAGCAATGCATCTCCTCTGCATAAGGAAATTTCTGTCAAAATGATGAAACAATCAGTAGCTCTTTTTCTTTTGAGGGACTTTTTACACTTCAGTATGCTATTCATCAGTTATTTTGGGAACCAGAATGGTAATAACTGAGATATCTGTAAAAACCTCTGCCATTTCTGGGAAAACAAACTTTAAGTTGGAAATGTTTTTCCTACACTTACAATATGAATTCCAGTGTTGCTTATAGATGTGTGATAAAATACAATAATAAATTTAAGGCCTTCTTTGCTCTCAGGATGTTTGGTAAGCAGCTTGTTTTCTTTTCTCTTGCTTATTCCTCCTTTCCCATATCCTCCAACTTCTGGTTTTAGTTATGCTTCTGTACTGCCAGTCTGAAAACAGTCCAACAGCTGTCTCAGTCCTTTCCGCCTGAGACTCACACTCTTTCTATTCCCCCTTCTCTTTCATTTTTAAAGCAATATTGCAAAAATGTTTTGAGCATTGTTTTTAGTGACGTTTCCACAGAAAGCTGACTTATCCTTCAAGCCTCCATATTTAAACCTGGGGATTTTTAATTGGTTGCACAAAGTTCAAGGGAATGTGCTCCAGCTTTCTGATGCTGAATGTGCACTGCTGGAGAAAGGCCTTATCAGGTCATGATAAGGAGAGAAGATCAAAAAGGCATGTTAGAAAGCCAGGATAAGCAACAGCCTATCCTTAGTGTGGGATTTAATGAAATATTTGAAAGCTAGTGGAAAAGAATGTCAAATCCATAAGTATGCCATTCACTCAAAATTTAATATTTGGGTGACATACTTATTTTTTCAATACTTTCTTCAGCCTGAGATGGAACCACCATAACACACAGGAGAGTGTTCAACTCACCTAACTTGAGATTTTTCAAAGTCAGATACGTACACATGAATTTAGCACTTGAAAAGGAACCTTTTGAGAGAATGTGTCTTAGATGTCTGTCCAATAAAGGGAAACATTTTTCTAGCTTTTAGAAACTGGGGTGGATGAATCCCTGTGATAGTTCTTATGAATGATTCATGCTTAGCACACGTGAAGTGAGCCCAGTCTGAAGCTTTACGGTCACACTGAATCTGCCTTAACTCTTGATGTGACCTGTCCCACGGTACTTTCTACCAAAATGCAAGACAGAGGATGCTTTTGTTAGGCCTCTTCTTCCAGTCTGTTTAAAAAAGAGAGAGCTGTAGCTGTTTGATCCAAAATAGTTTTAGTGAACTGAAGAATTTTGAACTTGATTGATCTGATGATTATAAGCCTCATAATTTCTAGCTTAAACTTACAACATTTAACTTTATTTTTTCATGTACCAACATGATTTACAGAGTTAAATATCAAGTCCATTCTCTGATGTTCAACTTTCCTATATGATTACATGAAGTGTTATGTGATTGGAATTATGTGGTTTTCTGTGTGTGCCCAAAACAATGTCCTCTGCATCCTTCATTACAAAATCAGTGCTATTATGCTACTTAATGATTTATCTAAATGAAAACAGTTGATTCTTGGTTAATGAACCTTAGAGAGAAACAAGGTAACAAAAAATGCTAATGATAGTTATCAGTAGACTCTGTTTAAAGTGACAATAATAATCTGAAAAGTTACATTGTTTTTATGGCAGTTTCTAAAACTTCACATATTAAAGTTCAGCCTGATTGAAACTGCCATATATACCATTACCTTCAGCCTTTCTGACAATGGAAGAATTTGCTCACTCTTATAAGGTGGGAATCACTTTTATTCCTATCTCTGGGAGCTGAGGAAAGAAAACTTGCTTGCCAGTTTGCCATCTGAAGTGTTATAAATAATCAGTCAAATTACGTTGGAGATAATATTTTAATGCCTAGCTCATTCAGTCAAAATATTTCATTATTATATTCCCATTACAATGTCACCACTTACAGCCCAATCCTTTTGTTTTCCATCTCACTACAACAACATTTTCTTTCCTTTTCTCTATTACTTCAGTATGGTGTTTTCTTATTTGTTGGTTTTTTTTTATTTTATTTCCTTTGTGTGTGTGTGTGTGTGTGTGTGTAATGGCTCCCAGATTTACAGGAGATTAATATCCAGTCACTATTTTTCCTAAGGGTGCCAAAATTCTGTCTTGACTCTTTTGTTAACCTTATGCTGCTGTAAAGCACTTTCACACAAATTGATATGAGCACTCAGTCATTTTCTTCTATTATTTTAGTAATTATTTAAGTCATTATTTAAGTAAGTTCTCACAGAAAGATGTGATGGTAGCATTGGAAAAAAACCCCAAACTGTACTTCTTCAGAAAGACTAAAATTTGCCAGACTTTCTCTAGAGTGACTGTGTTGCACCCTAGTATGAATTGCAGTCCTACCTTGGAAGACTGATCCAAATCCAGCTAAAATCAGTATTAAGAAATTAGCTATTCCCTATTTCTATTGACTTACTACTAGAATAATTGCTACATGATAAATATAGCTCAAGCCACCAATTATAATCACATTTTTAATTGTGTTATCAGTCTGTCTTAGTTCCACTGACATTTTAAATGTCAGGGAAGTGTGGTCCGTCCTACCTTAAATCCACAGAGAAATGCACTTCCATTAGGATTTTCTTCACAAAGTAACTATTCTTTAGAGCACTAACACTGCAAAGCAAATTGAATTAATCTCATATTTGCTGTGTCCTCTTCCCTGGAGGTAACTGCATGATTGTATGTGTCAAGCACAGGATAAACCTGGAGACTAATAAAAAGGCAGGTACTCAGCTATAGGACAAACTGTGGACACAGGTATGGGAAGGCCTGAAAGCATTTTGCTTTTTAGGCCATATTAATATGGTTTAAACATAAATACACTCTCTATATTGATTTTCCCGTAGATCTCAGGCCAAGATTTTCTGTGTTGCAATACATTTCACTGTGCAATGGTCTTCCATGAATAACTAATTCACTGCACTATAAAATGGCAAGGACTGATGTCCCCCAAAATATGGTACTTCTGAGGCATATGCTTTGACACTGTGGAGATATGCCAGGTGAGCAGAGAACAAAAAGGAATGTACAAAAATATGACTTTAGCAGAAAAAGGTGCAAGGGGCCTCACTCTTACGTGGTAGGACTATGACTGGAGCTCTGCACAAACCGTTCCACCTTCTGAAGGGAGGGGAACTGAGATGATGCAGCTGGTAGTTGTATTAAAGATGAATGAGCTAAATACCTACTCTTAGTGCTCTTTGCACAAAACTACTGTCGGAGACACTGTGAGAATGGGAGTATGGGTATAGTTCAACCTTGTTGCTTTTGAAAACTTCAGCACCTTTTGCTCCCCAAGTGACTTCACCTCTTACAACATGGGAGGGACCTCTGGCTTCACTGTAGTAGACAGAACAGTTTATTTTCCCCAGCCACAGTCTTGCATTTTTCAGGCATGTTAAAATTCATTTGAACCAGAGAGGGGAAGAAATGAAATTTAGAGGCAGTTCTGCAAATCTCTGTTTTAAACTCCTCAGCATTCTCTCGATAGGCCAACGTCTCTGCATTTGCTTCATTTTATATGAAACTGATGAAATTCATATGTAGCTTCTCCAGTTTGGTAAGTATTTCCATAAATGCAGCAGTAATTAAATTCAGCTATTGGCAGAAGTGTGGAAAGTGAAATGCTGCCAGAATAACTGACTCTGCTGTACTGTAAGTTTAGCCTTTCAAAAAGGAAAAGAATTTGTATGCAATAGCTTCAAATTGCACAGCTTTAAAAGCAGTTTAATTTTAGTCTGAGGGGATTGTTCATCTCCTGTTTTATATACATTCATAGTGCATATCAGTGCTTCCTAAAGCAGCTCCAGACCTGGCTGCCTTCTGTGCTAACTTAGCACAGACTATAGACTGTTTGGTATAGAAGAAGTTACTGCAGTGCTTATAAAGCAAAGCCAGCTGCAAAACCAAGCTAACATCTAATTTAGAGATGTAACTTTTGTCTAATGCAAACAGACCTACGTGGAAAATATTTCCTAAGTGCTTTGCTGAAGTAAGGCAATGATCTGTGGGACAAAGATGACAGGGAATTATCTGAAATTGAAAAATGCAAGGTAAGGGACGTGATGTGGCTCTCAGTAAAAACAGCTATTTAAGATCAACCAGAGAAGTCCAGGCCTCAGCCTCAGCATGACAAATACAGCTCTTCTAAATGATAGAGTGGGAATTCCAAATAAACTCTGGCCAGTCTGCTTGGATCTCCCTGGACCACAGTGTGAGCCATGGCAATTACAGTGAGGAGCTTCCTCTTGTCCAAACTTTAAGAGCGAAGTATTCTCCTCCACCTTCTCTGGTAGAAAGAAACTAAAACTAGTGGGAATCCAGAAAAGGTGTAAAAAAAGAATAATAGCTCTGCTTCCTGCTCATCCTCCAGCCTTCTAAGAAGTGGCTATGTAGTCCAACATCATGAAACTAAGATAAGAACAGAATTTTCCTTCAAGAAAAGGAAGAATTGAGCATATGATCTCTTGACCCTGATTATAAGAATAAATGGCTTACATGTCATTCTTGACCTTGTAGATTTTGTATGACTATTATTTCTGTTATTGTGGCCCATATTCCAACAACTATGTGCTGTCAGTCTAAATGACCTTTGTCTAAAGTGCTAAGAGCAAACACTGAGAAACACAATTTTTATGAGAGTATGTCCTAGGTATTTGTGTAGACCTATAAATATATGTGTGTCCCTACCTATAATTATGTGGGTGCATGTCTGCTTTGTGCCAGTGCCTATGAAACAAACTATGAACAGTTTCTTTTCCACAGGTGATTGCATTTAAAAATGTTAGAAAAAGAATTTCGTCCTTCATAACAAACACTCGAACCTTGAAGAATCATGAAGTGGTCTCCTGTCCACCCAAAATGAATTCACTAGGCAAGAAGCAGGAAGGCCATGCATTCTAAATAAACTCTTAAAGACTGAAATAATGACTGCACCAGAAACAGGTCAATTCGTGGTCCAGAACACTTCCTGTGCTATGAAAATACCTAGAATCAGACTAGATCATTAAATTACAAATCATTTTACTGCTAATTATTTCAGTTTAGCACATTTTGAATATGTGGCCAGTCTTTTCCTTCCAAGACTCCCCAGCTGCTGCTTACTTAGCCACTTGTATTTTCATTTCACATTCCCTAGCAAGAGGCACAAAGCAGAGAGGGCCGAGGGTTGATTTGAGGTGAGCTACAGTGGCAGGAGGGCTGCAGAGGGAGTAGGTGCCACATGCACTGCTGCTGAGCTCCAGCAGGCTCTCCGTTGCACAGGTGCTACTGGCAAAATTGTTGAATGCAAAAGAAACAGACCTCTGCAGGCAGTTCTGACTTTTATAGGAAAGAAGAGCTTTCAGATATGTAGGGGAGTGGAGAGAAACCTTGGTTACACCTGCCTTCCCACCTGAACTCCATCAATTCTAACTTCATGATGTCTATGCCAGTTTTTGTTGATTTAGGCTTGAAGGAGGAAAGTTTAAAAAAAATTTTCCTCCTTACTAGACTGCTGGATTTGGCATTTATTCAAAGGGTAAGGGCCCATCCAGTCTGCTGGGACCTTTCCCAAAGAAAACACCTCTCTGCTGCAAGCCTGTAGTCACTTGCAAGTGAGTACATGGCTGAGGAAGCTGGGGCAGAAAGGAATTCCTCCAGATTTTCCCTTTTGCAGCTATTGATTAAACTACAACTGTGTGTGCTCCGTTTCTTCAATCATTTTTGTTTCATGCAGTGGAAGAGGGCTGGCTGTGTGTCTGTGGAAGTAGCTTGCCATATCAGCAACATGCAGTCATTCTTTTTTCCCCCTTCTATTAACATAAAAATCATGAGGCTCTCTGCAGTCGTTTCCCCATACAGAAATGTGTGAATGAGAAGGTAATCCAGAAGCAGGATCTGTATGGCCAGCACCACTCCTCTGAGACATAAAGTGGGGGGGGGCGCGGGGGGGGAAAGAAGGAAAATATGCCAGAGCCCTGCACACAGAATTTGGAGCTATTTTCCCGGCTATCCATACCTCGCTTTGTCCCCTGTTTCCAAGCTGTTTTGTTCCCAGGGGCTGGGATTGCTCAGCAAAGCCCATGGCCACAGTGGCTGGAGAGAAGTGGGGATAACTGAGAGGAGTCCTCCTGCTTCATGCAGCTTTCCCTGATTTTTTTTTCCCTGTCCTTAAAATGGGGTGAAGAAAAATTATGCAGCTCAGTAACTGCCTGGTTGGGCTCCTCCCTCTGAACATCCTTCCTTTCTCCTCCCTCCCCCTTTCTTTTTTTTTGGTGTTCAGCCCACTGGCTACGTGGACACTCTGTGGAGCAAAGCCAGGGCAAGGGACACAGAAAGGCACGTCCTATGGCAGAGCTTTTCTCCCTTTTCACCAAGCTATCTCAGAGCTAGTAGTTCATCTTACAGCTCTGCATTTACCAGGCAAAGAGAGAGAATTTAAGGAACAAAACTTCAAATTAATGTATATCACAGTGAAGCTCTAATGATTTCCCACATCTTCAGCCCCAATTAATTTCAATTTGAGTGTATGGCAGGAGCATTTTCTTAGCACAATTTCAAATTTCTTCATTAATCCCTAATCTCTTAGACAATATTTTTTGAAAACTCAGATCATATCCCCGGGCTGATAAATGCTGCTGATTATTTTTATACATAGCTTGATATAGTTCACTTTTACCCAAGATGAGATGTGCCTTGGAAATCAGCATGGGCCTTAATCATAAATAGACACAAATCACTGTGACAGTTTTTATGTAGATGTTGTGTTGCACCAAGTACATTTCTAATTGTTACTGTCTGTTCTCTTGTCTTAATCTCATCACCAAAAAAGAGTATGTGCTGCATGCTGAGGTGAGAAAAGCATGTAGTGTGTATAGGAATCTCAAGGGGCTTGGAAACTGTATTTGGAAAAGCAGAGTATGAGTGGAAGTGAACTGTGGATGACTGTGGGGCATGACCCTGTGATGAAGAATTATGCCAGGAGCTTGTTGGTGTGGAAGCACAACAGAGCCCTACAGTCTGCTGAAAATTTGTCAGAATGGGGGTTATTGTCTTCAGATGTTTGGTGAAATATTTAACAAGGTGCCATGAAGGAAGAATGATCTAATGTTTTGGTGAGTCTCACAAAAGAATTGATAATATGCTATCAGATACAGGGGTCTTTAGGCACAACTCTGGGAATAACACCAGTCTCTGGGAAAAAAAAAAAAAATTACCAAATAACAGCAGAATTTTCTCAGAAATTCTGAAAAAGGGCAAAATCGAGTAGAGGGAAGAAAAGATGCTTCAAAACAAGAAACTCTCTGTGTTTATTGAATATCCCTGTGACAATGAAAATAAGAAACACTCAGCCCCCTAGCTACATCTGGTTTGTTTTTTACAGAAAGATAAAACCAACAGGCTATCTTCATCAGGAACCCACTTTAGTCTAACATAAGTAGAATTTGTTTCTCAGATGGAAGCAAACTTGTGATTTAGGGCCATCTACTTTTCTTAAAATATTCCTACCATGGCAGGGGGAATTACGTGACCTTCTTGCTCCAAAATCCTCCTGCAGCAGTTCCTCTGTCCCTTATCTCAGGTCACTTCTCTTTGCCTCTGGGGTAAGCTACCTCAGGGAGCACTCACCTACAAAAGAGCTGATGCCTTTTCCACTGGGAAGGCAGGACATCCATACCAAATGGCTCCAGCCCTTGAAAAGGTCTTACCTTAGTTTCCTATGAGGAAAGGGGAGGGAAGACTGTATGAAATTCCCTGAGCAGCAGATAAATACAGTCTATAACTAAATAAATGCTTGAAGAAAACAAGAGAGTGAGAGAGCACATAATAGAGATAACAGAACTCAGACTGAGAAGAGTAGGTGGTGGAAGGAAAGGGAAGGGAAGTGAAGAGAATATGCTGGAAAAATGCAGAGGCCAGTATTGGGGAAGACCAGCTATATTACAGAGCTGCTCCTGGGAAGTCAGCCAGAGTATCTCTGCAGGAGCCTTCATCTCTCTCCCTGACTGTAAAACAGTTCTAAGGCCTCACACAGCATCCAGTTAATGAGCTTAACCATTGGTAATATCAACTCAGGTTTGATCATATATCAGCAAATCAGTTTCCCTAACTGTGCCGGAATCGAAGTTACTAGAGGGAGACTTAGAGGTCTTCATCTCCTTCCCTGTAAAGCCTGATGGCTTTCATTAACCCCAGACTATCCCTGGTATTTTGTACTTTCTTTGTGCTTCAATAACACTCTGAGAGAACAGCTACCTTCTAAAACTCTTCTTTTTACTTTTCCAATAATAGCTCTGCTTCAAATTTTTACATTTAATTTTATAACAATTCTTCCAAACTTTAGGAATTCAGAGAGATCATGTAAGTTAATTATGGTTCAGGACCACAGCTGCTTCTTCATTAGAAGAAGATCCTGCTCACTTCTATTTGAGTTTCACCTGCACAGTAAAAAACACAAATGAGGAAATTGGCCAAAGGAGGGGTAACACTGGTGAAATGATCCGGAGTTTGCAGGTGTCTGAGTTATAAATACAGCTATAGTGTGAAGACCTGTGCTTCGTTATTGGAGGCAGTAGGCAGAGTGGTGGCCAATGCTGAAGAGGGTTTCAGGTAGTGTAACAGGAAATAATCAGAGGAAGAATGACATGGGTTGAAGAAGAAACAGGTTTCAGTTTTAGGGTTGTAACATACAAAATAGCGTATGTAATATGAAAGAAATGGTCACCTGAAGATTTTTCAGATGTAGGTCATATTTGTGACTGAGCTATTTGTGAAGATAGGTCATATATGGTGGCAGGGTATATCCTTTATTTTCCAGTTCTCCAGAGTCAGTGACATAATACTGACCAAAGATATTTCTTCTCTCCCAAGTTCAGAGGGACCTTGCTATTGTTTGTTAGGAAATCTCAGCTGTTGTTGGTAGCTATCCTGTTCAAGGTGCCCATCACCTTTGTTTGAGGTGTGGACATAGGTATTCCAGCTGGGATCACTGTGCTGACTGTCAGTGAAGCCACGGATGGCGTGGCAGAATGGGGTGGCTCTTTCCAGGAGAAACTGTCTTCCGTCTGTGGTGGTTACGTCAAATTCATCCACGCTGGCCACAGCCTGCACTAGAGCAAATCCAAAATTCTGGAGCCAGCTCTTGGGGCTGGTGCCCAGCCCTCCTCCTTTTCAGGCTGAGGAGCAGCAGCGTGTCTGTGGTGTGGGGGGCTGGTTTCAAGCAGGAGGGATGTGGCAGTCGGGGATGTAGGAAAACACGGGAGGGACAGGCTGAAGGAACTGAAAATAGTGTTCACCATCTTCCCAGAGGTTTGATGCTTACACCACATGGAAATAAAAGTATTTCCCTACATTTTCTGACTCCACCCACTCCCAAGCAAGCTAAGGGGGAACTTGTTTCCACAAGCACCCTTTTTTTTTTTTTTTTTTTAAATTGATAACATCAGCTGAACCCTTGTATGATTTACAGCTTCTGGCTCCATTAATTCACAGTAGCAAGGCAGCAGGCTTTTCTACCTCTTTTCAGGCTCCTCCTGCCTGACATTTTCCCTTTAATTTTGATGGTGACCCATTTAACAGGACTCACTTTGGTATTTCTGGAAAATTTCAGTAAGGGTTGACTTAGGATACGTATTCCCCATTAACCCTTTAAAGATGCTAAAACTGTCTGCAACATAATGTGTCTGAGATCAAGTATGGATTTGAATGGAAAATATGTCTGATTATTACAAGGAATATAGCTTTGAAAAATAATAACCTCTTCTAATTTCTCACATGGCAAAGAAAATGGTGATATCAGGAAAAAGTGTTCTAAACCTTGAGTGAGATCTCTGTAAATAAATCTGACTTGAAAATGCAACCCAAAGACTTTTTGCACAATAAATGATGGTCAAATGATCCTTTGTGAATTCCACAGTTTTAATTTTGAAAATAAGATGGGAAACTATTGCTCTTTTTATTAAACCCTTACCAGCTCAAACTTACTCATCTGGGAGTGGGGAAAAAAACCCAACATACCATTACTTTTAAAACCTCTCTATTTTATTTTTATGTATTTTTTTTTTTCATCCAGTCTTTTTCAGCCTAACTACCCCTCTATATTACAGGGTGTATCCAAATTCAGAGAAAAACTTCTGGCCAGTTGTTTTTGAGGAACTTTCCGAAGGACTGCGCTGCTCTGTTTGGAAGGCTGAGAGTGCCACGTCGCTCCCTAGTTATAAAGTCTGAGAAAACCATCATGGTTACTTTTGCAGTTCTTGATGTGGTTCTGGGTGGTAACTTCCGACAGCCAACATTGTTTTTTTTCCCCTTGGCTGCAAGAACTTGCCATAGTTGTACTTGCTGAGAGAACTCTGAAGCACTCTGAGGTGTAACTCTGGATCACAGGGACCATCTAGTGTTCTCAGCCTGTACCCGCCACAGCAGCAGTGCCCTGTATCTGCATTACAGTACTGTTATGGCTGAAGTATCTGGTATTTCAGAGAAAGAAATCAAATACCATTTGAATACTAGAGGTCATTACAACCAGTTTTCAGCTGTTATAACTGAGAAAATGAGAAAAGTATTTTTGAGCAGTATTTTTAAATGTTCTGCTCTAAATAAAATGAATGCAGTTTTTTTTCCCCCAGCATATTCACAGAGAATCTGTCCCTACTGTTCAGTTAATATTTTTTAAAAGCAAAGTAAAAGATGTGCCAAGTACAAAAGAATTTGGCTTCAGAAAATCCAAAGTTTCCATCTTCAATAAATGCATCTTAAGACCTCTCAGTTGCTGCTGTTCCCTGCCCAGCAGCCCATGCTCTGCTCTGCACGAGGTGCTTGGGGGCAGCAGCTGAGATGTCTGGGCGTGAGGATCAGGACACCAAGTGCCAGAGAGACAGGATAGCTGAGAGATTTAGAAGTGACAATGCAGAGAATTAGGATGCTTCTGGGTCACCTGAGGGGTGGAGGAGAGTGAGGATTTCCAACATGCTGGAGAAGGAGTGTATCATGCCTGTAGGCTGGGCTCCAGCTGGGCTCAGGAAAGGGAAAATGAGAGTGAACACTGAAGCTGTGAGGCAAGGCTGAGAATCTCAAGGCTCTGCTTGCCACATACCTCTTTCCTACACACACTAGCCAGGGTCGTCCTTCCCCTCCACCACAGGGTACTGCCTTTCTCCTTCTCTCATTTTGCAGAAATTTGACCCCTCAGAGCATCTGGCTTCTGCAGAGGACAGCAGGTTTGGGAAGAATACCTATTCTAAGAATATAATCAGCTTTTGTGGGTTGATCCCAGACAGAAGTGCAGCACTGTCTCTTTCCATGTTTGGACACTTTTGATTATATCCAGAATTTAAAAGGTAAATGGGACAGAATGTCTTAGTGAATTGCACTGACTTGTCAGAATCCTAGGACTATTTCGTCCCACTTGAAAAAACAATAAAAGAAGCAGAGGGCCTTAAAGAAATAGAGGAGTTGAATATATTTTAATTTGCAGATAAGAAATTCCTCAAAAGAACATCTAGAGGCAATGGAGGGAGGAAGAAAAGGAGAGAAAAGAGGAACACACTCCCCACAAGTCTGATTAATGAGGATACTGCTGTATAGCAATTAATCTGGTTGATTTCTTTCACTGAAACAAGAAGCCTTTGCATGGTCACAGTTTGTGAAAGTGTTTTGTTTCTCCAAAAGGTTCAGTCTGCCAAAAAAAGGAAGAAAGAATTGGCAAAATATCTAAGAAGAGAGAAAAAAAAATCAGTAATTAAAACTGAAATGTATTTCAGAGTATTCATTAATATTTCCTCATTTTAAAGGAATTGAAAAAATTTCCAAAATCTAAACAAGCATTTTATTTCCTATCAATCCAAACATTTGTCCAAATTAAGAGGAATTCTATAGAGTATTTTTCATCTGACACATCTATACTTCTATCTCAGCTTCACACACCAGGTGTAAACCCTGCTCATGTGTTGATTCTCTGATAAGCCTGGACATGCCCTACTGACCCCCAGGTAATAAGAAAAACTAAGGTGGGGAGAAATCTGTGAATAGCTGAAAGAGGGTCTCTAATCCATGGACTAAGACAGCAAGGCATAACATTTATCCTTTATGGAATGCAACAAGCAGTATAAGGAATAGTTTTAAGCAAAATTTTTCAGTGTTGGGAGCAGCACTTTGTAACACCTTTGTTGGCAACATGGGCAGTGGGACTGAGTGCCCCCTCAGCATGTTCACCAACAACACCAGGCTGTGTGGTTCAGTCAATACACTGGAGGGAAGGGATGCATTCCAGGGGGACCTTGATGGGCTTGAGAAGTGGGCCTGTGAGAACCTCATGAAGTTCAACAAGGCCAAGTGCAAGGTCCTGCAGAGCTATTTTCCTCTGAGTGTCATCAGACTTTGATGGAACTGAAGTCCAAACTGCTGTGCTTTAAAATGCACAACTTTCCTACTGTCACAGTTGCTGTTGTGATGCACGTACTCTAAGATTATTTTTTTAAAAAGCATGCAATGCTTTGTAACTGTAACTGCTGGTACCTTAATGTACCTTCAAAGGCAACGAGTCTGCTTGTCTATCTTCAAGAAGAAAAAACTGTCACACATATATAAAGGTCTCTATTAATGTTTGGTTTTCTGCTTTTCTTATAAATTTTGTAATTTTTCTCATTTTCATCATAAAAAATTATGATAAATGAGAACAAAACATATGTTTTTCCTTTGTATATGAAGAGTATTAGAAAAAATAAAGCACAAAGCATCACTCTCACAGGTAATGGAGTAGTGAAGATCACAGGGAGTCAAATAAGTGACCTGTTACAACAGAAATCATAGTCTGGAATATTTTCCTGTTTTTCTCCAGGCACAAATAATTTAGCACAAATCACGGGAACTATTCCAGATTTTAACTCATGTAATGAAGATCTGGGTGTTGTACAGCATCAAGATATAAACATACAGCTATAAGCACTTGCAGTAATGAAAACTTTAAGTTACTCTTTTGTTGTAAAAATGCATACCTTCCCTTTGTAACTTTGTTCTTTATAAAACAAGGGTAGCACTGCACTTTAAATCTTTTACAGCTACACCAGTAGCAATAATTTTTTGTTTAACAAAAAAATGAAAACTGATATATTAAAATTATACAGCTTCAAGTCTTTTTCACTCCATATGAATGTCATACAAACTAATGGAAAAGGTGTGGAATTGTGTGATATTCAAAACAGCGTTTTTGCAGTAACACCACAATATTAATATTTGGTATGCTAGGAAAAAATGGAGTAATTGCTGAACTAGCTGATAATGCTTCATTTGTTGAAAACTAAGACATCCTACATGGGATTGTGTGTAAGAGACAAAATGGCTGGCACTGTTACCGTCTCTTCATTCTCTAGGATCTGTAAGTTGGTTACTTTGGCTAAGGAAGAGCATGATTTAAGCAAATTATGTGCATGATACTCTACTGGCTTTAGAGTTTAAATGTCAGAGAAAAATGCACTTTGGGAAAGGTCTGACTGAGCCTCTCTGAAAGTGAAGCCATCATTGCAGCCCTTTCACAGGCCAGTCAAGTAAAGAAAGCCAGAGTAACCTCAAATTGTATGGATTTGACTCTCTCAGCAAACACAATGATTCCTAACTTTCATCCTCTTTCCAGTCTTACATGGTTGCTGGAAGAATTCTCCTTCCTAACATTCAGAGATGTACATAAAATATACCTGCACACCTTCACCAGTTTTAATCCTGCTGTAAGGTATTCCTAATAGCAAAGTGCTGTCTGAGGCTGTGTAATTATCAGCAGCACCACACGGTGTCTGTAGTGCTAAAGAAAAGAATTCACATGAACTGTAGCTTGAAATCTTTTAACAGAGAATTTTTTTGGAAACTCGACTGCACTTTCACAGTGAGAAAGAGGGAGGAAGCACAGTGATTATAAGCAATGAAAGTAATATGACACTTGCTACTTTCTAACAGGTGCATTACAAGAAAGGATTATAGAACCTGTATAGAATAAAGGGCTGAAAACTTTGAAACATGGAAGGGGTTGGGAGAGATCTCAAAGGGTCAGCTGGTGCTGCAGCTGTATCTATGTCTTTCTTGACAAGTGTTTGAGAAAAACACATGAGTGATGAAAGAGTAAGACATAGAAATAAGATTTCCCTACATCTTCAAGAAATCTCTTCCAGATTTTCACTAGACTTAGCAGTGGATTTTTTTTTTAACTCAGTTTTCCTTGCTCAATGTCTCATCACTATGGACCCAATCTTTCCTTTACTCTTTCACATGCTCCTGGGAATTCTGTCCAGTGGGTCCACATCTTTCTTAAAGTACAGTACCCCAAACTGAACTCAGCTCTGATGGAGGTCTTATCAGCCCTGAGCAGAGCAGAGAGACTGACTTGGGTGCTGTTCATGTGTTTGATCTTAGGGTGGAATTTGCATTTCCTTAATATTTTTAATTTTTATTCAACTTTCCACTTATTTTTTTAAAAAATTCTGTTCTCTTTTTCTGGGTAACAGACAAAAATTTGTTTCTTGTCCAGTTAGTTTTTCTGGACCATGACTTGCCAGAGCTTTATCTCCAACTTTTAAGGATAGGATTGAACTCTAATCTTCACGATGACTGGTACTGTTCTCAAAGTGATCATATCTTAAGATCCAGACCACTAGTGATGATATTAAAGATATCTGGATGCAGCTGAGAACTCTGCAGGACTTTACTCAACGCAATCCTCCATTCTTACAGTTAATCACTTACAGTTGCTCTCAGGGAATGGCTTTCCACTCACCCTCCAATAGTTTAATCTAGGCTGTAATTACCTGGTCTGATGGTGGCTTAATTAATGCTGATTGCAGTGTGTTTGCTGGTTTGTTTGTGGTTTGGTTAGTTTTGTTGGGTTTTCTTTCCTGGAGAGTTACAAACAGTTTGCTGGAACACGACTGGCATTTTTTTCAGGAGAACTGAAGTTTAGCTACTGGGTTTTTGATTCTCTGGTTCTTCCTTTTTCATTTTTTAAAGATGGGGTCTGGCTGAGATGAAGTTCATTTCCCTACCCCAGCCCTTACAGTGCTACGAATTGCATTGGTATGAGAAAGGTTTTGATAAGACAGCAGTATTTTGGTCACTGCTGAGCAGCGCTGGCACAGCACCAGCACTGTCTCTCAATATTCCTTCTCCCTGCCCCACAGAGGGCAAGATCCTGGGAGGGGCACAAGAAGGCCAGCTGACCCCGATTAACCAAAGGGATATTCCATCCCATGAAACATCAGCTCAGACATAAAAGCTAAGGAAGAGAGGAAGAAGGGGTGGTTGTGTTTGTTATTTACAATGTTTGCCTTCTGAGCAACTACTACATGTGCTGAAGTCCTGCTCCCTGGGAAGTAGCTGAACATTGCTTGCTAATGGGAAGCAGAGAGTAAACCTCATTATTTTCATCTTCACTTTNTGGCACAGCACCGGCACTGTCTCTCAATATTCCTTCTCCCTGCCCCACAGAGGGCAAGATCCTGGGAGGGGCACAAGAAGGCCAGCTGACCCCGATTAACCAAAGGGATATTCCATCCCATGAAACATCAGCTCAGACATAAAAGCTAAGGAAGAGAGGAAGAAGGGGTGGTTGTGTTTGTTATTTACAATGTTTGCCTTCTGAGCAACTACTACATGTGCTGAAGTCCTGCTCCCTGGGAAGTAGCTGAACATTGCTTGCTAATGGGAAGCAGAGAGTAAACCTCATTATTTTCATCTTCACTTTTGTGTGCACAAACTTTCACTTTTGCTTTTGTAAGCTGCCTTATCTCAACCTAGGAGTCACTTTGTATTTTATGGTCTCTCCTCTGTCCGGCTGGGAAGGGGAGTGATAGAGCAGCTTGGTGGTACATGGCATCCAGCCAAGGTCAAGCCACCACAAAAGGCAAGCTTTTTGTATGCTGCTAAATATCACATTTCTCCTTCAATAACTAAAAATAATTGTTAGCAGTGCTGAGAGTTATTATCCAACCTTATTATGTATCATGGGTTGAAGTAATCAGAACCAGATGAATCAAACATATTAAATACTCAAAGATGATATCTTTCTTTTCTGCCACATATTAATTATGCTACCTCACTAAATAGTGCCCTTTTAAATTAAGATTATCTTAGTGAAAATCATTATCTTAGTCTTACTTTTAACTATGGACATGCTTTTTTTTCTGTGTGCCTTGTATTAATTGCAGCTAATTCTATTCCTTGCCTTTACAAGCAGTATTAATGCCCTGTAGTTCAGGCCTTTCTCTTTGTTTCTGTTGTATAACTGAAATCCATGACTGTTAATTATTTGGTCAAAATTATCTTATACTATATTTCCTATGCCCCCTCCACAACTGGATAATTAGCTGCTTCCCTCAATAATAATTAATTAACATTCTTGATCTTTTTCCTTTAGCAGTGACAGAAGATGTATGAATGAATCCCCTGAGTTTAATGGTGTCTGCCTTTCTGAAATCTGTAATTTTGGCTTTTCTTTCATTTCTCCTACTTTAGTGATTAGAACATGAACTTTGTCATTCAATGGCCATTCTCACCTAAGTTACCTTCCACTTTGAGAGAGGCATTTTCTGCTCTTTATCAGAATTGTATCTGGAACACCATCCCTTCTAGTTGCTCTCTTCAGCTATTGTATCAGGTTATTACCCATACCCTTCAGGAGCTGGATGGACAGTCTGTTCTCTGGCATCTGAGCAATTAAAATATCCACTAATGACAACATGTAACATGAGGAATGTTTCTGTAAGAGCTTACAAAACCAATCTTCATGCATATAATGTTTCTTATGTGTTCATCAGCATTATGAAGTGTCTATTTTCCTCTTAAATCATTACCGAGAACCTTTCAACAGAACATGGTACCAACTCAGAGCGTTTGTACACATCCTTGACTTAAAGGGCAATGTTTGCTTCCTTTTTGCCTTGTCTCTGATTTCTGATCAAGCCATTCCCTTGTAGAATAATATTTGTTTATGTAAGTTGTCCCAGCAAGTCTCTGTTATAGCAGCTCTGTCAAGCTGTGGCCATGAGCAAGTGCAGGCACAAATGACTGAACTCACAGGAATGCAGGAATGGCTAACCCTGGCTGAAGGCCAGTTACAGTGCGTATATCTCAATCCCAGCTCAGACTTTGACTCAGTCTTTCTTCCGAGTTGTGGTTTGGTATCCAAATTCTCCTCTGCATTGTTGGCTTGTGTTGGCACTTTAACCATGTTTACACACTTCCACTATTTAGCAACACTCTTAGTATAACTGATATTTAGGATGAAATTTATTCCTCATTTGGAAATACACTTGCGCTTAATGAGCAAATTATTTACATGGATAGCTTGCACATAATTTAAGACCTATACAAGTCTATTTGAGACGTGCAATCATTTAAAAATAAGTAAAGGATAACTTTGATCCTGTCATCTTTAATTCCTGTAAATAGTATTAGCTGATCCCTGCTAAGAGATGCAGAGCAAGGTCTGCAGATTTACAGCAGGATTTTTGGTTCTTACAGAATAATAATAAAAGTATTATATTTATTAGTGAGCTGGTGGTTGAATGATTTGGTTGCTGATGCATTTAAGATACACATTTTCTTCTTTATGCTCTTCTATCTTTTGGGGGTTTCTCTCTGATACCTGAAAGATAAGGATTCAAGATTTATTACCAAAATCTTGGTAAAAATAGATTATTTAATCAGCCACCCACATCACATTCACAGCTGAAAGCTTGATTTTGGAGTGGTGGGAAAACAGTCGTGAGAAGAATTGTAATACAAAAAGAAATCACTGAAGTGCTACTAAAAAATCCACAAAAGTCACGCTACTAAGTTCTTCCTGTCATACTCCCTCCACTGCCTTTACAGGAAGACTTTCAGTCTTTAAAGTATTTTCAAAAGTTGAAAGTAAAGACAAGCCAAGTGTCCTTTATCGTGACAAACACAGTAAGTGCTAAACCATCAGCTGGGGCGGTTGACGGGGACAGGAGTTGTGTGTAGCAGGAGCTGAGCATTTCAAGCTCTGGGGTTTTGTAAAAGTGCTGAAATCACCTGGAAATGTTGCCACCCATGGAAGATATTTGCACATCAATTTTCTCATTGAGCTTTTGATTAGATCAAAGTGTACAGCCTTTATTACAGTTTATTACAGTTTTACCTCAGGCCCACATCACAGTATAGCAGCATTTGAGCTGAACTGATTTAAAGACATTCCTTCCCCACACCTCACAAAAGAAATTATTCAGCAAGTCCTGCCTGTTTTGACTTGAGAAATCTAGGATAGCCACTAATTGGAACGCATACTCATGAAGTGCGACAGTGGCCAGAGAATCTCTTCCTTTAAAAGCCACAGTGGCTGTGGATCCAGCCCTTACTGCTCAGAAGCAGCCTACTAAATATCCAGCAGCAGCTCTACCTGCTGATGTCCTCACTGTCTCCACCATAAGCCCACCCTTAACAAGTAAGAGGTACTGTGCCCAACTTCTTCTTGTCATATAAAAACAACTATTCTATTCTCAGTGGTGACCTCTGGGATGCAAAAACCACATTGTATTTGTTCGGTGACAAAAATGTATCTTCTCTGCCCTTGACAAGTTTCTGTGGGCCATCAAGACACCAGACATGCAACTGGGAGCAGTTGGTGGGAATAGATTGCCCTGGCAGCAGCAGGGGACAAGAAGGACATTTCTGTAATGGTATGAAACGGATGGGCTCTGACTGCTTTAAAACTATTTTCAGGTGCTTTTTTATATCTGAACTGAGGCACTGAAAGACTGAAGGTTCTATTGAGCAGTCACTATTTTAAGCCTTTATATATCCTGTAGTGTGGCAGAGCCATGGTCAGATATTAGACTGTCAGGGCACATTTATGCAACCAAGCCATTAACCAGACACACCTGTCAGTGCATGGTGGCCCAGGAGTCCTGAGTCAGAGTACTACAAAGAAGGAGCACAAGTATTTTAAACACAACAAACAAACAAAAAAAGCAA
Organism: Scytalopus superciliaris; assembly: GCA_013400415.1. Classification (NCBI taxonomy): domain Eukaryota; kingdom Metazoa; phylum Chordata; class Aves; order Passeriformes; family Rhinocryptidae; genus Scytalopus; species Scytalopus superciliaris. The sequence continues at coordinate 110,011 of VXBX01002704.1, read as the reverse complement.
GTCAACCTTTTCAGACTGGGATGATGCCCAAATCCTTGTTTTGATAAGGAAACTGAAGTTCTGAGTAGTGGGAACCAAAGACCTTGAGTCCAGTAGCATCAAGATAATTAAATACCCACCCCAAATCAGCCATCCGGCTTGGAAACTTTTTGTTTGTGCTCTGTTTCCAGAAATAAAACATACAAAATCGAAATCTATTTCTATTTTTATATAAATCATAGCAATATATTTTTAAAAATCAGCAGGGTGCTCATAGAAAGCAAATGCAGATGGCTAACATCTGATTTTAAATGTGTTATCCATACTCTACTGTTTATGCCAATCTCACACTACTTTTCAGAGCTGAACTAATTCAATATAAAATTTGTGGTGTGGTGTATCCCACAAGTAGCATATTATCCATAAATTCATATGCTTTTTAATTGTTTAATTAAATGAAGGTTCCATATAAACCAGCATAGTTGCAAAATTATACCAGGGGATTTTTAATTTTCATATTTCATTGACATTTCTCTCAGATTTCTTATTGAATGCCTTTCTGAAGGCAAATATACGCTGCTGGACCTTTGGTTGGGAACCATCTTCACATATCTTGACTGGAAAGAGGGCGCACTCTGCTGGCAGCAGTCTTCCTGGGATATTAAAGCAATGCTATTAGGAACAAAGTGATTTCAAAATTGCTAACTAGAAGGTTTGCTGAGAATTCACTGCTCATTGGCACCATTATAGTGATTCAAAGGTTGTTTATAGCTATGGGGTTTTTTTAATTTAAATTGGATTAACTTACAGGTACAAAACACACATTTAAAACACTTCAGGTATTTAAAATAAATGGCTAATGTGCGTAATTTTTCATATAATCAGATTTCTCAAGATTTTGGGGGAATGCAATGCTGTCAGCAGAAAGACTGTTACTGTTACAATGCTCAAATCTGACTCTTTGGGAAATTTAACTTCAGAGTGCCTGGGGTGTAACTCACACATAGTTTTATGAGAGTTTTAAGATTTAACTGTCTTCCTGAAACTGAGAAGGCTGATTTTTATCAGAAATCTAACTTATCCATACAGGAGGTGTTCTGTCTGAGCCACAAAGAACTGAAAATAGAGCCACCAATACCTCAGAATGCCTCAGAGTCGAGATTGGCTCCATCAAAAAGCAGCTGTGAGGGCTAGCCCAGTAATTTAAACTTAGTGAGATGAGATAAAAATGACTGCATTAAGAATTCAAAGTAATCCAGTCAGCAGGTTGGGATAATTTGGTCCTGGTGTAACTCATAACTGAAGCAATTTATTTCAGCTGTGTCCATCCCATGTATTCACAATCTTTCCTACTTCCCAGTAGATGTTAGCTATTGTCCCAGAGATTGCTTACTCAAATATGCATTGATCTGTGCTTCATCTTCATCTGGAAGCTTGCTCTGAGCTTGCACTTGGATGTGGGAGTATTTCAGTGATGCTGTCATGAAAGTGTTGATCCTCCCTACCTAACAGCTCACATTTTGCCTCATTCACAGCCCTCTCTGTCTGTGTTGGTGCAGTTCACATGACCCCTGACAGCCAGCTTTAGCCCAGATGGCTTTAGGAGATGTCTCAAGAAAAAAGCCCATCAGTTTTGTACTAAGTAATCAAATCCACCAGCATCACAAATTTATCTATGGGTGTCTGAAAAGTGATTCTTCTGCCACCATTGGCTGTGTTTTCCTATCATCATGGGTCAAAAAAAGAGGTGTTTTCATTTCAAAAGTGCTAATAGGCATCGTCTTGGGTGAGGGAGGAAGTTTTGCCTTGATTATTTCTTTTCAGAAGATACACTTTCCCCAGAAGACAGTCTCTTTCGAGAGAAGATTCTGGGGTGAATAAGCTGGCAGTGGAACTACTCTATGGCACTCCTTTGTGTCCTGAGGTACTCTGGTTCAGCATTTTGCCCATGAGACAGTGATGCCCCTCAGGAGGAGGAGCTGTCTTCTCCATGATCATGTGTGTGTGTTGCTTCTTTCCAAAAACCTGATCTGCCCATCTGAAATCTGGTGCAGTGAACTACAGGATCCCACACCCGCAGTGAATTTCCACTCCTGGTTTCCTGGAGGGCTTTATTTTTATCTCCAGAATGTATCATTTGAAAATCCGTTTCAGACTACCTACTGTGTCATATCTCTATAAACACTCACTATAAAACCAAATCATAAATATAATCATTAATGGCCACATATGATATTAAATGACAAAAAAATTCCCTCCTATGAAATCAATATTCGAAATAAAGCTACCTATTTTGAAATTAAAATTGATATTTTGATTTCAAATTTTTAACTTTTCCTAAATTTCATCTTTTTATTTCAGCATTCTCAATGCAGCAGCAACCAGGACCCTATCAGACTCTAGGTTGTGCTGCTGCATTTCAGTTCTTCTAAAGTTTTGGTCTTTCACTCTAGCTTGTCTGAAGTTTCATTGTAAATTGATGTCTTACCCTTGCTGTAAAAACACAACTGAATACATTCTATTCATAATTAAAATGTTGACTTTTTCTCAAGCCATCTTCAAATTTGGACCCATAGCCCACGAAATTTCACAGTAGACAGACGTCATGCAGTCCAGTGGACCCTTGATGTTGTATGATAGCAATACAGACACAATAATTTTGTTTAATGATGCATAGTTGAACTTTGAAATATTTGTGCTGGTTTTTTTCAGTGAATATTATTTATATCATAAATACCAGTAGCATATATTTTTAAATTGGATAATTGCCCCTTGTATTGACGAGAGTTTTCTCTACCATTGCCACAGAATACTTTTCTTTCTCAACATAAGTCTCACCAAGTTCTGTAAGAAGCAAAGAGGTGTCACTAGGTTGATTTTGTGAGGTGCTGAGAACTTGATTTCAATGAGGATTATAAGTCCTTATCCCTCTGGAAGAGAGGGACAAAAGCAGATTTTGGCAGACTTTAGCATCTTTAGGAAACTGGTTGGCAGAGTCTCTTGGGAGACAGTCCTGAGTGACAAAAGAGTCCTGGAAGGCTGGACATTCTTCAGGAAGGAAATTCAAAAGGCACAGGAGCAGGCTGTCCCCATGGGACAAAAATCAAGCTGATGGGGAATAAGCCCAGTCTAGCTGAACACAGTTTTGGTTGGAACTCTTCCTGAGCTTGAAGACAGGAATGGGGAGAAGAACAAAGCCCCTGTAATCCAAGAGACCTTCTACACCATGTAGACACTCAAAAGTCTATGGGGCCAGAGGTGATCTACCCAAGGGTACTGCAGAAGCTGGTGAAAACACTCACTGAGCCACTTCCCATCATTTATCAGTCCTGTCTAACTGCAGAGGTCCCAGGAAACTGGATGATAACAAATGTGATACCCATCTACAANTACTTCCCAGTAGATGTTAGCTATTGTCCCAGAGATTGCTTACTCAAATATGCATTGATCTGTGCTTCATCTTCATCTGGAAGCTTGCTCTGAGCTTGCACTTGGATGTGGGAGTATTTCAGTGATGCTGTCATGAAAGTGTTGATCCTCCCTACCTAACAGCTCACATTTTGCCTCATTCACAGCCCTCTCTGTCTGTGTTGGTGCAGTTCACATGACCCCTGACAGCCAGCTTTAGCCCAGATGGCTTTAGGAGATGTCTCAAGAAAAAAGCCCATCAGTTTTGTACTAAGTAATCAAATCCACCAGCATCACAAATTTATCTATGGGTGTCTGAAAAGTGATTCTTCTGCCACCATTGGCTGTGTTTTCCTATCATCATGGGTCAAAAAAAGAGGTGTTTTCATTTCAAAAGTGCTAATAGGCATCGTCTTGGGTGAGGGAGGAAGTTTTGCCTTGATTATTTCTTTTCAGAAGATACACTTTCCCCAGAAGACAGTCTCTTTCGAGAGAAGATTCTGGGGTGAATAAGCTGGCAGTGGAACTACTCTATGGCACTCCTTTGTGTCCTGAGGTACTCTGGTTCAGCATTTTGCCCATGAGACAGTGATGCCCCTCAGGAGGAGGAGCTGTCTTCTCCATGATCATGTGTGTGTGTTGCTTCTTTCCAAAAACCTGATCTGCCCATCTGAAATCTGGTGCAGTGAACTACAGGATCCCACACCCGCAGTGAATTTCCACTCCTGGTTTCCTGGAGGGCTTTATTTTTATCTCCAGAATGTATCATTTGAAAATCCGTTTCAGACTACCTACTGTGTCATATCTCTATAAACACTCACTATAAAACCAAATCATAAATATAATCATTAATGGCCACATATGATATTAAATGACAAAAAAATTCCCTCCTATGAAATCAATATTCGAAATAAAGCTACCTATTTTGAAATTAAAATTGATATTTTGATTTCAAATTTTTAACTTTTCCTAAATTTCATCTTTTTATTTCAGCATTCTCAATGCAGCAGCAACCAGGACCCTATCAGACTCTAGGTTGTGCTGCTGCATTTCAGTTCTTCTAAAGTTTTGGTCTTTCACTCTAGCTTGTCTGAAGTTTCATTGTAAATTGATGTCTTACCCTTGCTGTAAAAACACAACTGAATACATTCTATTCATAATTAAAATGTTGACTTTTTCTCAAGCCATCTTCAAATTTGGACCCATAGCCCATGAAATTTCACAGTAGACAGACGTCATGCAGTCCAGTGGACCCTTGATGTTGTATGATAGCAATACAGACACAATAATTTTGTTTAATGATGCATAGTTGAACTTTGAAATATTTGTGCTGGTTTTTTTCAGTGAATATTATTTATATCATAAATACCAGTAGCATATATTTTTAAATTGGATAATTGCCCCTTGTATTGACGAGAGTTTTCTCTACCATTGCCACAGAATACTTTTCTTTCTCAACATAAGTCTCACCAAGTTCTGTAAGAAGCAAAGAGGTGTCACTAGGTTGATTTTGTGAGGTGCTGAGAACTTGATTTCAATGAGGATTATAAGTCCTTATCCCTCTGGAAGAGAGGGACAAAAGCAGATTTTGGCAGACTTTAGCATCTTTAGGAAACTGGTTGGCAGAGTCTCTTGGGAGACAGTCCTGAGTGACAAAAGAGTCCTGGAAGGCTGGACATTCTTCAGGAAGGAAATTCAAAAGGCACAGGAGCAGGCTGTCCCCATGGGACAAAAATCAAGCTGATGGGGAATAAGCCCAGTCTAGCTGAACACAGTTTTGGTTGGAACTCTTCCTGAGCTTGAAGACAGGAATGGGGAGAAGAACAAAGCCCCTGTAATCCAAGAGACCTTCTACACCATGTAGACACTCAAAAGTCTATGGGGCCAGAGGTGATCTACCCAAGGGTACTGCAGAAGCTGGTGAAAACACTCACTGAGCCACTTCCCATCATTTATCAGTCCTGTCTAACTGCAGAGGTCCCAGGAAACTGGATGATAACAAATGTGATACCCATCTACAAAACCTGACCTGAGTGCTGGGCAAGGTTATGGAAAAGATGATTTTGAGTGCCATAATGTGACATGTTCAGGACACCCAGCAGGTCCAGCCAGTATGGGTTTGTGAAAGCAGGTCCTGCTTGACCAACCTGATCTCCTTCTATGACAAGGTGACCGTCTTAGTGGATGAGGGAAAGGCTGTGAATGTGTCTACTTGGACTTTTGACACCATCTGCCACAGTATCCTCCTGGAGAATCTGGCCTGGAGAAAAGGAGGCTCAGGGGGGACCTTATTGCTCTCTGTGAAGGATGTTGTTGCGAAGTGGCTTCTCCACAGTAAAAAGTGATAGGACAAGAGGAAATAGCCTCAAGAGGAGGTTTGATTGGATATCAGGAAGAAATGCTTCATGAAAAGGATTGTCAGGCACTGTAACAGGCTGCCCAGAGATGTAGTGGAAACACCAACCCTGGAAGTATTTCAAAGACATGTAGACGTGGCACTTAGGGACATGGATTAGTAGTGGACTTCACAGTATTAGTTTTATTTTATGATCTTAAGGTCTTCTACAGTCTAAATGATTCTATGATTCTACTTTTGTCTGCCACAACCTGAAATGCACAAGACATTTTAATATGAAAGAAACAAATTATGCAGGTTGAGAGAAGCTAGACAAGTTAATTGCATCCTTCAGTTTGTAGCATCCATGTAGGTCCTAATTAAGCAAACAACCTTCTTTCTGGAGATTATGTTGTGAGGGCTGCTCTCACGTGATACTTCCAGTGTAACACTTAAGTAATTTGAAGCCTTTAGTATGAGTGGTCGGAGCTCATCTCATTTTCACCTGCAGGTCTCCCCACTAAATATGAGGCCCACTGAAGTATCTGAGGTGAGAAGAGTTTTCACAATTACACTCAAATAGAAATACTTAATAAGGCCTCATGCATACTGCAGAATCACAGCAAAAGCAGGGACATACTGTCTTTCTTTCCAGGGGACAGCAATCCCACCCAGAAGAGACCCCATAGTGTGAATGTGCCTCATCAGTGCACTCAACTAACCTGGAAAGTGGTCTTGTAAAACATGATCATTTCCTGCAGATTCTCAGTTCTCACTTTCCTTTCCTGACATATTTAAGTATAATTAATATGCTAGGTCTTTTTTCACTGAGAGTTGCTGTTAATGATTTTTTGTTAGAAATGTAGTGGAAGCTGAATATGCTTTATTCAGTTAGCATAATGTCTGGTAATGTCTCCTGTGGTTAGCATATTTAATATTCCAGACAATACTGATCTGAGGTTTCTCACACACTGGGGTAACCCATAAGTCACAAAAGCCCTACACTGTTTTTATTTCCAGAAAAGTATATAAAGATCATTCTCAAGGAATTACGTTGCCCAGTGTGATTCATTTGATCTTCCTGTAGGATAAGATAAAACTCTAGTAGCTACACTACTCATGCCTGTTACTAAGAAAATTATAGGGTTTCTTAAACTGAAGGATTCAATGCAGGATTCATAATTTTTGCCTTCTGATAAGCAATTAGCAAATAAGGATGATATGTTTTATATGTAACGGAATAAATTAATTATTATGTTGACAATTATTTAAGTCAATTACTTATGTAATGGAATTTCCTTGACTACAGCTAAAGAAGAGACGTGTGTCCTGCTGTCTTTTCTTCTTTTCAGTTCTGCTGCTCAAAGAAGACAGATACTGCCCTTTGAACTATCAACTAAGGTCTCCTATGACCTTTCATCTCAACACAGCTGTGTTGCCACACTGAACCTTTTGTGCTTGATGTTTTTTTTGTAAAATTATGTATTGCTTTGAAGGAAGCGCTCAACAGTCTCACACTCACCCCCTCCTCTTCCCTTCCATCTGGAGTCAGAGAGGGATTTTCTGGAGCTGTGAGCCCAAGTGTTTTATTGAACTCAACTCCCGGATAACCTGATAAAGAATCCTGACAAAGTACTCTCAGAGGTTAGGACTGGAAGCATTTATTGAGGAATACATTCAGTGTAGGTAGCTTGGTGTGCAGCTGCAGGGTGAGCTGCAGGCTGAGCTCTGAGGGGCAGGAGCCTGAGCTGAAGGCAAGTGATAATGAACTGCTGACCCTTTGCCTAACAAAGGCCATGGGGACCTGACAGTCAGAGACACAACAGGAGCTGATGACCCACAGCATTTCCCATGCTTAGACTGTGAGGGTATAAAAGCCCAGGGGTTTCTTTTTTTCAGGGTCCTTGGAGGCACCAGCTCGAGCTCTTCTTTATTTAGTTAGTTATTGCAGCATTATTAAATTATTTTCAGGATCTGGATGTCTGAGACCTTCCTATAGAAAATCTGGGGTCCAGCCAATAAGGAAATTGTGTGTCAGGTGTGTAGCTGTGAAAGGGCTTCAGTCCCTGCTCAGGTGAGTGAAGGTGACTGACAGAATGGCTCCTGGATGGTCAGACAGGGAAGTTTCCTTAACACCAGATGACAATCCATGAGGCTGTAGAGTTGCCACGCATGCATCAGACAAGTTCAACACTTGGAACTTAGGGGGAAGTAGTGCCTTAGCCCTCTGCATTCTGCTCTCTGTCCAAACATCCAAAGTATTACCTTAAATTTCTAAAGCCAGAATTAAAAATTTGCCAGTAGTTACAGATTAAATTTTGGTTTTTTTTCAGAAAAGGAATCTTCAAATGGTCCTCATTGCTGTTATTGACATTCACATTACACTACTCACTTTTTATTAAAGCTAAAAAGTGAACAATCTAAGGAGGTGAAAAAACTTCATAATCAATGAATCACCTCAAAAATCTACAATCTTCTCTGTGGTTTTGAATTCTTCTCTAACACAAAGGAGCCTGAAGTTATGAATTTGTAAAAAGCAAATTATAAAAATGTAACATTGAAAATGTAATTTTCCACTCAGAAGAAAATAAAAGAGAATTGAAACAAAGCACAGAGGAACATAAAACTGTGATGTACTTATTGAACCATTAAAAGCAAGTCCTCTGAAACTGCCTACATTGTTAAATGTTTTCCTTGACCATGCTAATTTACTGCAGAGATAATGGGGCATAAAACCCCTTACGGCATACTTGTCTCCTGGTATGGGCTACATAGAGGAATGGTGACCAGCAGATTGAGGGAAGTTATCTTACCCTGTGTTGGCAAAAGTCCTGCTTGAGGTGGAACTTTGAACTAGATAAGATTCTGTCCAGTCAATACTTCTGTGATTTTATGTGCATATCCTCACTTGTGCTGCCCTGCCTTCACTGGCCCTAGCTGGAATAGTTAGTCAGTTCAAAACACAGGAAAAGCATGCATGCTTCACAAGCTGGTCTTTAATGTCAGGTTTTCATATCCCCAAAGATCTTAATTTTTAATACCAAAATATATTTTACATCAAGATTTTGTTTCTATTTCAGTCTAAATTCAATGCAGAGTAAAAAGCAGTTTTGAAAAGCTGATATGGAACCAACATCCTCTGGATATTGTTCATCTTCTTGCCTTAGTAGTAGCTCTGGAATGCTGGATTTCAGCATTTGCTCATTGTGTTAATGCTTGTGTTTTATTCCTCCTTTTCTCTGCAAGGTTTTTGTAGTAAAAGCTACCGTTTCACAAAGCCTGAAGCAAAGTTACCTTGCTATAGAGATGTTGTTACTATGTTGTTACCTTATTATGTACTAAGACAATAGAATATTATACTCCCTGAGAGGAGACACATCTTGACAAATGCAAAGGGCAGTGTAACATGAATATTTAAACACAGGCATAAAACCTGTGAAGTATCCGGCAACATCTGTTTCAGAAGAATTTTAGATATACACAGTGAGACAATGAACATAAAAGAAATGCATTGTTGGAGATACTATTTCAAAGTTTATGTATGATGCACATTGATGTTATGGTCACGGTGGCGTGAAATTAAAAAGTGAGAGAGAAGGAGTGAAGAATTGGATAAATTTATCCATAACTGTCATCTGCAGTGAACCTCAACATTTTAAAGAGTCTCTGTGGGTAAGTGAGTACCTCAGGTTAGATGCTGAAAAACTTGGATATTCTGAGCTGCATGGTTAAGGACATCTGATGAAATGGCAGAGAACTGTATGAAATGGAAGATCTGGAACTGACACAGCAAAGGGCAGGTGGGGACAGAAAACCTCTTCCTTTACTCTAAATCTGCTCCAAGACAAGCAGTTCCACACAGCCAAGATTGTCATCTTCAGGAGTCACCACATCTTGTGACCTGTCTGAAGACTTGTGCTAGAAAGGAGGACTTGGTGGTGGTGTTAGGAAACCTTACCCAAATCACAGCACAAATGAGTCTCATCATTCCACCTCACTGAATAGGTCTGGCTCACCCAAATGTTAGAAGGGTAAAATCTTCAAAACCTGTACACATTGTGTGGTGGTGGACAGTGCATCTGCTGACCCCCTAAGTGCTGACATTAAGCTTGACAACTTTGTGGTGTATCCTTAAAAGAGGAAGGCACATGGATGGAGAAAGAATGTAAACAAGAATGTGGAAGAGATAGCTGGGGATAGGCTGCAAGTTACAACACTTAAAAGTTACCAATAAGAAGTTCTGTTAAGAGAAATATAAGAGAAAGCACCTATCAAAAAGTGACAAGTAACCACTGCAACTGTACATAATGGTGTGTGAAAAACAACAAAGAGTGTGTGTGTTTATGTGTTAGTTTGCTTGCTGTAAATATGCTGCTTTGCTGCTTTTTTGACCAGCACGACAACAACATTGTGAAGCATATGAGATGGTTTTTATTTATCCCTCCTTCTCTGCTTTCCTGAGTGCAGCACTCAATAAAACTGTGTGTCACCAGCTCGGTCTTATGGCTTCTGGCCCATCACTGCACATGTGAACTTAGGGGAAGATTCCTCTCTTTTTGAAAGCTAGTTGTTTCACACCCCAACACATGTATTGAGTTTTAAAATCAGCTTCACAGGAAATGTCTCTTTCCCAAGGAATGGAACAAAATCACTGACAATATTTTAGGTACAAAAAGGTACAGATAATTTTGACTATACTTATGAATTTGTGTGGATTTTCCAAAATACAAAATTATTGTCTTTCTCAGTGACCACAATCTGGAACAGAAGAACAGAGTTCTTCATGATGTTATTCTCTCACAAGTCTCATGTATCTGGCCCTTTAGCATGCCTGTTTTCCTACTAGCTGAGCTAACTCAGGCTGGAAAGCACAGGAGCAATGCCACTGGGAAATTACACTGCAGCTGATGGTTAGTAGCCAGACAGCTCTAGTCTGCAGAGTGTAACAACCTCCCTGTTAGCAGTGGTTTATTGTATTCCCTGATCACCAGCCCAGTGCTGTTCAGTAGATTTGTAAAAAGAATGAAAGGCCATAATTTCCCAATAAAAGTCAATAAGCATGGTGTCAGACTATAAATTCTTTTAAAGCAAGGGCTCAGTCACACAGTGGAGTGGTGATTCTGTCTGAGAGCATGCCTCATACTGTAGTACAAATAGTGGAAATATAAAATGTACAGCGCAGCCCAAGTGAAGAGGCCAAGCACAATACAGGTGCATTTTCAGTTTCCAAATGAATGAGCTCTTTGTGCAAGAATTCAAACCGGATGAGTATCCTGACTTTCTTCTCCAGCTTTGTGAGATCTGTTCATGCACATAACCAAGGTTATTGTATAACACACATCCCCTGTTTCTAGCAGTGCCATGTGAAAAAAACCTGGAGGGCACTGTTTAAAGTAATGATCAGCTTCGGTCCTCTTCCACCCAACTGCACATGAAGGAACTGGCTGAATGGCACATTGACTCCTGTTCAAAAGTTTCCTAGCAACAAAACAGGTAATGCAGAAAGCAGCTAGTCAAGCTGCGTCCTGTCAACATCTGAAATAATGAGTTGTACACAGAAAATAGTACTTTTTATATAACAGATATGTATTCTAAAACTGAAAGGTGCCTACAGGACTACTTTGTGAAAGTAAAGTCAGGAATACAAAAGGCTATGATCCTTTGCACTCTGTTATTGCGTTGTTATTATCTCTAGTCAATAGTTTGCAATTTTTTGGCTAAGAAAATAGGGGAAATTCAAACCAAAAGGGCTAGGAGCTGCTTCATCCTTTGTTAATATTTTTGCCATAGAGATATCCATATTATTAAAGGGGCTTGAAGGACAAATAGGTGTTATGAACAGCTCTTAAAGTGTCAAATGCCATGACAAAAAATTATCATTAAATCATGACCACAGATAATGCCCTATTGTTCTGACTCACATATTAAAAAAAACCAAACTCTATTGGTTTTAGAGTGTACAGCACCAGTCCAGTGGTTGTTATTGTTGTTTTGGTATTCTGGGGGAGTATTGCATATGCTCAGGTGTTTCTAGCAATTGACTATACAAGGTGAGCAGGGACACTAAGCAACAATCTTTTTGTGCCTAATTGTGGGCTCATGTGAATATCTCTTTCATTGCTGGTGAAGGCATTGCCTCAACAACCAGGGTGGTGATGATGCTTAATTGTACAAACTGGCCACTCATGCTTGAGAAGACAACAGCCTGTAATATGATACGTCCCCAAGATGACTTGTCTCCTGGTGACATTCCTCAATGAAAGGGGACTCTTGGTGTTCCATCTGCAGCCCAGTTCTCCATATTGTTCTCCTTTGGTTAACCAGAGGGGCTTTTCTCACACCAGTTCTATAGAAAGTTGAGAGGTTTGCGATGAGTTTAGAATAGAAATAGAAAAATGCGTTCACTAATTTTCAATTTCAGATAATGAGTTTGCAGATGGAATGGGATTTGGACTCAGGATTTTTGTTAGAATTGTGTTCTTAAGCATTAGCAACCTAGCTCTCAATATCAGCAAAAATACCAGGGTTTCTAACTGCAGCAAAAATAGCTCTGCTCAACTGGGGAGGGAGGGGTAGGGGGGAAGAATAATCAGAAATGGAACTGCTTTGTAAAAATGGCATAGTGAAACCACAGCATCAAAGAAAAGTCCTTTAACAGCTCTAAAATCTACTAAGTGCTGATTAAATGGCTATTCCTTGCTAACAGGATACTGATTTAGAACCATAACTACATTGTACTGGATTTTGACTATGGAATCAGTCAGCTGTACCCTAATGGCATTGTGTTCTTTATTCTTCAAATCAATTAGCATTTACACATCTGCCCTGAGGAGGCAGCAAGCAATTTCAGACTTCTAAGTTTCTGCAGATTTTGCACACAGATTTTTATACAAGGAATGAGGGGTTATGCTTTCAGCAGTTCACACTGAAAATGTAAAATTGAATGCACACACTGCAGAGAATAGTATGAGCACTAGCTTTGGGAAGGCTCAGATACCTCACATAGAAGAATGTGGGTCTTTTGGGTCAGAATGGCTCTGATTCTCCAGCAGATTGCTTTCTTTTGAATCAATCCACTTTAAATCAGTAACATAATGCCACAATTCCTACCTCTATATTTTTCAGGATTGCTCCTACATGTTCACCAAGAACAGTCACAGTGAGGGTTTAGCTACCAGGAAAGAATCAGACAGAGGGCATGTCATTGTTGAGACAGACAAATGACAAAATATATAAGAAAGTCAGGCATAGATCCCATTGATTCTTAGCACAGCTACCTTTTATATATTTCCTAAGTGTACATGCATTAACATTATTGGTGCTTATTACATATAAACAATCATTCATTGGCCACAGTTATAACCTTTTGTCTCTGTAAAAATTCACCCATCTTGTTATCCCTTATCTTGTAGTTTTCTGAGTTCTCTCAGCACCTGCAAGTTGTTTACAATTCTCTAGCTCAAGGATGTATCTTCATGGGTACACAGTCTTGCCAAGGTCAAATTCTTCTTGCTCTGCCAAGGGATCTGCAGACCCATCACAGTTCCCCACAAGGGCAAAATGGAAAAGTGGGCACACTGCATTTGGGGGAAAAGGGGGAATGGTTGGGTCAGTCAGTGATCTTAAGGTGTTTGCTGAGTCAGACTGACATCAGGGCATTTTTCCCTGACAGACCTATGATCCTATTACTCAGTGTTGCAACTACTATCACCAATCCTCTTGCTATTATTCTCATCTCCTTCCTGATCAAAACTTTTCTAGACAGTGCACCCTATGTACCAGTACAGGCTGGGGGCTGAGCTGCTGGAAAGCAGCTCTGTGGAAGAGGACCTGGAGGTCTTGGTGGACAACAAGCTGCCCACGAGCCAGCAGTGTGCCCTTGTAGGAGGAGCCAATGGTATCCTCGAGAGCATTAGGAAGAGCATTGTTAGCAGGATGAAGAAGGTGATCCTGCCACTCTACTCAGTGAAGCTGCACCTAGAGCCTGGAGCAGATCCAGTGAAGGGCTACAAAAATGATTAAGAAACTGAAGCATCTCTCTTACAAGGACAGGCTGAAAGAGTTGGTCCTGTTCAGTCTTGGGAAGAGAAGACTGAGAGGGGATATCACCAATGTCTGTAAGTATCTGAAGGGAGAGTGACAAGAAGATGGAGCCAGGCTCTTCTCAGTGTGCCAAACAACAGGACAAGAGCCAGTGGGCAGAAGCTGATGTACAGGAAGTTCCACCTGAATATGAGGAAGAACTTCTTTACTGTGTGGGTAACTGCACATCAGAACAGAGTGCTCGGAAAGCTCTGGAGTCTCCCTCAGGAACCATCTGGAGGCAATCCTGTACCATGTGCTCTAGGATGTCCCTGCTTGAGCAGAGAGATTGGACCAGATCACCACCTGTGGTCCCTTGGAACCTTACCCATTCTGTGATTCTGTGAGCATCTGGGCTCTGTCTGGAGACTGGTCCAGCTCCATGGTATCCCCCAGTGAAGAGCACAAATTACTGCTCCATTTTTAAACCCAGGTGGAAAAAACAGCTTTTTATGTCTGTGATTCACATGCATATGTTTACATGCGGTTCACTTGGAAAAGAAGTCAGAGTTGCATCTTCCAGTGATGCTATAGATAAAGATAAAAGTAATCAAAGCATCAGGAAGACTGTAGGTCTCTGTGGTCTCTGCTGAGGTCAAATGAAGTGGGGTGGTGGTGATGGGACATCAATTCAAGCTGATAAAAATTCAGGAGTTTTCTATAATACAAGCACGGGAGGGCAACAGCCAAAATGGCACTCACACTAAGTATAACATCAGGCTTTGCACAGTAATGGTATAGGATGACATTAAACACACCAAAGAAGACTTGAAGTATAAAGACAGACAGTGGCTGATGAGAAAGATGGTTCCCCATTCAGCAGTGTTTGAGGTTTACTACTCATCAGCTGGCACAAGAAAACAAAAGTCTTGAAAATATTCTTGAGATGAATGCTTTTCAGTTGAATGGAGTTGAATAGAACTGTATTTAAGCCAAGTGAAAAATGAGAATTTCCCTTGAAAAAGGGTCAATACATTTCATTCTGGTGTTTTCTCCATTATGTTATGTTACAGGACTCTCATGAATGATTTAGATTTCTGTAAACGTACATTTTGCTACGAAAAAGAAACATAGTTGAGAAATTGATAGTCACATCCAGGCACAATTATACAACCACCATATTAAAACATGACGCATTACCATTTTATGAAAGAAATTAAAAGCCAGAGGCAAACAGACAGTACCATATTATAATGTAGGAATATTAGCATTAGAAGGCAGCATGGGACCCTTTACAGCATATTGATGAAGATCAGTATATGCTAATCATTTACTAGATATATAGAGAGGAAATGTGGGCTTACGTTCAAGCCTGTGTAACCTGTCAGATGTAAGATTCAGTCTTACCTTAGAAAAGATTTCATGGCTAATTAAATTTGTGCTACAGTACAGAGGGTTAGCAGGTGAAGAGGAGCAGTGAACTGGAAGAGGAGAATGTATGAAATTAAATGCCACAGCTTCCTATGAACCCTGACTCTGATGGGATCAGATTTGCAATTTGAAGAACAGACATCAAGGATACAAAGCTGTCAATAAAATTACCAACTGGATATTGTATAATCTGTAACAATGTTATTTTAGAGATATTGCTCAGGATGAAATCACATCAATTTGGTAATACTCTATGCAACTTCACTTTACTATATACATGGAATATTTTACTATATTTACATATTTGCATTCATGTATTGAAGGACATATTTGAAATTAATACTGACTTCAAAGAAGCACATATTTCCAATGAGATTTAAATTATTTCAAAATACACATAGAGCTGAAGTGAAAGCCTTAGAACTTATTGTAGCAAAAAGAGAAGCCCTTCACATATAAACTAAAGTGCATTATAAAAATTCAAGCTTCCTCCTCTAACAGCTACCTTCAACTTTCTTCTAAAAGGACCAAATCTGCCATTTAATTCACTTGCTGTAGCAACTCAGTTCAGTTACTGTAGCAGTTCAGTTCAGTACTTGGCAACAAAAGCCTAAAAATAAGGTTCCATTTATTAACAAAAATATATCACAAAGCTAACTGGAAAATTGGCGTGTTTGCTGTCTAACACCTTTTTTAAAAAAAATTTGTTTGCCATACAGCATGCTGTGAGTAGCAATAGTCCATTACTCTTTGCTTTTCTTTTTTTTATCTCCCCTCTCATTACTAAAGAAGAAGAAAGTGAGATGCAGGGCAGAAGCAGATCTTTCCTTTCACAGTTTCAGAGAATAATTTTGTGTTTTTTCTTGCCTCTAAAAATATTGGATCCAAAATAAAATTCTGTCCAAGGGTTCTGGGAAAATGTCTTCCTCCTTTTATTAGTTTTAACTGAAAGATCACCATCATTGCATCTCATAGTAATATCTCTTTGTTGTTTTCTAATACATTCTTACAGCTTTTCCAACGCATTGAGTGCTAATTTAGTCTCTTCATTTTCTCCTTCCAGTCTGTCTTTTCTATTTAATGTCTTCTGGCCTAAGAAAATGTAAACATAATTGACATTTTGTAAACAGTGCATATAAGGTGAAAGGTATGTTTATTAAATGCCCCCTTGACCATTTGTTTTCCAGTTCATGGAATACAGCTGTCTCTGAATGTGCATGTAAATGCCATTAGCACTTACAGGAGCTATCATGTACATCAGGGTAAACTACATTCTTTCCTGAACTCTTCTGAGAATTGGTGCCATGTATTCTGTTATGTTGAAGAGTCAGGAAGCTGTAACACTCAAAAATAAGTTTTTGCTGGTAGAGGTGATTAGCCCCTCTCCCAGTGAATGTTCTAGTATTTCCAGTTTCAGTGTTTTATCATCTAGTGGAGAAACTTTGTGACATTAACAATACAGACCCCTCTGCAGTTAATTTGGCACTTCAATACAAATGTGATGATACAGTTTTCAGGTCCTGATTAGGACAATGAAGCCTACACAGCTGAATTACATCTGAAATCATTGCCACAGTCAAGCAAGGGATGGTCTCACCAGGACATAACTCTATGTTGTTGTTGTGTCATTCTATTCTTGGCTCCTAAAATGATATGTTGAAGAGCTATAGAAACAAAAATAATCTAAAATGGTACTAACCAATGACTGAGCCTAATGAACTGACTCCCTAAATTATTTCAAAGATTACTAAAGTAGAATGATCTTTTGAAGTAACCATGCTTTTTTTTCTGTTGGAATACCTTGTTCTCCATTTACAATTCTGCAGTGGCCTCTGGCTCTGCATCTCCTCACTGTCGCCACATGGTCTGGCTGGACCAACTGCTGGAAGCAGTTGAGCCCATTTGGCAAGTTCCAGAAGATTATTCACTCCAGAGGATGCATACAGCATATGTGAGCTCCACAGTCCATGGGATTTAAGGGTCTGGGTTTGCCTTTCAGAAATATGTTGCATACAGGAGGAGGTTTTAACAGGAAAGCCCCCAAGGAATGTAAAGGTTGATGTAGGTAACAGGAACAACAGAGCAAAGAGAATGGCAGATTTTCTGGGTTTCCAAAATAAAAAAATGTGTTTGGGATACAGGTGGGGAATAAATGAAATTCTCCCAAGAGGCAGAACTCCTGCAGGTTCCTTGAAACTAAATCAAGGCAGATTTGTCTCATTAATTCTTATTAGTGGCTGGTTACTGACAGTGTGATTGAACAGGAAAATGTTAATGGTAACAATGGCTGACTATGCACTAAACATAATTGAAAATTGATGCTGCTTTAGGGAACTGGTTCATGCACTTAAAATCAACATTAAAGTTATTGCATTTTTAAATCAGTTGATAATTTCTTCTGATAGCCATAAGTTCTTTTACATCTTAATGGAATAATTCTAATCAAAAGCACATTGCTTTCTTTTGATGATGGAAATGAAGAAAAGCATTTCTTGTCTACTAACTTACTTGAATGTGCGTCATTATTTCTGCTCAGTTAATATTCTTTTATTAATTTGTGTGTCCATTAGTCCCTGTAAGTTTTTATGCAGAATCTTTTGAACCTACTGGCCAACTAGTTGTGGCAGCAAGATTAAAGATAATCATGTTCCTAAAGGTTTTGGGAAAATTGGTAGTGCTTACACTATGAAGGCCATATGAGCTCACCAGGCTTATGTGCACTGCCTGGTCAGGCAGTAAGGCATCACTTGAGACAGGCAATAGCAGGCACCACCACTTTCTCAGTTCAGTAGTGAAGCAACAAGGGGAAGCTGAGGTGCCATGAAGGGCACAGCAAAAGTGGCAAGAGGAGGGAAGTAAGGATTGTGGTGGAAGGACATAGGACAGACACACAAATAAGAGACTTTCTTCTATTACATCCACAGCAAATGGAATAATATGATTTTCTCTGGTCACAATGTTGCAAATGAATTTCAAAATGAAAAACAGCACATGCAAGAAATGTGTGTATGTCTGAATATCTGCAACATATGCATAACTCATCTTCCCAGTTATTGGTTTTTTTCCCTATTGGCTCTTCCAAAGCCCTTTTCAGTATGTATTAGTGTCACTGAATTAGCTTACCCAAAAGTAGAGTGAAATGTGGTAGGAGTGTATAACAGCCAGGACCATATAAAAGCAAAAGAAGCTGGATTTAGGGACTTCTTGGTGAAACAGCAAAGCTCATCAGAATCACTTAGAAGACTTCACAGAAATCTCCTTCAACTTCAGAGGGAGTGCTTTGGGTACTATTTGTGATTCCAAAACATTCAGCATCATGACTATAGCAAACATTCACCCAGAATTTCTTGATGTGAATTCAGGGACCACAACTCTTCCTCATTGGGTTCAACTGTGGTTGGTGCTAAAATCTTCTCAGCTGTTGAACAAAGAACATAGAGAACAGCAATGGTCACCGGCTCTCAAAGGCTTCTGCCTTGCACAGATGACTAGAGATCAGAAACAGAGCTAGACCCCCAGGGTCACAGCTGGATTCAGAGAGTTTTGTCTTGTTCCCAGTCCCTTACATTCAAAGACAGGATCTGAAAACATATTTCAGACTCTTTTCTCTTTTTCAAGGATGAAAAAACAATAGATGCAGGTGAGCCCACTGGAGCACTGCACATTCTGTGCTCCAATTGCTTTGCACCTGATCAGTCCCTTCTGAAATAATTCTTGACTTACATATAGAGTTAAGGGTATGAACTAACTGCTTTTTTATGTAGCGATATGAATCAAACCATATTAATGAATTAACTCTACTGTGTAGAAGAGCTGCAGTTTATGTATTATTGTGATTTGTTTTCCTTTCTCAGAAGATACAACTGATTACTTTTTAATTGCATGTTGTGCTTTATTTTTTTTTTTTCTGTGTCAATCACATTCTTTTGGTCTACCAGCAGAGTGTGCTGACTCACAACAGTATTTTTCAAATAAAAGTAGAGTTGAAAGGAGATTTGAGAAGGAAAGAAAGGAAAGAAAAGAAAAAAAGAGTGCCTCTCTTTAGGATTGTATTTATTTTCCTCACTTTTTTACCTCTGGTAGACTTAGAAATTCTGTTTTTATGAGTCTCCCAAACTGACTGGGTAATGATAAGACTCAGAGCTGATCATCCTAACTTTTAAATTTGAATTTAAATTTCTGGATAAATGAAAAAGCAGTAAGTCTTAAATTGAGTGAAACTCACTCAAAATGTTTTTCAGCTTCTGTTCTCTGGAAGTATTTTGTTACAAAATTTATAAATTTTGCTCCAAAACTGTTTGAAAATGCTCCACTTGTTCTTTATTTCATGAAGTGATGATATACGAATCACAGTGCAAATACAAACCATTAATGACGTTTCTATTTAATGCTAATTGAAATTAGTTACTTCCTGCTTTCAGCTACCCACCTCTGGACTAACTGTCATTGTAGAACTGGATGCAGGGACAACCTCCAGCTGCAACAGCAGATGGGTAGAAATCAGACATGACCTGCACTGATAACCAAGTTTTTTCCTGCTTTATGGTGGTCCCTCTGGCACAGTTCAAAACTTGCAAGTGTTTCCTAAGTCTGGGGCTTTCTAAATTTGCATGTGGAAGCTGTATGTTGTTTTCTGGAACTGAAAAATGAGAAGAACACCAGCTGCTCATTATGATTTTATGGAGCTGTTTTATCTCCAGAGTTTCTACCTGTCTGAGTACTGGAATCTTCTTGGTCTTAAGTTAAAAGGTGTGGGTTGTCTTCTCCAGCTATGAACCTTCAAGCTTAGCCACCAATGTTTTCTCCTCTACTGCTTCTAGGCAACAGATGACTCTAAAGAAAAGTCAGTGCAGTTACAGCCCACACAATGCACACCCACATGAATACAAGAGGCTTGCTTCAAGGTTTTCAAAACATGGAAAAGAAAGTTAAGTGACTTGAGAAAGAATTTAAATTGCATATTATTTCCACTTACTGGCTGATTCAAGTAATTTTCTCTGCCTAAAATTCTGAATACTGACAGTGAATAATAACTTTCAGAATACTATCAGAAGACAAATTTTTAAACTCTGAAGATACAGCAGAAGGATCAAAGATGCTTTTTGCAGGCATGTATGTACCACTGATCTTGAGACTCCAGAACATCATTGGAAAGGTAGTCCCAGATATTAGCACTTAACATCTGTTGATATGGGCCAAGACTTCTTGCATTTAACTGAGAAACAGTGGCACCCCATCCTTTTTTATCATCACAGAATCATAGAGTATCCTGAGTTGGAAGCAATCTACATGGATCATCGAAGTCTAAATCCTGGCCCTGCACAGGACTACCCCAAGAATCTCTCCATGAGATATCATGTCACATTCACACTGTGAGTTATACAGGGGGCAAAAGTTAGGGTTTAACTTCTAAAGCAGCTTACACTGAAGCCAACAAACCTTAAATCTGAGGCCCTTCACCTGACCATAGTTTGACTGTAGGACAGACGTGGAGTCAATACAGCTTGTGTTTAGCTACCTCATGCAAAATGACTGCAGCAATATAAGAATAGTCAACCTTATTCTACCTGAAAATTGTTTCTGCCACAGTCTGGGCTGCTTTGGCTATGACCAGTCCCTGATCCTCTACTAAACCCTGGAAACAGGTCAGCTTGGACAGGGCTTTGAGCAACCTGATCTAGCTGAAGATGATGCTGCTCATTACAGAGGCGTTAGACTAGATGACCTTTAAATGTCCCTTCCAACCCCAAATATTCTATATTTATATTCTAAACACATTTCCCCTTGGGCAGTATTCAGTCCTGAATATCATTGGTACACTTTAGAAATTGTTAATTGACTGTTGAAGCAGGTAGATGTAAATTAGTAGCCAGCTGTTCCCTTAAGGTTATATAAAAAGAGTAAAATGCTAAGGAACACCAAGAAGGTATGGCTCACTAGTTGCAATTCCTTAGCTGCAATTGGTGATATAATCAGAACATCACTAGTTTAGCCTGTGGCCCTCTAATTCAGGACTCAGCTGAGTAGCAGAAAGAATGTCTAGATGACACAGCTGGTCTCTATTCTGATTTATTTCTCAGATATATTGATTGATACATTAGCAGTGGTTTTACTAACTACTTGAATTTCTCTGTTTGAAAGCTAAGATGTCATACACAGAAAGACAGCTAAGGGGCATGCACAAAACATGAACAAATCCATGCAGAACACATGGTTTGGGTGTATTCTAAACTTACCTGGGGACATCCTTAGCTTGAATGGGCTGGAACTCTCAGTAAGCCTCTCGGTTTCCATCCATAGGGAAGAGCTCAGCTGAATTCCTCTGTTCAGTCCCTTCAATTTCCCTCCTCTCACTCTATTGGGTCAACTACATTCTTCTGCTCAGTTTTTCACTTTCCTGTCCTAAAAAAGTTTTGTTCTCTCCCTTAGCCCCTCTTGTCTTACGGGGCTTGGCTTAGTGTTGCTGTGCCCAAGACCATTCAAATCTCTCTCTATTTCCCTATTTTTTCATGTGCTCATAAAAATCTTCCATTTATACAGCACTTGTATGATACAAGATTTCTCCAAGCCCACTCTGACTCTTAGAAGATATCAAGAGGGCAATATGAAAAATTGTCAGCAATTTTAAAAGGATAAGTGACATATTACCAACATTTTTACTCTTCTAGTTTGGATGGCTGAAAGACATCCAAAGTTGTTTAACAGGAATTGCAAAGAACAGCGTCCCAGTCTGAAGTCCTGTGACTTTTGTGGGAAAGAATCAGTGAAACAAAATAAGCACATTGGCATCAATGCCATAAGCTCACAGCAGTAATGTGAACATGCTGAACTCAGCCCTTGATTTCTAAAATCAGAGCTTGCTAACAGTGCACTAAGGGGAGTTATGGATGCTTCCTCTTCCAAAGGGTTGGGATTATTCCTCTGGAGAATTTTGCCTATGAGGTTTCCTCAGTATTTTTAAGGAGTGAATGGCTACTTAGAAATGAATATTATTTAAATAGTTATTATATTAAAATATGAAATTAATTAAATTAACATAATATATTTAATTACTATAAAATTAATTAAAATCACATTATATGAATATTATTTTAAAATTAATATTATTTAAAATTAATATTTTAAGGAGTGAATGGCTTACTTTTTGAAAATACCAGGTGTCAGAGACTAAAACAGTAATATTCTCCTAGTGAATATAGGCAGGCTGCCCACTCATGTTTTCCTACCAGAAAAGGCTCAAAGTTCCTCTTCTGTACCATCTCAGTCAGGACAGCAAACCCACACTTAACTTTTATTCTCTAAAGTGGCCAAATCAGTTGAAAGCCCAGTTTGTCTTGCAACTTCACACAAACTAAAAATGCATTTATGGTTTGGCCAGTAATGGGCTTGATTTAATGTATATGCAGTGTTCATTGACAAATTTCCCCAAGATGCTGATGCTATGAAGTTCCAAATAGTGGCAAGTTGTATTATTAGCATTTATTACATTTTTAATCTGAAAAAAAGTCTGAAAAATGCTTGCTATGCTATATAGAGGCATTTTTTTTTTCCAGAGAAAAATAATTTCTTTGGACACAAGACTGAATTTGGATGGGTAGGAGAAATAAGGATTATATCCATAAATGAAACATTAGAGCATTAAGAACAGAGTAAGAATGATGCTTCACTGATGAATGCTCTGATTCTCTTTCTTTGAATGCAAAACAGGACTAAAGCCTTTTCTGTCTCAATTTCTCTGCTCAGCAAGCAGGAAAAACACAAGACGCAGTGCAGGCTGCTGTTCTGGGATGTGCCCTTGCCTGGGTTCAGCTTAGCTGAGGAATGAAACACTCCATGTGTGCAGCATGACAGACCTCCTTTAGTTGACTTTAATTGCCAGATAAGTATTATTTCTTTTAGGAGAAATTATACTCAGCATCATCTGTGCCATAGTCTGGTAATACAAATGGACTCTTTCCTGATTCATCCTTTCTACTGTGCTAGGACCTGGCAAACTCCTGAAAAAATGAGGGTGGGAACTGCACCACAGGTGAGTTAGAGATAATGATAAACAAATCAGCCCTATACCTGTTAGCTTATGTCCTGCATTTATAACTGTGCTGGTTTTGGTGAGGATACACTTTCTCCACAGCACAGCTGGTATGGGGCTGTTTTGTGTTTGTGCTGGAGGCAGTGTTGATAATTCAGGGATGTTTTAGCTATGGCTTAGCAGCACTTGCACAGAATCAATGTCTTTTCTGCTTCTCACACTGCCCCACCAGTGAGCGGGCTGGGGGTGAACGAGGAGTTGTGAGGTGACACATTGGAACTGCTGATCCCAACCCAACCCAACTGACCCAAGAGATATCCCAGGCCATATGGAGTCATTCTCAACATCTAAAGATATGGAAGAAGAAGAAATAGATGGGTGTTTGGAGTGGTGACCTTTGTGACTCCAAAGTCACTTGTATGCCTGGGGGAGCCCTGGTGCCCTGGAGATGCCTGAACCTCTGCCTGACCATGGGAAGAGGTGAATGAATTCATCTTCCTTCACTTGCATGTGCAGATTTTGCTTTACCTATTAAACTGTCATTATCTCAACTCACAAGTTTTCTCACTTTTATCCTTCTGATTCTCTATCCCCTCCCACCTGGCGAGGAGTGAGCAAGCAGCTCTGTAGGACTTAGTTGCCAGTTGGGCTTAAACCAAGACAGTACTTCAAAATCGTTATAGACACAATGGCCCAGATTTTCCTGCATACTCAGGATGCTAATACAGAATGGCAGTCCCCTGATATAAAGAGTTTACAATCAAAGTAGATTAAGATAGAACAAATACTATTATTGTCTCCATTTTGCCAGAAGGGGGTAAAATGACTCCTGAAAACACCGTACAGATTGCTTGGAGCCTATGCTAAGATCAGCTAAATCTGCATCTCTCCATCTTCCAGCAAATGCCAGCTATGTCCTTGCCCTAGTGGCAAGTGCCAGTTGTGTCACCACAATATGGGAGAATAAAGAAGCTTTGTCAGATGAAATCACAAGAACTTCGATTTTTCTAGATCAGCTATCTGAACCAAGACACCAATACTGCAGATAATCGAGAAATATGTTCAGACATATATCACATATTTGAGAAATAGAGGAGGGTAATATTTTCCTTTATACACACCTTTGTTACATAATCACTTCCAGCTTTGAATTTTCCTAATGGATTTCTTTCCAATACACAACCTGTCAAGCAGCCAAAACCGTAATTACTTCTACCTAAATGGCAACCTTCTGCACCATGTATCTTCCTGTTTAAATGTCTCCTTGTATCCACACACTTCTTCCAATTTACATAAACGCTTGCACGTCTTCACAAAACAAGTTTTGCATTCCTTCCTTTGTTCTCTTGGTCTGAGAGTTTCCTTATTTTTTCAGTATTTATCAAGGCTAATGTATGACAGCTTGGTTTTGGGATTTTATTTTTTCTCATTAATGGTAATTTATTACCTATTGCCAATTTATTGTAGTGGAAATGGGAATATATAAATATTTCTGCCTCTTCCCTGGAACCCTTATTCTACCTTCTTTGCAATAATAAAGTCTCCAAATAGGAAGATGCCACAAATACTACAGGTTATTAACA
Source organism: Scytalopus superciliaris (assembly GCA_013400415.1). Taxonomy (NCBI): domain Eukaryota; kingdom Metazoa; phylum Chordata; class Aves; order Passeriformes; family Rhinocryptidae; genus Scytalopus; species Scytalopus superciliaris. Next base: position 85,224 of record VXBX01002704.1, on the reverse strand, counting down.
GTGGAAAGATGTGATTCTTCAGATGGCATATACAGATATTTCACAGTATTCTTACAAATAAAAATACTAAGCTTTGAGTGGGAAAGCACAATGCTCAGATCCCTACCAAAAACTACTATGACCGTTTCCAAACTTATTTTCTGTCCATTGCCAAACAACTGTTGTATCTGTTGTACTGTAACTGTATCCTGTTAAATTTATATTGAAGACAGAAAACAGCAGTTTTACATTTGCAATACCTTGGGTATTAGCTGACCTTTAGATTAAATAGCAGAAATATTTAAGGAAACATTGGAGGCATGGTGCAAACTTATTGGACTGGCACACTGGAAGACTTTCTCCAGGATGCCCCCATCAGCTTGATGTAATCATAACTCAGAGGTCAGACACAAAAGCCTTAAGTCTTAATTAAAAGGATAAAGGCTGTTGTGTTTTTCTCAATCTTATAAATAGAGACTTTGATGAGCTGTCTTAGAGGAAGGAACATTCTTCAGAGAACACTTTGGCTTTACTGAGTAAGGAAGGATATTCTGAGACACTACATTTTGGCCTTAATTATACATGAGAAAGATACAGTAACTGCACTGCTGAGAGCTCCATGACATACTGGCCCATCTGAAAATGAGCTGCTCGTTCTGGGTAGCTGAGAAGATATGCAGCTAATGTGCAATACTCTAACTTTTTATTGGCAAACTCAAAACACAGTCTTTTTCACAGAAGATATAAGCTGTGGATCACTTTGCGAATTCCCGGACATTGAGTTAATAGAAACTAAAATGTATTAATGAAGGAACAATCTATCAAGAACTATTAAATTCAACTATATAATTTTTACTTTAGAATCCATAGATGCTAGAAGACTCTCTCAGTGAAACATCACTGCATGACTCCTCTGCTTTGACTGTCTTTCCTGAACATAAAATTTGGCCACATTCTAGTTTTGATTACCTTCATCTGCTTTCATTTCCATATGGAAATGTTTCTAAAATAAGTTTTTAAGAAGTCATTACCAATGCCTTTAACTTTTTTACAGTTATTAATGAGATTTTAACCCAAAGAACACCTTTTAAGAAAGTTCCTCAGTCACCTTTTCTTTCATTATTTGATTTACACAAGCAGTTTGTGAAATAATCCATATTTTACATTGAAAAAACTATCAATTATCATGTCAATGGAAATGTTTTTAGCAAACAATGTTAATTCTCAATAATCTGAAATTATAACATGATGTTTAAAGAATATAAAAATTATTCATTTCAAATTAAAATTCTTATTATTCCTTTGATTAAAAGAATAAGTATTTATTTACTGTAATTGTGCATGTCTCTTTTTATGAATGGTAGTGTCTTGCCATTACTGAAGGATGTAACAATAACCAAAGCAGCTTTTTCCTGTAACTGTTCTCATCATTTACCTTTTTGGTTCTGATCTGTTATTCATGGTTTACAATTAGGCAGCAGAAATCAGTAATTGCCTTCTATTCCATTATTATGGTCTGTTGACTAAACACAATGCAAAAGTCAAAAGACACTTTTTTGATTGAATTATTCAAGAGTGCAAATCTTATAAATAGAGGTTACAGTTCATTCAGGATAACAGGTAAAGACCTTTTTTTAACATGTTAAGGTAATGCAAAGTGAATTAATGTCCCTCTTAAGGGTGGGAGTTTTATTCTCAAGTTAGGTTCTAATTTGAATTGAACAGTACATTTATTCACCTTTAGGAGAAGCTGACTGTAAGCATTTCCAGCAATGTCTGGAATTACTTGCTTCAAAAGTATCATCTAAAATGGATAAGGCAAAAGGACTGGAACTTCATTAGAAAGATTTGAATTCTCTAAAGACGGCTGACAATCTTTCTCTCTTTAAAAATGTTTTGGTGGCACTAGGTTGTCTAAGTGGGTTAGACTTTATACAGAAGTCATGTCATTCATGAAGTAAAAAATACAAGCTATTTCTCTAATAATATTTCCTCAAATACTACTTTTGCAGTACAGCAGAAGTGATATTTTGTTTTCTGAGTGTAAATTAATTTCAGTTAATTATACCAACATATTTTTAAAAATATTACACATTTCTATAGATTTTCTCTTATATCAATGTTCAGAAAACTTTTCAGCAACTTCAGGGTTGTCTGTGCACCTTTTCCTCTCTTCCACCACTCCAAGAGCCCTAGCTGAGCTCTTCCATAATCTCCAGTTGCATCTCCACATACTGGTAGACAGAGGATTCTTTGTCATTCAATGCTGCATAAATTTTATGGTTTCAACACCAACTGGCAGTGTAATTCCAAAAGTGTCATTGTTGTTACAGTTTAGGGACACTGTTCTTCCCAAAGAGCTGATCATATTTGAGTAGATGATTAGTGGTGACCGATGTGTCCTGTACACTATCTAGCACCTAGACAGCTACACCGTGATACTCCCACCTCCTGCATGGAGTGATGAGCTAGTACTTGGGTTTGCAGAGCTAAATCAAAATCACCAAAGCCCAGATTGTTTGAAGAACTTAAAACGAGGTGTGACTTACTTCTGGTGTGACTCAGCACTTACAAGCTGGTCAATAGCTAAAAGTCAGCCTTTTTCCTGTAAGTGTTAAGGACACAGGCCTTCTTCCTAACAAAATATTTGGCACCTTCTTGTGTAAGAAAAGAAAATGCCAGAAGGATTGGCTGCGGTAAATATCAGAGCATAAAAGCAAAATCTTGCTCCAGGCACTGGGCAATATTCCCATTGCTCTCTGTATGATTCAGAGGGAAGGATGCGTGACAAAGGCTGCAAACCATATTTTTATCTTTTGTGATTGATAGATGCTGGTGGCACACTGGTCTCTGAGATAATTTAGAGCACTTTGACAAGAGAGTTCTAAAAACATAAGCCTTACCTGCTGTATTCAGCTGTTTCTTTCTGTATGATGGTATGTGAAACTTGGTTGATTATTTCATACCTCGGTGAAATAGCACACCTTCAGTAAGTTAACTAAATTTAGATATAAATCACTTTTAATAATTTATATACCTTTAGTCAGTAAAATAGATTTAGATATAAAGGATTGGCTGCTGCTCTCTTTGTGCAAAATATACAATTCTCACAAAGTCAGAGAAGTAACATTTGGGAGAGAAAGCCACAAGACAAAACCAGATACCAAAGAGGAAAAGGACTTGTCTCAATGCTACCAGGTATATTTGAAACAGTTGCCAGAAGGCAATTATGATGGCTGTTATTGAAGCAAGTAGTTAGGCTTGACCCAGAGTAACAATGCTTTTGAATACGATAACAAATCTGGCTGAAAAAAACCCTAGACATTCCAAGTTTCCCATTTTAGTATAACCTTATTTTTCATCCTTGAAGATTCCTGAGTTTGTCAGAATTTTATCTAACTTCCTTGAATGCATGAATTACCATAAGTTTGAAATTTAAGTTTTAAAAGAAGAAAAGAGCAAGGTCATATTTTAGCTCTCAAATATTCACTTACTTTTATTTAGAACTCATATTTTTCCAACTATTTTTTCCATGAGGTGTAAGACTCCTCAGAATTCCAACTTTCATTACTCATGAGCTTAACAAAGAATCCTTGACTTCAAAGGTGTCAGTATTTGTTTATTTTCTAAAGAAAAAAACACCTATGATTTCCGTCAGTATAAACGCAGTATATTGGTTGCTATTTTACATGGACTTTTTTATGATGCATAGTTTGATTTAAATAGAAGGAATATTGCTGTGCTCTTACTAGTATCTACATGAAACTGACATGTTTTTTAACATGACATGTACTGTTAAAATATCTTCCTAATTATTGTGACCTCTTTTCAGTCTTCATTGCAATATGTTGCTTGACTTGAATTGCATGAAAGCAGAAAAAAACCTTTGAAAAATTTCATTTTATACGTCTAGTAATAGTAAAAAATGCATTGAGCATAGTTTTGTCTTCACTGTAAGTAAGTTTTGCTCAAAAAATCAAGATATGTATATCACAACAGTCCTCTGAAGAAATAATATCCATTGACATGCCATATACAGAAATCTGATATATGCTCATCAACCAGAAAACAAGAGGAGTGTTTATGTAATACCACTGGTAATTTGCACAGTGCCTGTCTTGAATTTGTGAGCTGGCCATAAAGGTACTTGCTTTTCAATGTCATGAGCCAAGTGTTCTCCAAAAACATTAGTCTTTGCAGTGCGGTAGGAAAAAATTTATTAAGTCATTGACATACCAATAGTAATGGCAAAAGCTCTATTCCTGCTGCCTTTTTTAATTATCCTTACCTGATCCATACTGACTTTCACAGAGTGGCCATTAAAACTGAATATTGCATGTGGGAGCTGTTTAGTGATGTCAGGCATGTCACACATGATGAACCACCAGCCAGAGACTTTTTAATAGGGCATGCATTTCCACAGTTTTCTCCTCATCCTACACACATAAACAAAGAACTGTGAATGTTCTGTCAGTAAAGTTGGGTACACAGTGGGTCAAGTCAGTCAGAAATCAGTGATAAGAAACTTTTATAATAGTATTAGAAGTAATTTAATATTAATTAAATTTAATTAAGCACTGTTTTTGAAAACTGTATGTGATCAAAGGAAAACCTGTAAATCCACACAAATTTGCCTAAACGTGCCACAGAACATTAAGGAATGATTCCCTTGCCATCACTGAGCAACTCCCTCAATGGATGAAAACCTATTGAAATGTCAAGTAAGTCTCCTCATGAACTTTATTTTGATTGTCATCTTCCATCACAGTCTCTTACCACTTCAGAGCTCAAGAGCCTCAAGTCCTGTCTGATACTTTTAACACTTGAGCAGTTTTGTTACATATGACAACTAATTCCTGTTTGAGTTTTTAACCGAGGAGACAATGGGAAAAACCCACACACTTAGCAACTCTATAGCTTACAGATAAGATTAATTACATATTCTAGCTACAATTACTTGTTTTGAGTTAAAGAAAGCAGTATTTCCCTTAATATACATGCAATCATTTGCAGCACAAATATTTAATACATTTATCAATCCCCTCATTTGTAGAGTCTTCACAAACTATGCATCCCACCTAATTCTGAGATGTTTCTGGATAGTTTCACCAAGTCCTGCAGAAGAGATATATGAGATAATGTAAATGGTTACCTAGAGACACATACGGATATTCTGCATTGGCTGGGGTGACTGGACAGCCTCTTCCTGTAGGGTGACTAAAGCACATACCACACATGGTGGTATTAACATGTGGGCGGGTAAAGTTGCTGTAGCTTCCCTTCCCAGCATGGGTTTCTCGCTGACATTTTTACAAAGACAGTTTGTTGCTGAGTCGTGACAGGCTGAGCTCCTCTCGCCCTCCTGCATCAATAGGGGAACATTATGGATCCCTGCAGAGAGACATCCTCAGCTCGGCACAGGGCACAGCACTGTCTGCCTGAAAACATCAAAACCTGCCGGGCTTTAAAAGTGGCACTTCCATTTCCCTAACAGGTAGCAAACTAACAGTTTTTTAAATAACAATGCTTCCTTTATGGGCCTGATAATACTACGGCCATAGGTTTCCACTTGAAAATTGCCTTCCAAAGCCTGGTGTCTATTACTTCTTGTGCCTGAGGCACTTACACAGAGGTGTTGAGCACAAATAAGTCCTAGTGAATGACGGAGTACAATGTGGATGTGCCAGAGCTATTTTTTTATCTGCACTGGCAGATTGACTCAGCAGTGCTGGATGAACAGCTGGACTCAATGATCTTAGAGATCTTTCCCAACCTAAATGATTCTGTGACTCTATGACTAATGAGCAGAATGAAGCAGCCAAGTCTTTTCTAGACTTAAAGACAAATGCCTCTTTCTAAGAAAAATTCTTAGCAATTTGGGAAAGTTTGACTATAATGGTAATAAATATTTTAACACCTACCTTAAAACTCAGTAAACAAAAAGAATGTGGTTCTATTTTGTGTGAAGCAGCAGAATTCAGCATTTTAAAAGTAAAATACCAGTGTGTTAAGCCATTTCTCCTTCCCTGGACTGAAAGAGCAACACAAACTTGGTGTAGATGTTAATGCTCTGAGTTTTGACCTGCTCTTAGTAAACAAACCTTGGATTAGATTTAAAAGCACAAATGGTATAAGCTTCTCCAGTGCACAGACACATGTTGCACTTATCAGTCTATGGTATTTTTAAAATTACATTTAATTTTGAAATATTACATATTTCATGTATCTAGCACATATTCTGATCAGTACAGATAAATATTTCACATGGGAACCATTTTCCAACGGAAAGGTTCGAAATGTCAAATCAAATTATTGATAATAAGTGATTTCATAATTTCTGTTTGCATACCTATTAATTTGTTACATGGTCTTCCTATTTTTCTGGTGAGTAGCTAGCCAGACTTTTCTTTGTGATGGATTTGAGACATTACTAATTTTTCAGGAAAACAGTAATTTATTTTTTTATGGATTAGTGAAGGCTACTTTGATATTATGAAGTGGCAGATGTGCAAATAAAATTGTCAATTAGCACACAAATTATTCTCTGATACCAAAACCTGCAGAAAAGCCTGCAGACAAGTTAACTGCAAATACTTAACTGCAGACTAGCCTTACTAATATTTATAACTTTCCTGAAGCAAATTACTGCTTTTAGCAAAATGCATTAAGATGTAATTTTAAAAATATTCTGTATTCTGAAATCACTGTACATTAACAGCTACAATCATCCATTCAGTTAGTCATTCAGAAATTGCTAATAAGTATGTACTAATCTGTTGATTCAATTTAATAGTACTCTATTGATCTAATTCAGATGTCTTGGGAGCTGTTCCCTGCTTCAGAAATGTCAGGAAATAATTGCTAATTAGATCTTTACTCTGATAGTTGCTAAATTTCTCCATTATGTAACTCCTCTATTGTTTCTACTTAGAAAAATGAAAGGGATTGATAATGAGAAAGGGCAGTCAATTACAATAATGAAGTGAAATGTCTTTTGCCTTCTTTCTTTCCTCTGCAATGGAATGGAAGAGTGGTGGTTTATCATGCAGAAATCAGTGGGATTTCAGTTATGAATCCAAGGCAAATAAGAAGCAGCTTGTTAGACACCTGACTCAGATATTATTACTTGATGGGGTTTTTACAAGAATCTAGCTTTACCGTCATATTTTCTTTTTTCCACCATGCCAATTTTTCTTTTCTTTTCACTTTAAGTTTGTACCTTAAACTTACTTTACAAATGTACTAAGCATGCATAGACTATAACTACCACAGACCATTATTAGCCTCAATCATTTCACTGAGTAGGTGTTTAAAGCACTCGTGCACTTCCAGCAGAGTTTGTGAGGTGTGATGTGATAAATGTGAATTTTCTCTAGACTGATCTGACATGCTAATTACCATGTAGGTCTGCCTCGCCATGTCTTTATAATTATGCCAGTGGTGAACAACAACTGGGATATATTGTTGTAAATACTCTGTTGTAAACATGTTAATTTTTGTTATTGTGTATTTCTTTTTATTTCTCTCCCTTCATATAACTTGTTTTTAGGTATCCTCAATATGACATCCTGCGGTGACATAATTTTATCCTCATTGCACATATTTGTACAGCCATGTGTGTGATTTTTTTCTTCAGGACCTAATGTTTAAATACCTATATCTAGCATCAAAACAGTTGTTGCATGAAGCCTGAGATCTTTCATTTAGTGACTTTGGATTTAAGTAACTTTAATAGTAATTTTAAAATAGCATTTGCCATCTAATAACCACAAAAGTCGCATGTGAAGAAAACAAAAACAAACAAAAAAACCCCAAGCAACAAAACTAACCAAACAAACAAATAAAAAAAGGAAAATAAACTATTTAAAACATATTTTGGTATGAGAAACTGTAAGAAAAATGGAGGAAGCAGCCACCCCCACAAACCCACTTTTCCAATGGTGTTGTCAAGGCTATTGAGAACTCTGTGTCCCTTCTACAGGCCGGCCACTTAATGCACTCATTTGAAAAAAATCTCAGCTAGTTTGTCTACACCATCTCTCCACTTTTCTGCTGTATATTTATGTACAAAGGTCCACTAGGAAGCCCTAATTAAACATCTGATTATTTAGAAAATATTTTCTTCTACTAGTTCTCCTGAAAGTCATATATGCTTCAGAATTTCTCTGTTCAACTTTGATCCAGGACTCCACTTTAAAGTGGAGTTAAATAAAAGTTCATAATAAATCACTTGGATACATGAGGAAAAGAGGAGTTCTTTGAAGCAATTGTTAATAAAAGTCTTTGCTGGACAGAACAGGTTGAGAAATTAATGAATTTATAAGCACTCAGTCATTCCCCCATTTTCATGTTAACTGCCGGAACTGGAAAATTTGAATATTTCTTGACAGGGTTTCATCCTTTCTTCCGATAAGACAAGTGGCAGGAGGGGACTGTGTCCCGCTTCCTGCTCCCTCAGTTCCTTTCCAGCAATATCCCATAGCTCCAGAGCACAGAGCCATGAAGCCCATGCCAAATAGACTGGGATTTCTGATGCAGGCAATGACTAAACTCATTCCTAAGCCCTAAGAAAATTCTGAAAGGAATATTTTGCCCATGAAATGAATGGTTTTGTGATTTATTTTTTTACTTTTTCCCCCCTAATCTGTCTGTGCGATTTTACTGTCTTCCAATGCACAGAATAGACTGTATAAATGATCTCTGTCCTCATTAACCTGTATGAGTGTCAGATATACTTTTCTCAACACATTTTCTAATAGATACTACAAATGTTTGAAAAGTTTGGAGCTATTATATATGAAAGAATATGGTTCTTTCTGAAAAGGGGAGAATTAAAACACCTTATTCCTAATTGGAATAAGATTTTACAGTAGTATAATCATTTGGTCTTCTCTTCATGCTCTTTATGGACTGTCTCTGTTTACTATATTCAATGCATTGTAAAATGTAAAAGCTATTTATGCAATTATGCTACTGGCCATATTCAAACCAAGCACACCACCATTATTGTTACCAAGAGAAAGAATAAATTTGACTTTGACAATTTCAGATGGCTCTGCTGAAATTTAATATTACAAAGCTACTTTGTAATGGCATTAAAAGAAGGATAATTATTCTTTCTGCAAATGCATGGAAAAATCCATTTCAGATCTAAACTGGAAATGTTACAGTAGATCTAAAGTCAGATTCAAACTGCATTTGCCTACAGAAAAAGAGGTATTACTCAAACTGGTAACAAATTGCTTTATGGGTATGATTTATCAAGGATTTATATTTCTTTGCCCCCTAGAGCAGAGGCCAGACAATTCTATGACTGAAATGAGCCAGGTAGTTTCTGCTTGATTAGTGATTATATCTCTATGGCAAAACAGCAAGAACAAATAACTCAATTTTTCTTCAAGGAAGATGTCACTAATGCCAACAGGAGTCTGCCAGATGAGATATCGTGTTGTGGCTACACACACACACATGATATCCACACTGAAAGCCCACTTAGGTGAGAGGACTTCTTCCATGTGTCACTGGCCTTTGCTCCTGACTCTCCCAAGAACATTCCTTTTATATATTTTGTATTTAATCACTGTAAATTAAAGGACTTCAGCTAAGCATCTGATTGCATCCATTGCAAAGCAAAAATAGTCAATAAACTTACTGTTTTTGTAAACACTGCACTCGGTATTTTCTATGAAATGGTGTGGGAAATTTAATGCACACAATGAGACAGTTTATAAGTAATCAATACCACATATGAGGCCAGAACTCTAGAAATAGTTTTCAATTTATTTCAATCTCTGCTGCACTATTCAATTTTATGTCATTCATTTAGTTTGGAATTGATGAAACAAGATGCTTTAACAGCCTTTGAAAGTCAATCATGCCCAAACAGTCCTTAGTCTCTCTGTTCAAACTGGCAATATGTCAGGTAGCAAAAAGTTTGTCTTTAAAGTTAAACAAAGTCACCAGCTCATTTTATGGATGGAATTATCCTGCGTTAGCCCTAACCTCCATTTAAGGTGTGACATAAAGGATAGCCTCTTTAGCACCGTGTATAATCCTGAACTGCTGCTGCTACGTGCCTTACAGAGGCTGAGCATTTCGTCAATGTCACTGCATAATGGCCTTCACTCCTCTGCAGTCAAAATAGCAAAACCTTCTGCAAATCTCCAGCTGCTAGAGAACAGGATCCTACATAAAACCCTTTTTCGGCAGTTGCTGAAAATAACAGTGCTCTGGGTATGTGTATTTCACAAAGATGACACTTTGCAGGCTCTTGCCTGTCTTTCTACTTCTAAGATTTAAATTGTTTGTGCGTACTAGTGATTATTAGCTCTTCTAGTGACAGTGTTAAGCAAACTGCTTACACTGCATGCATCCCTACCGTGAACAGAATGCCCTTTTCACAGCCACTTCTCTTTACAAATGCAATCTATATAATTCTGTTTTAGTGGCATAAACACACCTGACAGTGTGCTGTTTACCTAATGACACACAGCATTATGTATCACTCTTATCCATCTGTGCCATCTGTAAACTTTCCCAGCAACAATCTTCATGGTCACTGAGAAAATTTGCTTAGCATTTGGCCAGGAAGAAGATCAGAGTAGGGCATTTATAGCAGTAGCTCATCTGACAGCTGCCTGCAGGAAGAAAAACATTAGTACAGGTAGGAAAAGAGGGTGGAAACTAAAAAGGCTCCTCAAAACATACCTGATGAGGTCTGTTTAGGAATATAAATGCATAGTGTCTTTGTGGTCCACAATTCTAAGTGATGACTGGTGCCACTGACACAACATGATTGTGGAAAAATGACAATACTTGATGGAAATCATCCTTGCCAAAGCTCTCTCAGAAACTACTTAACAATATGCCAAAGTATTTCCTGCCTCCTCTGCCTTTCTGTGCATAGTGATCAACACTGTCTACTTCAGAACATGAAGTGAAATGCAAGCTCAATGAAAACATTCTCTCATGCCTATGTGCTAATTCCACCCTGTTGGGGTAGTTAGATTAAATAAGGTGATTACCCTCATAACTGGTGCTAGTGCTCCTGCCATAGGAAACAAGTGTTTCTGCCATGGTATATCTGCAATATACAAAAGCATAGACATATTATTTCTCATACTTAAGAAATCAGCTCAAGCCTGTCAGCCCAGATATTTCTGCTTTCCATGTTCTATTGTAGACAAAACTTCTGAGTTCCAAGGGACTTACACTGCACAGATAGAGCAACAGAAAGGAGCCTAAGCCTAGCATGTAAAGACCTACTTTTGTCATCATTCACTTACATTTTGTACACAAATATTCTTTAATTTAAATCTCATCCAATTATATTTTCCTCTTCAGATGTTGTCATTGGACCTCTTCAGTTGTCATTCACCACGGAAACACCATATCTGAAAGAGAAGTGATAGCTTTCCAAGCAATATCGGCAATTCAGGTTTGTGACATTGCAACCCTTTGTTTACATGTCAAACATGCAAGGAAGCAACAAAAGATATATGATGACAAAAAAAAGCAAATGTAGCATAGTTGTAGCAACCAAGTCAGATTCAGAAAAGCAGTTGGATTCCCAGCCCCCTGATATTTTTGAACTTCTGTTATTGTCTTGTAGATGGTAACATCTACCCAGATAATTTCTCATTAATAGGTGTGTGAAGTTGAAGCCCAAGGCAAACTACCAATTAGCCTTGTCAAATTAATCACTTCTATTAAAATTAGTGCTCCAAATATATTTATGTCACATTTTCTGTTTGATGTTTCTTGTCAAGGGAGCAGCACAGAAACCATTTCTCTGTCCAAACAGTTTCTCTGGGAGGTGACCTAATCACTAACAGCCTGCCACTAGTCTACATGCTGTCATTTGGTTTTAATGCAATAAATTTCAGGAATCACTTTTTTACTTTTGTAGGACCAAATGCCAGATTGTACTGTGCATAGCCACTGATAGGAAGCATGTAACCACTTGAGCTTCTCAAGGCAAATGAGCTTTGAGAGTTGATTGACAGAAAGTTGGATAAACTGCCCAGGACAAATAAACCTGAGGTCTATATTAATTTGACATAATGAAATGGTCTTGCTATATTTAGAAGTCTCTTTATTTTTACATAGTCCCTTTAATTTCTTAGCCCTATGAACTGGAATCTATTGAAATCATGTGTAGTTAAAAAGCAAATGTGCTCTAAAGCCTCACTGGAGAACAATTAAATCTCTTTTTGCAAAAGTCTACTTATTTTTGATGGAGAAATCTTTTTTGGGGGAAGAAAGTGCCATGAGGTGACCTTCAGTAGCTTTTCCTCTCTTTCCTCCTCTGTTTGGTTTTTGATTCATTGTTAGTACTTCCTTCATAATTTGTGGACAGGAAGGATAGAAAAAGGAATAAAGGGAAGTCAGTTTAGGTAAAGTTATGGGGAATGCCTGACAAAGTGGACAAGGACAGTTGTTCCTTGGGAAGTGTTTACAAAGAAGAGCGGAAGAGATATGCACACCATGATTTGTGTTTATTTGAGGTTAAAATTTCAATTTGTAACATTCTAACTTTGCATCCCCTCATTCTTTCCCTCATAGGAACATCACGACCTTGCATCATGCTCAGCATCCATCTCTTCTTTCTGCCCTGTCATTACTCCACTCTTTTGTCTCCAGGATTTCAGGAATAGCTTCCAACAAGGTCCGAGATGTGGTGACATGGAGTCTGGGATGGGCTGTGGAATGCTGCCACATGGGCATGGGCAGTACCTTTGCAAACCCAGAGCTACCTGGGTAGTGTCCCTGCAATGGTCTCCACTCATCTCTCATTTTCCGAATACCTGCTTGCCTGGACTGTGGGAGCAACAGTAGAGGTTGGCTCAGCTCAACTTCTGCTGAAGGTCATGCAGCCTAGAAGAGTTTTCAAGGGGGTCACAGCAAGCATTAAACAGGAGAACCAGGCATCCTGCCCAAAATATGTATTTTAAACAAAACCAACAAATTTAAAGGTTAAAAAAAAAAATAAAATCAGAACAACTGCATGATACTTAGAAATAATTAAATATTTTTGCTTTACACATTTTTCATAAAGCTCATCTCTAGCCTGTTTATGTAAGGAGGAAAGTTACTTATAGTTGTGACGTTTTGAGATTAGAAATACTTCAACAGCACAGCAAAAAAGTTAGAAAAACACTGAGGAAGACAGACAAGGTAATGGTGGAAAGTCTGATAAAGAGTAAAATAAGGGTAAAAGATCATTGTTCTGAAACAGTTGCAGTTTGTAAAGGGAAGTTGTTGCCTTTAAAACGCATTGCCTGAGAGAGAACTGAGAATGAACATTCTGTCATGAACCCACCAGAAAACTCTCAGGTCCCTGTCTTAAAAGATAATTAGGTCAGGAGCTTCCATTGATTTCCAATTTATACACCTTAAAAACCTCTGTGCTTAATTTGGTAGAAAGAAAGCTCAGCATGCTGAGGAGCCTGCAGGAAATGAATCTGATTAGAGTGTTGAAGAAATGTTAAAGCAATGCTGAGATACTGGTTTGGTGCAGCAGCACAACAGTACATTCAGAATAACTGTATTTGTTTTGGCAAATATTTCTAGGTAATTAAAAGCCATCAATGTTAATAGCTGTTTTAAATGTATCAGTTAAATCTAAACGTAAACATTGTAGTAATAGGCAAATACTGAATATGAGCAACCATATAGGAAATACAATGGAAAAATTCTTTTTCTTTGCAGATTTTTTACCTCATCTTTATGATAAAGGGGTAGTTCGTGTGTGATTTCTAGTATAAACTATTTTTCTCAGAAAGTTTCACAAAATTTACATTCAGAAATGGTTTTCTATGTTTGGATTATGAAGAGAGCATAATGGGTCTGCAGTATTCATGGGTCCCCTGAATGAGCTTCATGGCATCAAAAAGGTTACAGTCATCATGGTAGAAACTGCTTCTATTATGAAGTATTTGGTACTGTTGTCCAACAAGGTACTATCCAAGTCTAAGATTTTATGTTAAAAATGTCTTAATTCTTTTGTTTAAACAAAAACTGATGTTGTTCTTTCATAATTTTCTAATTTAAAAAATAGCAAAGTATTAAAACAATATAATAAAATTATTAATGATCCCCAATGTTGTCATAAGATAAGAACTATTTTATGAAAATGCACTTATTTACTCTACTGTTTATCAATTTGTAATGGAACTCTCTATGAACTTTATCTCCATAAACCAATGAATTTTCTGACAGTTATTTTCATGTCTTAAGAACACAACTATAAGAAGGGCCCCCAAAATGTTAAATAACTTTACAAGAATTAATACTTGTAGAACGCCTATGCCTTAGAACAGTAAAGACTTGTAAAGCTGCTAAATTAGTATATCCATGTACACCTACACATCTGTGTCTACACCAGGAGCTCCTTTTTTAAATTAAAACTTCTGAATTTGGATCCTCAGTCTTACCAACTGAAACTGTGTTAAATTAGCAGGAAATACAGTCCCAAATATTATTCCTTCCATTATGTCCTGTCTAGAAGATCTTTTCAGCCATCTGTCTGGCCATACGAACAATTCAAACCATCTGGAATGCACCACTTTGCAGACCTTTGAGAGGGTCTCTAGATCATTTTAACTTGACTTGATTCATGAAACATCATTTCAGTCACTCATACCCTGGCATAAAATTAACTCAATCTCTGAAGATGAGACCAATCTTACGGGTAGCAAAGTGCATTCACAGCCCTTACAAGGAGCAAAGATTAGGGAAGGGGGCTCTAGTGTGACACAAACAAAACATGCAAGTGCAACAGATGACAAAGTGCTCAGCATCAATCTTCAAGGGACATGGATGCCTCCCCTTCTGGCCTGCATAGTCTTTCTCTCTCTGAGAGTAGCTATATAAAGCAGATGTTACACTGGCTCTTGGATGTTTTACTGAACTCTGAATTTGTTCTCAAATTTTATGTCTGAACAACCCCACTTAGATCTTCTCTTCCACATCCAAGTGCCTTATCTGAAGAAGTTTTCCCTCTTGGCATTTTTTCATGCAGTGATGGAAAGCATTTTTGCCAGCCTTAGCTATCATCCACCAGTGTACAGATCTCTGTGGCCTCAGCCTCCTGCATCCATATGCCAGGTGCCTCCAAATGCTTCTTCCCTGGGATACTCCTGGATCAGCCTCCACCAGCCGAGCTCTCAGCCAACAGTTTAGAATGCAGCATACCCCAAGGGAAAGGTATTCCCAGGAGCTTGCTTTCTGCCTTTAGTAAAGATTAAGGCTTTGGAAGATAAATTCTCTGACACAGTTCCAAAGTAGAAAGGTCATTTCCCAGACAGCTAGGTATCTAGAGGTGCTGAAACTGAGAATAAATCTAAGCTGTAGTTTTAATAGCTCCCCCAAATAGCTACAGTGGTTCAGTTTTGAACTTTCCACAGCCATGGTACAATGTCAGCTTAAGACTTTCAGAACTTTCCCGTATGTTCAGATTGGGTGTATGGAATATCTGTGAGTGATACAGCATGGCCTTTGCAGTACCTAAACCACTGAAAATTTTAAAACATTACTAATTTTATTTATAAACATTAGAAATTTACAAACTTTTAGTTTGGGGGAGGGTATGTAGTTCTATTTAAATGCAGGTTGCCCAAATTGTTACTTGCACCCTTAACCATGAACAGATCACTGTGAATGCCTTGAAAAAGACTTCGATTTCACTCAAGACTTTGTAAGGAAAAACTACACAGCAAAACTGCCTGAAAACCCATCTTAGAGTATATGAAGTAAGAATAGTTCATCAAACCTTATAAAAGTAATTAACGCTTTTAGATTTTTTCAAGATAACTCTCACCAAAAGAGGAAGGAATAGCAGCAGCAACAGAGAGATTGGTCCGGTTGTGATCAGTTTCTCACTGCATCCAAAGAATATGTCATTGGGGAAACCATTGCACTGAATGGAATACTGCTGAACTTTATTTTTAGAGAATGCTAAGTAAAGTGATTTGGTAAAAACATCTATAAAATTGCTCTAAGCAATGTGTGTTTGTTGGGACCCAAAGGAGGATTATTACAGGGAGAGCAGGAGACATTTGTCTACAGGCAGCATTACGCTGAAGATCTGTGTCTTGGCAGAGATCCCTATGGTAGAAGCAGCTTGTCGGCCTCACATGGAACTCTTAGGAATGGGACATGTCTCTGCTGCAGTCCCTTACCATTCACACAGCTCCAGCCAGACATGTGAACTGATGCTTTGATGGGAGGTCATTATAAAAGTCTCCATTTTGAAATTTAGCTTCAAGTAGGAAGCTTTGGGTTAAATAGTTCTAAGGTTAGAAAATTACTGAGGCTTGAGAGCTAATCTGCTTCATTTTATTCCAATTTAGGATGCAGTTAACATTGACAAATTTAAAATTTAAAATGAAATAAGTATTAATATTTTTAGAATATATGACCTGATTTTTCTAATGATTAATGACTCATTCAGCTACAGCTGATATTTAAATTGCAGGACCAAGACTAATTGGTTGATCTGATAGTCTCCAATGGATTTTAAATCAGTCATCTGAACTTTTCAGCAACTTCTGATATTGTTATTGGGATCTATAGACCTTGTCGCATATTACTTATAAGAAGCAAGATTAATTTCTTTGTGGAACAGGCATTCTCAGCCCACAAAATGGGCAATGGTATACAGAGATAGTTGTTATTTACAGAGCAGTGAACAAAAAAATTCTTAAACAAGGATTTTCTGTTGTGCTTACTGTCAGTTCTCTTATTGATTCCTACTGTGTTTATCTCATGAATCCTATTATCACTCTTCTGTCAGAAGGCTTAGAAAGGCTCATTTAAAGTAGGAATTACATTTGCAATTATCCTGATGATTTTACTGAGCAGAGACCTGACCAAACCAGGAGTAGCTCAACCCTAAGCTCTTTCCCTTGCTAATCTCCTCTCTGCTCTCCTACAGCCAAACACTTCCAGCTGTATTTCCATGGTTGTCCTGCCAGTGGATTCTTTCTGCCTTTATAAACACCTGTTGTAACAATACTTTTGCCCTTTTTAGCTTTGTTTGAAATTACTGTGCCATATGGCCTTCTTGGCTTTGCTTGAAGTCTTATTTCTTTCTTTTGGTATATTCCACTTCTGTTGTTCAACTAAGAGATTTGGTTTCTGCACCTCTTTTTCCCTCTAATCTTTAAGCAACACAACAACTTTCGTTCATAACCACAGTAGCATTCTTAGGAAAAGTACTATCATCTTCACTGTTGTAGCCATAGATTCTTGTAAGGGAAAATGCTCCCTGTATTACTGAAATTTTAAAATTAAATCAGTTCTATAGAAATTTTCATCTCTGTTAGTGTTTTGCCTGGATTACTTTATCTTACATTATTTACTAGTGGATATCCAACCACAAAACCAAAATAAGTTGTTTCTTCACTGCAATGGTTTAAAGACACTTCTGATAGAACAACAGCATTATTAAGTAATAAGGCCTGAAAGCAAGCCTAACATCACATAAACATTTAAAAATAAATTAGTTTTTACTAAATGACATTCTTGTGAAAGGAGAAGTATTTTCCCAGTGTTGAAGAGAAATAAATTTTTAAAAGTTATCCAAGACCACATGTTGTATCTATGGTGGGTATTCAAAATCTTTTCACCTCATATTCATGTACCCATGGGGCATCACCAACTCCTACTGCTGATTAATGATATTTTAGAAGTGGTGGTTCATACTTAAGCAGCCTGCAGAAACAAGGACAAAAATATTCAACTAAGTCCCAAAATACCTCTGAGAGCAAAGAGTGGGTAGTTTACATGAATGCAATGGATGCATGTCTGCGCTTAACTTCTTATTTGGAAAGGGAGAAGAATTTTCCAAACACTGCAACATAAGCACATATAATGGACAGCTTCCTTTTGCTTCTTGATGCAGTTTAGTTAAGGAACTGAAGTCTTTATAATAATAAATTAGCCACTGCAATATTGCCTGGTTATTATCAGAGACCTGCCTTCTGAAGGCAAAATGACGTTTGTGAACTATCAGTTGTACAGCCTTGTAAAACTTACAAACCCACTGATTTCAGCTTTAAAAATCTTTGAGCAAAATTCAAAAGTATCCTAAAAACTGAGATAAAAATCTAAGCCTCTCTTTTCTTGGCTTAGTACTCTAACTGGAGTTAAGGTTCTTTTTTATGGCCTCATGAACCTCTTCTTTATGAGCCATAAATCCAATCTCCAGTAAAGGTCTCATTTTCAGATTCTGTTAATTTTAAAAGTCCATATGCACTGCAGGAGCTAGCTGAAGAAGGACACCAGGAACCACATACCTAAGTCAATTCTGGCACCAGATCTTTGTTGGAAACATGCTGCCAGGAAACAGAAGGGGATGGCGGGGTATCTCTGAGCCAAAGCAAGGAGCAGCTCTTTATTTCACTAGCTTTTTAGTTACCAGGCTCCTTAGGTGCCTTGGCAGGATTGCGGGTTATGAAGAAAACACTGTTGTTTCCTCTGTGTGTATGTGGGTACAGATCCTGTCCCTTGCAATGTTAACACCCACAGTTTTGTAGGATCCTGGAAAAAAAATCAGGATGAAGCTTGTGCAGGAAACACGAATAATTCCATGGTCCTCGTGAGTTTTCTCCTTTCAGTCAGTGACTGGTCCCTGGCTGTTAACTTGTAGTGATGCATGAATAGATTTCATCGGATATCTGCACACTTTTAACCCATGAGCACAACATTTTAAAGCCTCTGCAATTATAAACTTCAATCTTCTATCATGCACAGAGAGCCCCACTTTAATTTGTATATAACTACCTATGCTCTCCCCAAGGCACAACACAAATCTGTAAGACAAGTAATTTGGTGGGTTTTTTACTATATTCAGTGAAAATTCACATAAATCAATGCCATACTTTGCACTGTCCCCTACGGTAGAGACCATGATATATTGCAAACACTTACCCAAATGTTCCTGTGAGGAAGCTCCTCTTGAGTTATTCATACACTGGCTTTACTGTCACCACACTCTTATAACTTCAGTGTGACTGAGAGCAGAACACCGATAAAACTAGTGCCCTGAGCTGTATTTTTATCAGTTTTAATTTGCAATTTTAAAAGGTATTTCCAAGGTCAGTGAGGGTTTTCTCTACAGGAGGGAGCCGTGGACCTGCCTGGCTCTGCCTTTGCTGGCTGGTTCCTGCTGCCCTGAGATGTTTTGGCCCTGTCTCAGAATTGGTATGAAATTTTTCCATGGAGCCTGGAGTGAGCTTGTTGTAAGGAATTTTCTGATGATGCACTGTTAGCTCTGTGCTTGGCTCCCCCAGGCAGCCCTATTCATCCATGACTTGGGGAAAGGCCCCTGGACATGTGGTGGGGAGGCTCACAGAGACCACTGGCCCATGCAGAGCCCTTGTGTACACTCAAAGGAACAAGTATAAATGCACATGGAGAGAAAAATAGCTGGGGTGTGAGACTTAGTAGCCTTAGAAAAATAAGCTGTAAGCATGCCCCCAGAAATCCTGTCATGGGCTTTTCCTCCAGCATTCCACAGAAGAGATGGGAAATTCTCTGTTAGGTTTGTAAATTCTGCTCATCTACAGCATTTTCTAAGCCCTTAATCACAAACTAGGATCAAAATGCTACATAAAAATGAGATACTTCTCCAAACCTCATTTACAAACCATATGAGACTGTGCAAAAGCAAAGAGCTATATAAGAGTTTAGTATTAGTGTTAAGACTCTGTGCTGCTCTGTTATTCTAAATACCAGAGGACAGAGGATGTTCAGTCCCTGGTGCTTAGTTCTGCCTCTTTCAATCCTAGTAAATACTGTATCCAGCTTATGGGCATTTGCTTATGGGCCACATGCATTCCAAATGTGCAGTTCCAGAGCGTATTTCCCCCTAACAAATCCCTACACAGTTGTTTTCTCCTCAGGTACTTCCAGATTCCTGGACTCTTTGACACTGTAGAGAAATTTCCTATGCACTCTGTAAAATACAGAGGAATGAGAAAAATATCCCTTACTTTTTACATAAAATGAAGGAAACAAAGTTGTTGTTAACCAACTTTATTTATAAACTAAAAAGTGGTATGCCAGCATTGCCTACCATTCCTTGGTACTCTCTCTCTTCCCTCCTAAAACCCACAGGACTGTAGCAGGACTCTTGCTATCAACTAAGACAAATGTGCTTAGAAAGGAAAAGTGTGTTCACTTTCATCAGGCTGGAAAAGTGAAGGAATAATGATTTAGGATGAATTAAAGTAAGTCCTAAATAGTGTTTCTCTAAGTCAATCATGGAGAAAATTAAGAAGAAAAAAATACCAAAAGCAGTAAAAGGGACTATGCAGCCAAATGTTATGAAATATGATGGCTCTTGTATCCAAAGGAGAAATGCTTATAGCAGACAGTCTCCTATGATCAGTGAATGTTTAGGGACATACTAACTTACAGGTATTGTTGACAGAAAACTCTTCTTCAAAGCTCTTTATGTGGGAAGAAGTAAAATGAAAATTTTATACTCAATTTTCTTCTTTTTTCAGTTTGAGGCTCAACTTGTGAACAGATGAAAGCCAAGCACAGTTAAGGCAAGAATGACTTTTGTATCCCTTTTTCCTTTCACCGCATATCTATGATTAATAATCTTCAAAATTACAAAATTCTCCCTAGAGAAATGTTTTGCAGTGAAGTAGGTTTTAAGTTTTCCCTGTGAGAAGTTAGGGACAGTTCATATAATGACATTTGGCTTAATTTTTTAAAAAAGAGATAAAATGTTAATATGTAAATATTTTTTCTCTCTTTTTTTTCCTTTTAAATTCATGGGAAGAAAATGAATAGTCTGCCTCAGAAGTTGCTTATTACCAATTCTAATATGTTTACTAGGAAAACTTGGAAATATGTAGGTATTCTGTCAGTATATCAGCCCTTTTTGTATTTATAACTTCTATTTTCTAGCATTCTCACTAATCCAGTGAAAAATGAATTGGTGAGGAAAATTGAATAGGATGAATGGACTGAAACTCATCTAATTTACAGATTTCAAAAGCATTCAGTGACAGAGGGAACTGGTGCAAACTGAAAGACTGTACGTTTAGATCAGGTATTAGGTAAAAATTCTTTACTGAGGGTGGTGAGGCACTGGATCAGGGTGCCCAGAGAAGTTGTGGGTGATCTGTCCCTGGAAGTGTTTAAGAGCAGGCTGGATGGAGCTCTGAGCAACCTGATCTAGGGGAAGGTGCTCCTCTCCATGGCAAAAGGGTCAGAACAAGATGATCTTTAAGGTCACTTCTGACCCAGGCTACTCTATGGTCCCATGATTCTAAGCCTAACAATCATACACAGAGTGCTTTAACCTGGAGGATTAATTAGTGTTCCATATTTTCAGTTGTTCTTTGGCCATTATTAGCTCAGATGTGCAGTAATCTAAGAAGTTATGTCTTTCAGATGGACTTGATCACACAGACACAGACATGTAAATGGTCACATGGTCATTAGTCTTCTAGACTAAGACTTGCTCATACTCTATGGCTGTCCAAGTCTGAGCATGTGAATAGGCCCTAGACTGGTGGGTGATTCAAGGGCTATTCCTTCAGTTTCTGGAGCAGCCATGCTGAAAGTTGAGAAAGGCTGGCTTTAAACCTGCTATGGGTATTCAGAACTACTTCTTCCAATTAATAAAGAAGGAGCAAGAAAATTTTCATAAGTGTGAGCCTGTTGCTCTAACTTAGCTGTAATCTTTTTTTATGATTACTGATAAACTTCGCTTTTCTGAAGATGATAAATGATGTAGGAGAAGTTTGAGTTTCCCAAACAAGCTTCCACCACCATTTTGGCTGTTTGTAGCTGGTAAGTTTGTGACTCATTACCAGAGCCACATGATTTTATTTTGTCTCAGGCTGAATAATTTTTCCTCCTCCCCCAGCCTCCCAAGAATTTTCAAGACAGAGGCATATGCACACATGAATATTCATGATGCCTTTAGGAAACATTTATGCAAATAGATATCCAGTTTTTGAAAACAGGAACAAAGAGTTCTAAGTGGGAAAGTAGATTTGCATTTTGGTTTCAATAAATAGGTGTGGATTTTTTTTTCTGAGTATTCAATCAATTTGACAGAGACTGAGACTTAGCCTTACCGCCTAACTCCTGTGTAGGCAGAGATTTGCATATTCTGGTTCATGGCTTGCTGGCAGACCACAGTGAAGGTGAATGGAGAATTGTGAGATCATCTTTGCATTGTACTGACTTCAGTCAAAAGGGCTGAAGTAGGCTCATAAAGGCTAGTGAGGAAATTTGAAGGGTTAACAGCTGTCCACTGGTGCAAAATCACTAGAATTCCCTTTTCCCAGAAACTGGGAAAAGGGAAACCCAGAGTGTTCAAAAAGTATCCACTTTGCAGTCCCTGAGACCCAAAGAGACTAACAGATTAGACAGTGTGGGTTTCCTACCTGCTTCTAACAGGTCAACTCTGCTTTTTGTATAGCAACCTCTATGAAAAGTCATTAGACTTTCTTCTTTGAGGCTCTTCACTTCAAAACTGCAGCACAAAGCCCAGTGACAATCACACACATAACTGTTGTCTATTATCCCTTATTCTCCTGCTGGGCATTTGCCAGAGATGTCTGGCTTCAGACATCACCTTTCTTTATTACCTCCTAGGAGGCAGCTGAGGGCATCAATAAGATATTTTTGTAGTTTTCTCCTTTAAAGGCTGAAGGAAACCAGATCTGTCAGTCTCTTTTCATATGTCATATGCTCCACTTAATAAGCTTGGTGGCCCTCCTTTGGACTTGTGAGAATATGCCAATGTCTCTCTTGTATCATGTCTTTTATTTACAGAGGAAAATTAATGGGCTTACAAGAAACATTATTTCACCTATCAAATACTTTCATCATAATTTCGTGATTAAAACTATTTCTCTCTCCCATGGCAAAACCAAACCAAACTAAACCAACCCAAAAAACCAAACCACCCCTCACAAACAAACAAACAACAACAAACCAAAAACAATACAAAAACCCACCAAAAAGACCCCAAAGAAATGAAATCTTTTTTATTGAAATGAATTTCCAAGAACGAAAATAATTTTTAGGAAAATTAAGGTAAAAAAAAAAAATCTATCATCTCCTGGGTTTTGTTTTTTTTTTGTTACCTTCTGTTTTGCACAATTTGGACCCCTGAAAAGAAAGTGGAGGAATGGTATTTTTAAACTCCAAACTGACCAAAATACACTTACTCACCTTCTAACTGAAAAAGAATGGAGAAAGCGTTTAAATTTAAGGAATTTTTGAAACTGCTTTACAGTTCACATAATCAAGTTTCTTTGCTATCATGCCATGAGAACACTGAATAAACTTTTACATGTCCCTTTTATTCTGTTTTAATTAAAACTTATCCACTATTTACATAGTTCTTCATTAGTTCTTCCAGCATATTCAGGCATAGTCAGTCTTAGAAGATTAACCTGAAAGGTACCTCTGGAAATAGCATTGCTAACTTATTAGTGGTTTTGCTTGGAAGTGTAAAACAAACAAAAAACAAGTCAGAATTTTGGTAAGCAGTGTGCACATATAATGTTCTGTGCTTCCTTCTTATGACCCGAGGTAGCTGTAGAATACAGGAAATATTTATGCTGGTTAACCACGCTTCTGTTAACTGGGGAAAAAAAAAAGGGTAATAATTAAACTGTGGCCTTCAATCATAAAAATGTCTTCCATTCATACACCTCAATGAATTCAATTATTAAAAATTGCTTAAAAAGCACTTATATTAAATATTCATGACTAATTGTCAGTGCTTAGTTTTTTACTTTCTGCTGTAAATACGACTCTAGAACCTAGAATTTCCTGGAAATCTATTTTATTTGAAGACGGGTATAAAATCAATGTGAGGACATCAGGGCTTCTAGAATGTGAGAGAACTTAAGCAATAGCTGTCAGTTAATATCTAATAAAAGTAAGCAGAAATACAAATTTTTGTTGGACAGGATTAATGCCATGCCAGTGTGAGAATTACTTCTTTTCTTTATGGTGATGAAAGGGACAGTATTTAATCTGATTCACTTACTTACTTAAAAACATTTGCTTCAATCTTACAGTATTGATTTCATGTGCTTTGTGAAGCTGGCAGTTCTCCTTACAGTATAGCTAGGAATGTTTTTTATCTCGTGGTTATACTATCCTTCATTTTACTTCTTTGCATTTTATCATTTTAATCTATTCTCTTTTTAGAAAAATAGGATAATGACTATACATCTCTGCATTGGATATAAGTGAAAAAGTGATTTGTTCAGGGGATTGTTTCTTGGAAGTACATAAGCATGAAATCACTGAGGTGAGGGAAGCTACAGTTCCCTATTAATATCATATAGGAAAAGTAGGGTTCAATATGATTACATCAGTATATTGTGACTTCACACCATCTATTTAAATTAATGATGCATCAAAGTTTTTTTCTAAATAAAGCCTAAGCTATAGGGATGCAGTAGGGATGTTAGGATGTTCTATTTTGAACAAAATGTGACTTTGCATGTGAATTTTCAAACAGAAGTGGATGAGGTAAGAGGTCTTTTCTTGACATAAGATGCCATGATGTGAAGACACATCTTTTATGCTGCAGAGCAGGCCACGAGTATATGATCCAATTTTGAATGTGTTTATGTTGGAATCAGAAAGCTTTTTCAAGAAAATTATAACTCTGACATGATTCCATAATAACAAGTCTAAACTGATTTGAATACTGAATTAGTACTTCTAGCTTCATTAAGCCATAAGAATATGAGAGGCTGGACAGCTCCAATTCAGCAAATACTGGTACTTTCCATTGCAGACTTCAGAATTTTGTGCAGAAGAGCTTCTACCTTGGAATATGTGGTCTTCAAAAAGAATGCTATTACTCTAATTCTACAAGCAATGATATCAATTCTATAATATGATTAATCTTGAACTACACTGGAAGACAAAAGATAATTAATGATGGCTCATTACAAATAAAAATGCTCTATTCATATCTTTCACATTATAATAGAATAGATTTGCTTCTTTGGCAAGAGCTGTACATGTATTTAAGGCACTTGGCCAAATGGAGAAATCCATTCCCAGGCAGGATTTGTCTGTTGTGCCTTGTAGAGTTTTAGTTCATCTGATCTTTGCCATGATATTTTCTACCAGTTTACTGTAAAAAAAAGTAGGGGGACAGAACAAAGTTTGTTATTAATAATAAGTACAGAAAACCACAGCTGACTTTCTCCAGTTTTCAGCAGTTTCTCCTCAAGTGGGAGGTTGGATTATAGACCTCCAGAGGTTATTTTTGTGACTCACACTGCTTTTTCACAATGAACAAAAAATGCAATGGTTCTTCTTAGATTTTTGCATTATTAAAATCTTTGCTGTCTAACCATTAATGATTGATTCATTAAAAGGGATTTATATGCATGGAAAGCATTGGGGCATAAGAAGTTTAGCAAACAGTATTTTCAGAACACAGTGTTTTCAACAATATAATGACAGCCAGTTTCCTTTCTGATATTATTTCCTCAGATTTGGAACATTTTGAAAAGAATCCCATCAGCCTTTTTTTTTTCATTTCAGTACTATTTGGGAAGAACTGGGATGTTCTAATACTGTTCATGCTTCCCAGGATCTTTCTTGCTAACTGCAACTGCTTAAAAATCCCCTACACTTTTATAATCAAAAGTGACAGATAAAGTCACAAGGCACATGTTATAAAATAAATTTAAGCAAGATAGTGTTTACTAAAATATTGCAATTTAAAGATCAATAAATTCTAACTGATGTAGTTTGGTTAAACTGAATAAATTTAAAAATAATTCAGTTTGCCTCTAAGGCATGAAAGGACAGAGGTGGCCAAGCTGCATTATATTAATCTCTTTTGGTGACAAGTTATAAACAGTCAAGTAGAATGTAGCATAGAGTTGTGTCCTCTGACATCTATTTGCAGCAATATGTTCAGTCTCATTTACTATGCTATTCCTTTGGTTTCAGGAAAATCAAATAGCACTAAAATGAGTCCTTACACAATTCCTATAAATAGCCAGACACGTGCTATGGCAGTGTACTCACACAGACGTGTTCATTACACATAGGTAGAGAAATAGAATTATTTCCTGTTGGTGTTATTGATCTGTTCCATAGTAGCTTCATTCCTCAAAACCAGAGTGGTGGGATCATTTGTGCTTTCAACAGTGTCTGTTATTTTATACACAAACTGTCACATTGCCAGTAGGTTTAGAAGGACAGTATTGCTTAGAAGGACAATGTTTACACACTCAAAAGTAGCCTTTTATTTTTCATTAATACATCTCCTGCCTTTGTTCTTATTTAGAGTGCTTCCATGGGAGCTGATAGTTTCTTTAGGTGCTTCATTTAAACTGCTGCTTTAATGAATGTGAATTATACCCATCAGCGAAAGCTGCCTACATTTTAAATAAACCTGTCTAAAGATCAATTGCCTCTCCGCAAGAAGGGCTTGTGCAAATATTTCCTTTGGATTTATTTTACAAGCGTTAGGTGCTTCCCCTGACTCCTGTGATCAGCAATGTTAGAAAGCCCATAAGCTTTAAGTCAAAATGCAGTCTGAGTGGAACTTAAAAAAAAAAATCATTCTGAGGTACTGGGAACTGCTTGTACACCTTTTGTGTCCTCACCTTACCTCCAGGACTTATGTGGACTTAAGAAGTTGCCCTCTTAATGGCTATTCTAGGTCCTCACTTGGAAACCACTGATGCTTTTTCATGGGATAGAGATACTAAAGGTTTATCTGAATAAAACATTATAATTGAGACCTGTCAGGTTGTCTACTACCTGTCTAGCTATCTATCTGCATGGATACAGATAATCTCTTGTTTCTTTCTTTTTGATAAAAAACATTTAGAGACCTTTCAGAAGTGTATTCAGCAGTAAACTGTAAACAGCAGTAAAACTGTAAACAGCAGTATTCTGAAACTGTTTTTTGGCATAAACTAACTCCTTCTCATGTGAAAACTTTCAAACTACTGTGGCAAAAATTGAACTGATTTCTTGAATAACATAGCCACCTCTTTGATTTCCTGCAGTGATGTTCTGCTTTCCATCCCTCTCTTGGAGACTTAGGCCCATCTGGCCTGTTATCTCTTAAAAACTGAGAAAACAATCTCCTCCCCAAACCACTTTCACCTTCATTTTGCTAAAGATTCTAAGCTTAATTGACCTATATTTAAGTTTCTCCACAAGAAAAAACTTTGACTAATTTTTTCTGTGTTGTCTTTTAGGTACAGGAGGGCTTTTCCACAAAATTTTATGAACACTCTTCATTACTTTTACCTTTAAATCTCCCCTTTAACTCATAAAAAAAATGCCTGGAGGAAAAAAATAATAATAATAAAAATGAAGATAATTTGGCCTGAATAAATCCTGTCTACTTTTACATAATATTATTTACATTAGGAGACTAGTTACACCGGGTTGCCTTCATCTGTCAGTGATGAGAAACAGTGATCATCATTAATATTGCCATAGGCAATAATAACATGAGCCTAGGGAAATAAAAATGTGTATCTCATCTTCCTGATTCCAGGTAAGCAGCTGACACATGGTGGCTAATCCATATTTGTTATTTGTTATTACTCCAACTTGTCCTAACTCCATCTGTCGGAATCATAGCTGGTGATTGTCCTTATTAAAGCTGAGTCATGTTTGGGCTTGTCTTTGGGACTCCTCTGCAGAAGGGCTTGGGAACTGCTATTGAAGTGACCTGAGTTCCAGAGACCTTCAGCAGAGTTTTGGTTCTGGATATACATCTTAAATGGCTTTTATTTCTTGTTTCCAAACTTAATGCCTTTGAACAATACTGAACATTCATGAAGCTTAAATTCTTCCCATGTTATATGAGAAACAATGCAAAAAGTTAATAAATGCAGGTTTTGTAGTCTTGCACAGCTCAGAAATTACCAACACTATGAAAGAAAACGTAACATTGAAGGAGCTGTTTTTCCTTTCACATAGAAATACCAAATTTTTGCTCAGTTTTGGAAAGAAACAGGCTATGAAGTTGAATCCAAGTCTCTACTACGTTTCCAAGTTTCTATTAGTTCCAGATCTTTTACGCCCTAGACATTTGTATAAGATATTTGCCTGAAATTTATACTGACTAGACAGAACTGTACTAAACTAATACTCCTTTTATGTTTGATACATTATATGGAAAAGTAGCTAAATCTTCTGCTGAGATATAGTAGAAAAGAATGTGGTTCTCAAACAGAGGCATTAAATATGTGTTTATGTGAGAATTTATCACGTCTGGAATTTGAAAAGAAGATAGGAATGGAAGAAATGTCATGAAAACACCAGTGGTTATAACTATGTTCATGTGTAACTACACCATCACTTTACTGGAAAAAGACTTTCTGAGCAGTTTACTAAATCCTCATGCTCTACATTTACCCACTGTCCTTAATTTTCTATTTTTTAGTAATAGATTAAGGCACAGCTATAATTTATAGAGAAGTATAATATACAGAAAAATGGTTGGGTTTTGGCTGTAAACCTCACTAGCTAATTTTCTTATTGTTATCTCTGTTAACTATTCTCCCCTCTTCAGTCTTTTTGAATGACATTTGCTTGATGACTAAATATCATAGTAAGTTGAAGATCAAACCTCAAAATTCAGAAATCATTTCACACTAGGAAGTTTAACACATATAGATGGTGTTCTAAAAAAGACTAGACTTGAATTTTCCACTAAGTCAAGGTTTATAATTTCATTAAGGTGAATCAGGATTTCCCATCAAGTTAGTGGTAAAACATCACAGCACGTAAAGGTTTTCCCCATTAGCCAGATGTTAAAATATTTTGCCAGACTTTGAAGTTGCAGTGGCATAAGAATGAATGCCACTGCTGTTAGTAAGTTTTTGAGATGTGCCACACACACTGCATTGAAAATACCTGTGCTTGGGCATACCTTTACGTTCCTGATGATGCACTTGGCAACACAACAAATGGAAAGCTTGTGGTGTTGGCCAGTTCTTTCACTAGATGTCAATAAGCACCAGGCACCTTTTGTAAGTGTTTGTTGCGCTTTCCACAGTGCAGTCACTTGATTTTTGACATACCCACCTGCTGCAGTTTTACAACCACGTGCACTTTTTAGGGGCATTATTCAGGTATTTGGTCCAATGGTTCCTATCTCCCTAGAATGGTTTGAACACAGGCGGAAAAAAGGCAAGTCCAAAACTGGGAAAACAACATAATGGTTACTTCTAGATGGGTAATAAGTTACAATGCAGACAGGGATAATGTAGACATCAATTGCTCTTATGCCTAAGACTGACTTTATTTTAATTTTTGACAACAAGTTTTAAACTAGGCAAGTTACAGCTTTGAATTCTGTTTGTTTTTCCAATTGTTTTTGCTTTGTGGTCTGGTGTCTGAGTGAAGTCACTTTCTGTGAGGCTTCTGCCTGTTTCTTCTGTGCATTGTTTATGAGGTTGTTGCAATGTGGGATGTGTTACTCCAGGGCTTTGCTCCATTTTGATGACCACAGCCTATTGAGGGTGAGAAGGAGACAAACAGTGTCTAAACATGCAGAAAAATCATGACACTCCATAAGGATATCAGTCACTATACATCACAGCATGAATACCAACTTCTGATGTGTGACTGAAAGCTGGCTTATCTGCTGCAATTTAAACTATGTAATGCAAGTGACTCTCATGATAGAGCTAAAGTTCTGCAAGGACAACCATGACCATGTGCTGCTGTGGTAAGGTGCCATTTTATCTATGTGTACTCTAAGCACATGGCTATGTGGAGAATAAACCTTGAACATGCAAATCAACAAACTGTTCAATGATCTGAAATTAGAAAGGAAATTGGATATGAAACAGGCTTATGAAATTGGACTAAAAAAATCCTGACAATTCACAGTCCAAAAAATAATTAATTTATCAGACTACATTCTTTTCTCTGTGTTGAGGGAAAATCTCCAGGAATATATTTCCTGAAAGATCTTATCCTTTATCTGTCTGTATCAGAAAAGGAACAGGAACAACCTTTCTGGTGGCTTCTTCCCAGTCTCAAACTGCAGACAAAATTATTTAATAATGTCTACACTCATAATCCCCTTTTTAGCTGAAGGAATTCTACTGCTGTGTTTTCACTCTTTTCACTCTTTGCAAAGTGTGCAGTGTCCAGAGCCATTCACTGTATGTGAAGACGTGCACCTTTTTTTCAGCTAATACATTTTCTGTATTTCTGAACATATAATGAACTTTTTATGACTTCTGGGGGAGACAAATGTTGCAGAAACATTTGATCCTTGATATTCCATCCTGTCTTTACCCAAAGGAAAAATAAATGGTTGGACTCCAAGAAAGCTAATGTAATTATTTTTGTTTTATGGAGCCTGATTAATAAGTATGTAATAGTGGTGATCGTATTGCTATTATTTTAGACCTCTTGCTTTCCTGTTAAAAATATCTCTTTACAAGTGGATTCAGGACATTTATTTAATGGTTCCAGTAATGGTGTTTATCAGACCCCAGAAGGGAGTGGGAGAATAGCTAGTCCTACCTCAAATGGCAAGAACACAGCTTCTGTCTGCTGAGATCAGTCCCATTTCCAGGGCAAAGGTAATCTTGTCTTATCCTCCTGTTCCTCTCTTTTGAGCCCTCTGTAATTACAATGGACATTTGCATGGCTCCCAGAACATGGAAAAGGTAGTTGCAAATAACTAAAGTTTGAGCTTGATGAACTTTGAATAACCAAAATTCATGAAGTAAACTGACATAAATCTCACAGGATTCAGCACTCACTTTGAATGTTTCCAAAATTAAATCCATTAATTAAAGTAATTTAACTTGAATTGGGAAGCTATGCTGCTGCAATACAACTTCCAAAATTAATACAATTTAGTTGTATAACTTGGTTTAATTAGATGACATTCTATGGCATTGTATTTATACTAATGATGTTGGACGGTTTGATTGAAATTATCATTTGTTATAATGAAAGATAATACTTTTCTTGTTTTCAGAATGATCTTTTTTTCCAGAAGAAATTTCCTTTGCCAATTTTAAAGTACAAAATGACAGAGCCCCACCAGAGTTTAGATCCTCTGGTGCACCGAAAAAAAAGTTGCAATAACCTTTTACTGCATCTTATTTATCAGTATCTAATTTTTAAAATGGTAATTACAGATGAATGAAAAGCATGAACAGTTTTAACTGATGATTAGCAGCACAATATGCCAAAGAAAATTAAGTTTATCTGGCTTTTCCACTTGTCTTACAAATCATCTACAAATTAATAACCACTGCCAGTTTCATGAAACAGTGTCAATCTTCATGATGACTGGTTGCTGTTCAAATAAAAATGAGGGTATAATCAGGTTTTATAGGAATTTTCTATTCAAAAGCAAGTACAGGAGGGGAACATAAGGCAAAACAGTAGAAAACACTTATACTGGCTTTTAGTTAATAAACAAAACTATTATTTGGCTTATCCCTCCAAAGGAATTTGGCTACATCAAAATGAAAATCAGCATAATAGATAACAGTTTACCAAATGAATTGGGAACTGATTGATATAAAATATGGTGGGTTTCCTTAACAGGATCACTGAATCCCAGTCATTAAATATTACTGTGGTTTAAAAGCTTTTGTGAAATCAAATTAAATATTTCCTTTGTGTCATTTTCCAGCCAATGAACATTGAAACTCTGGGGACTATCGTATCCTCTAAGTCTGAAGGTTTACTCATACTAAGCGCTTTTTTAAGTTTTACTGTTTATAAATCAAGGGGATGTCTCAAGATTTTTTAGCTAAAGTAAACACTAGAAAGACTGTTCACTTCTCATCAATGCATCAAAATATTATCAGTTACAATGGGAAGGCAACTTCTGGCATTTGATACATATTTTAGGAAAGGACTACTTACATGAACAACACAACAATTACCTGAGTGAAAAATTTTGTCCCGTCCACTATGTTGACGTATATCTTTATCTTTCTATCTACTTTTCCCTTTCATTCAGTTTCATTCTAACAAGTCATCAATACATTTAACCATATGTCTGAAACTACTGTGAACCATTTCCAGTACAGTTACCATTATATTAATGGAGACCTAGAAAAGAGTTGATAAAGGAATGCTGGACTAAAACCAGATCTTTCATGTATACTGATCCGTAATGCTAAGCTTAGGCTCTCCCTCAGGGCATTACTCTCTCAAATAGCACTGTGGCAGTGTGTAGCAAGTGTTAAAATTTTGAAATTGCACTATAGTTATATATTACATGCTACTGCAATAAAGACTAGAGTTTCCCAACAATTCCAGCCAGCACAACATGCATGAAAACATCAGTTTAGATATTGCCTGCCAAAAGGATACAATGGTCTTGAGAGTGTCTTTATAGTGATGTGTTGACTTGTAAGTTTATGTGTGGGAACCAAATTTAAGGAGTCTAAATTATTTTAATGAAAAATTTGCTCCATTTATGACTAAATATTTTACTGATTAATCCTGAAAATTCAGTTGAGTTCTGATTCTTTCACAGATAACGCAGGTCTGCCTGAGTAAGATTTATCTCCACATAGCCTCAAGTATCTACATTTGAACCAGCCACCTTGGAAACACTTTAAAACTGACACAGACCAAACCAACTTCATTGAAGTCAGGTGCACAGTGCTCCTCATCCTAGAGTGCATATCCAAATTTTGTCAAGCTGGACTCAATGATCCTTGTGGATCCCTTCTGTGATTCTGTGAAATTCTCATGTCTTTCCTAGTTCAGCCAAAAGTACCCATGTGGCGAGTCCCAGAAGGCAAAATCAATGCAGGCTTGGAAAACTTCAATTCTACTTAGCTGAACTTGTGTAATTCTAATGCTCTCAATAGGTGCTGTACCTGCGGGAATTCTGGTCACTTGAAAAAAACTTCTGTTGATATATAAGAGGTAACAAGTTCTGCTCTTTCCTCATTGTAAGAAATGACTGAGAGGGAAGTTGAGAAGCTAAGAAGTTACTAATGATCAAATCTGTTGAATAACAAGATTCAGCATTTACATGATCACTTTCCGTGAGACCTTGATCTGAAGAAACAGCCACTGGAAAAAATCACTGGAAAGAAGACTGTGAATAATTAATTTTTTTAAAATTCTTTTTCTTCCTTTTTTATTTTTTCCTTTGCAGCAGTTATCAGGGTGATAAAGTGAGTAAGAATTTGGTGTGAATGTAGTCTACCTGGACTCCAGTAATACCTTCAATATTGTCTCATACAGAGAGATTAACATTTCCAACCTTAACTCTATTCTATTCTAACTATGGCAAAAAGAAATTATCACCAGATGAGACACTTGGCTTAGATTCTCGCACAGATTCTGTCAAAACTGAAATAACAAAATACTGAAAGGATATCTGAACATGAACTATGGCCTCATTCCTCACAGAAAACAAACATTTTATTGTTGCCTCCTTCTTCTGGAGGTATAAAAATAGCTGTATACTAATGTGCGTCAAATAATTCAAGCATCAGCCTCTTTTAACACTGGGCAACTATGGAGAAGAAGGGTTTGAAAGTGTAAGATTGTCAAGGAGAGAATTTAAGGTTGTTTTTAGAGTTGTTTTTTTCCTCAAGATTGGCCTTGAAGCTGGAAAGTGCTAAGAATATTCAGTGTGGAAATTTTAACGTCTTGTGGTTGCTTTTGGGTTGTTTTCCTTCTTCCTTGAGAAGTGGAGTTGCTGGAGAAGGTAACAGGATGCTGTGGAAAGACTTACTTAAAACATTCCTTATGGGCTTTGACCTCTCAGCAAGGGGGAATAGAGGTAAGAAGCTCAAAGGTTGTAAAGCACAGCCGTGTGCAGTAATGCTCACACGCCAGGCCTCTTCTTGTGTAGAGGGCCCCCCACCCCTTGCACCTTTTTGCCCCTACTAAGTTCAGACTAACTTAGCAGGGTAACGTCCCTGTCTGCCAGCAAAAGGATGGAATAAATCTATTCTTCCCACTGCAGCTCTGGATTTTTGTTGCTTTGGTTACCTGAGTACATTCAGTTCGTACACCAGCACTTAGTCAGCCTGGATAGCAAGTTGGGCAGGTTACTTGGGCAGAATTTTTCTGATTTCAGAGGACCAGCACAGACCCATGGAGCTGGTTTTAACATTTGCTGACTTTCATTTGTGGTTTTTTTTCTCAGCACAATGCTTCACATACGTCTTCATTGAATTTCATCTAGCTGCTTCTGAGCCATGTCATGTGAATTTTAAGCCTGCTCTCCAAGCCCTTCTCAGGACTTAGCGCCAGATGAAGCCATTATAAATCATGTTATTCATTCCGTTATCCAAGCTGTTGATGAAAATATAACCAGTTGTAACTCCAGTTGGGACCTTTGTGGAGCCTCACATGAGGCAGTCTTCCAGTTTGAAATCAAACTCCTCTACAAACTACTCTCTGGGCATCTGTTTTTATGATTGTTCAATTCATCTCTTTGCTACATCACCAGCACTTCTGCTTAGATCCAAATGTATAATGTCTGCTACTGACACCTTTCCAACTAAGTTATTTACTCTGTAAAGAAAGAAATCGCTTTGACTGTGTTTGATTCCGATGAACACACATAAGGTCTTGATTTACCACCTAATTACCCTCTAAATACTTGTTACTTGACTGTTTAACAGTTCCATTTAATCAGATGACTAGCTGGCAGACTAAATTTTGCTCTACAAGGTTTTCAAGGTGGCATCTAATTGCAGCAAGAAAATGCTAACATAGGTGTCACTGTCTGCATGGATTGAAACACAAGGGTCCCCCAAGTCATGCTGTAACTAGACCAACTATTACTAAGTAAAGCTGCCCGAGAAGTGGCCCTGGTACAAAACCACACAATAACATAGCAGTTCTGACCTCAAGGCATCTGCTGACGGCTCTGCTGGGTGCCCTGCTGCATCATGCAGATAATACCTATGGTTTTGGAAACCAGTTCAGGGATCTCCAACACGGTTGTCTTGTACAGGAGAATCTGCCTCCCTGAGTCCAGGAAGAGCGGTGGTGCACAGCCCTGACCATGCAAGGAGTCCACATCAAGTAGCACACACAAACGAGAAAATGAAAAATACAGTAGAACAGTGTAGTGACAGAGCTGGTCAATGCAAGAGCAGCCACAGCAGCTGGTCCTTGGATATGGCCTTGGTGAGTAAAACCAGTTTTAAACAGCTGAACACCACAAAGATCTTCAATCCACTCCTAGACGTTTTTCCTAAAGGATGTATTGACAGTCCAGGCAGATTTCAGTACACCATACACTTTGCAGGAAGACCAGTTTGGGGAAAAATCTTTCTCTTGTGGTCAACAAAACTGTAGAACCCAGAAGAAACAAGGCAAATAACTAAATTATCTCCAAAACATTTTCAAGTCTTTCAGTTTCCTTAGGTGATGGTAGTGCTGATAGTTGATGATGTGCCACACCAAATGAAAACATCTGAAAATTACCCTGATTATCTGCTGTGGCCTGAAGGTAGTCTTTTAGACACTGTGATATTTCCCAGCAAAGTAAACAAGGGAATTCCACATGCCTGACACATTTTTATTGGAATGTGTCTGTGTCTGTCTGTGAATACAGCTAATTTCAGCATCCCAGAGAAATGTTACAAAACATGTCTTTTCTTGCTGCAGACACAGTATCCTTACTAATATTTTATTACAAGCCAT
The DNA here is from genome assembly GCA_013400415.1 of Scytalopus superciliaris. NCBI lineage: Eukaryota > Metazoa > Chordata > Aves > Passeriformes > Rhinocryptidae > Scytalopus > Scytalopus superciliaris. The sequence goes on along the minus strand of VXBX01002704.1, from coordinate 49,578 downwards.
CCTTTCCATATGCAAAAATATGATCTATGTCTTAAAGGGGATTTTCTGTTTTCCTTGCTGCCAAACAACTTACGTAGCTTTGAAAGTATGCAACAGGTTAGTAAAGCACTGATACTTATTTAGCATGCACATAGTAAATATCTAAGTTTTCCTTTGGCACATATGTTTTGTTTGCATTTCTGAATAGTATTTGAGTAAAAAGGACATGGTTTCATGTTTTAGAGGACAAACACATTTTAAATATATCTGTAAAATCCATAAAGGACTGATTGTGGTGTCTTGCAGACCTCCATACTACTATAACAGCTTTGAGAAGAGATCTTCTGTTAACTGCTCTGTGTCATTAGGTGGCACTGTACAACAATGCTGACAGTTTTAAGACTTCCTCAGCTCAAAAGAGACCTTTTTGATTATCTAATCTGACTTCCTACATACTGTAGGCTATAGAAATCTAACAAGGAGTTCATGTCCCACTCCAAAAGTATGCTTCAGTAAAAACGTATTTTTAGATATAGGTTTTGACCTCAAGAAAAATTAAAACAAACAAACAATACTGCAAGTCCTTAATTTCCCTTTCTGCTAACAGAAAACTGTGTTCCAGATCTTAATCTCTCTGTTAAATAATTTGCGTCTCTTAAGCACAACTGAGACACAATATCTGTTTCAATTCAGGTTGCATGTTCCTAGCACTGCAGTAAAGCAGACCAGCATTCAATTTAGCATGACATTCTTATTGTCTCCCTATGGCAGCACCAATCTCAGAAAGGAGCATTTGTTTTTTATGAATTCTGGTACTCTTATGCCCTACAATTTCAGTTCCATTTAAACCACTTTTCCTTTTGACTGACTTTATCATCTCTTGCTTGTCCTTCCTGCTAACAGCCTATTTTCTACCAGCTGTGTAGGAGGTTGTGGCATGTCAATTTTTTAATTTAATTCCCCCAAGTGTGGCTGCACACAATTTTCACTCTTCACAGTGGCATCAGACAGTAACTTTGTGCTTCCCATTGAAAACTCTGAAGCTTCATACAAAAGAGCAGATGAAGTTGTGTGGGTTTACATATGCAGTCAAGGCCCTGTCTTTACATTACTGCAGTACAAGAGTGGAAGTTGTGTGCTAAAATGTCATCAGTTTTGTAATAAATTCAGACCTTTCTATACTTACTGCCAGTCTCCAACAAACACTTCTTGTGAAAGCAGGTTAGGAGTGCTTATGGATTCAGTTATAGTAGGAGATTCAAAGCGTTGGTTCCTTGGGAAGCAGATGACAAGCTGCCAGTAGGACACCATAGGCTCAAAATCTCAGCAGCAGCCAGAACTACCTACAGCCTTAGCCTCATATGGCTGCCTAAGCCAGCCGTGATGGCCAGACCTCAGAAGTGCTTCAGAAAGTGGCTTTTGGGTGCAATGATGAGCAAAAGGTATTTGCTGGTGTGAGCAGAAAAAAAGACTCCATCAGCTCCTTCCATACACAAGAAAGAGAGATTTGATATGTATGTATAGATAAACAAGACCTATCACTGAAATTGGACCTGGTCATAAACCAATTCTTCCTAAGCTGAGATAAACTGTAAAAACAGCCAAAATTAATAGTCAATATTTTACAATAGATGTGTTTTGTAAAATAATTTTAGAGGCAGTTTCAAAGTAGCAAGATCAAGGTATGCCCTTTTGGAATAAGAACATTTCCAGAGTTTGAGGCTTTTTATTTTTCAACCAGAAATTAATTTTGTCAAAACTGACATGTATCAAAATATAATTATATTTCCCATTTTTAAGTGCTTTCTTAACTCACCCACACGGACTTACTTTTTTTTCCTGAATATTTTAGAGCTTTCATGCTGGGTTAACTATCTTTTATGACCTTCTTACATATAAAGTGAAAAATCATCTTTGGTTTTCTGCCCAGAAGACATAAGAGGGATTCCTCCCCCTGGTGATTAGCAAGGGAAATCAAAAGACTTTGAGTTACATTTTTCATTTCTTCCTGTGCCTTTTCCAGAGCCACAGTCTATTTTTGTATGAAGTCCCTGTGGGTATCTATGAGCTAAGCAAATACACATTCAGAGCTTGCTTATCATCAGTAATGAAGTAAAGGTCAATCTTTATATGAAGCCAGTGCTTGTGACTGTCAGAAAGAAAAAAGGGCTTGTAGCATTTAACATCAAAAGTAAGAGATAGCAAATAAAAAGCTGTGCTAGGAACAAACACTCTTTCTCTCACTGGAATTAAAAATGGAGAACTTGTGAGAGCCAAATCAGACTCTGTGTTGTCTCTGTGGTACCTAGTTCTGAAAAAGCACCCCAACCAAGGCTTTAGTGTTTTCTGGTCAGTTCCACTTACAAAAAGAAAATACAGCTGGTGAACTGGGGGAAGTACCTGTCAGCATTTCTCAAGGAAATAAGGCTGAAAGCATAGCAGGAGAAGAATCAAGAATCAAGTCTGGCAAAAAAAGAGCTCATCTAGATCATCCTTGTGATACAGAATCTTATAGTGACCCAGCACATTCACTGTTTCCATTAATGACCCTGTCCCCATTAGAAAGAGGGAATAAAATTGGCTAATTACACAAGGTAAAAGATACTGGGAATATACATGAATGTCAGACTCTCCTGATGCAGGCACTCAATGACCCAGAGGGCAAAAATAATAGAGACAATAAATGTAACAATAGAAATGATAAATGTAACAATGCCATGAATTTAAGAGCAAAAATTTTTGCTGTAAGTGGGAGAAGTTCATTAGCTGAAAACAGCAAACTCGAAAAGATCAAGATACAGGAGATATAATATAATCAACATTCATAAATATGATGTGGCATGAAAAAAGCAAACATGATAATAAAAGATATCAAGGAAGGTCTTTGTAGTAGAGCCAGAGAAGTGATGGCACATACAATTTGAAAAGCAGAAGGCTGGATGAAAAAAGAGGCAGAAAAAATGTGAACATTGAAAAATATAAGCTCACAATAATGAAATCAGCTTTGCAAGGAATATAGAGACAAAACTCACTGATGGAGATGGGACGAGTCATTCTATTGAACTCAGCGGAGAGTGGGTGAATCTCCAGACTCGCGGATGTGGCCTGGAAAGAAAAATCTCCATATCATGTATTTTAATTAAAAACACCTCTTCGTGTTATTTTAATGCAAAGGCCACTTAAGTCACAGTATTCCACCACAACGTGTAGGCAGTTCACTTAGTCTTTCTATTAGTCTGACTCAAAAAGTTTGACAAAATGATGTCCTGGAATGCACCATGGTTTTTATAATCACTCCTGTTCTTTGCTTTAGCACCTGTAATTTGTCAAGTAACAGCAAAGTGTAGAACAAAAGATCCCTGGCACTTCCACAGCATATTAACTGACCTTTATGTCTACTTTTGCTATTTATATTGGCAGTGAAGTACATAGAACAAAAACAGGCTGGAAAATTTCTGATTTTGGGGAAAACCCTTTTTAAAATTGTGATTATGTTGAAGTCACCTCTTACCTTATCCCTTCAACTTAAAATTTACCTGACAACTTTCCATTTGTAAATGTAGAAGTTATTTGTTTTGTGGTTTTTATTTTGGTACATATTGTCACATTGGTCCTATAAACAGTTGCTAGAACAAAATAGAATCATTGGCAGTATTATTTTCTTGGGCCAGAACAGACCACAGTACATTCTTTTCAAGCAAAGTATAAAGAAGTAATCTATAAAAGTGCAAAGAATTTTATAATTATTTCAAATTGTTACATTTTCCTTGCCCTCTACAAAGATATAAAGAAGAAAGAAAAAAATGAGAAGACCTAGAAAGTCATAAAATTCATTTTTCCACTTATGTTAATCAATATCTATTAGTACCAATAAAACTTCTAATTAATTTCTAGGTAACTAAGGTTATAATGACTTTTATCTAAATAACTTGTGTTTAACTTGTGTTTCGTTGCAATTTTCAGTCAGTGATGCCGAGTAGCAGTCATGGTTTCATTAAAGAAAATTATCAGAGTGAACATCATAAATTTCATTTCCTCTTTTTGCTATTTTATTTTTCTTTTTTCATTTTTAAGCTGATTATATTTGCTTTGAAAGATAAATTAGGTGTTACATATATTTTCTTACTTTTGACTTCTTCCACAGCAGATCAGAGTCTTCATAGCAGTGAGCAAACTGAGCACAGCAGTTGTGAAGTTGAGCCCTCCTAGCTGCTGCTGCACTTTATGACTTTGGATCTAGAGACAATAAGGGAAAAGATGAGCCTCCAGAGTCTGGAGTCTGTAAGTGGTGGCTGTCCAAGGCATATTTGAAAGCAGAGCAAAAGCTGACTGAACTACTTTGACAAACATCTGGGGCACTGGGTAGTAATCTGATAGGTTATAAGGATGGATGAGGAGGCAAGAAGAATGAAAGGAAATTATACCGCTTTATATCTAGCTTTAAGAAACTTAGTCCTCTCTTAGGGTTATCTAGCCCTATGTAGAACTACTGTAGATTTAACAGGAAAGATAAAGAAATGGCCCCTACCTAGTCACAATGGAAGAGGATGCTACACAGAGACAGCAAGCTTTAGGCAGTAGCTTATTTGAGGAACAAATTGAGAAGCTGTCAAGGAAAATTTGTTGCACTCTCAGCAAGCCAGTTTGTTCTTATTCCTACAGGGTGTTAACTTTTAGCCTTGAAATGTGTCTGAGTGGCTCACATGGGAAAAATGAGAGCCTCAGGCAAAGATTACTAGAGAAGCCCTTCAGTGTGCAGAGGGGACCCTCTTGCACTCTAAACTCCTTCTCAGAGAGGAGTCTAGGTGAGTCTGGATTCAGTCGTAGAACCAGACTTTGTCAATGTTTTATGTCTAAAGGAGTCTATGGGTTTTAACTGAACTCAACTTTGTTCTTTCTATTAAGGATAGAAAACAAGATGTATTTATATTAAAATAGACAATTTATTATAATGGTTGGACTAAATGTTCTTAATCAGAATTATTTGCTACACAGTAAGGGTAGCTATAACTACCACTGTAGTGTACTATTTTTGAAGCAATATTGAAGCAATTATATGAAAGCTAGCAAAGCCAATTATTAAGTGGAGATTGATGTTACTCATGCATACCAATGACCATAGGAAAATCTCTTCTGCTCAGCCTTTAGAAGTAACCTTGAGGGGTATCCTCTCCACACATACTCTAGGAGGTGTATATTAGAAGACCCTGCCACTAAAAAGTGGTACTGGACTTCTATAGTATAAAGTGAGTGACTGTCAGTCATATGTTTCTGGGCCAGCTCAGCAACTTTAGATTAAAGTTATCAATAGTATCAGATGCTGGTTCCTCTATCAGGCATTTTACCAGGTCTGCCACATCTCCTTACTATCAGGATGTTTAACTTTGGAATTGGGTCTAGCTGGTTTCAGCATTATTCAGCACCAAAAGCAGCAAGTCAACCCTTTTTCCATTCAACACTGACGGTTTTGCAAACAGGGTGTTGTTTGGATTGTTTTACCTCCATTCCAGATAGAATATCCTGCTACAATGGCTTATAGTTTAATTGCTTTCATTTGCACATTTCATTCTGAAAGAACAATTCATTGCAGATTTATATCTCTCTAGAACTGTAAGTTCTGTCCTTACATTTAATGGATATACAATAGTAATATAGCTGCAACTTTCTCTGCTCTTAGGAGATTTCAGTAGATTATGGAAGTATTTTCATTTTAAATCACTGTTTAGATCTAGGTGAACAACGCACAATAAGTCTGGCAGTTTTGTTGCCTAAATTTAAAAAAGAAAAAAAAAAGAAAAAAAAAGAAAAAAAAAGAAAAAAAAGAGAAATCGGTACAGAAGACTTTTTTCTGTTGTTTTTGAGAATGACACAAACATTGTTGCCATTCTGTGGAAGGTTTCCATTCTTGCTCCAAGATCCCAGGTAGAAATGTAGAAAACTCAGCCTGGCTGCCCTGTAACTGTCTAATTCCCTGTATCTTGTCATGTCATTGTTTAAGGGTCAGAGTATTTCCTGGCTCAGTTAAGCATAGGGTCCATGAGGCAGCTACATATAACAACACTTCTGTCTTGGGGCTACATCTAAGCTGCTGAGAAGTTCTTCATTATACTATTACAGTAGTATAACACTTTGATGGCAAGGCATTTCAGAAGATATTTCCTTCACAGTGTACTTTTTCAAATTTTTGTGGTGCTGTTCTGAAACTTAATTCATATTAGGCATCTTAGGGAATTTATTTGATTCTTTTTCTTTGCTTAAAATACTTCTTTTCTCTGACTCTGGTGTCAAAATATATCAGTATACTTAAACGGAGAGGGAAGGCAGAGGTATTTTCAGGTTAAGTGACTGCTGCGATGCCTTATACTGAGTCCTCAGTCATCTTGTATCAACACGGATGTACCACGTAAATGTTTTATAATTTGAGACTTCTGCATTATTCCAAGAATGTTATTTTGCTACAGCTAACCCAGTAATATGTGCCAGAGAATATGGCATGATTCATGTTGACTGAACTGAATACTGAGGAGGTGGATATTTAGTGATAAATGAGAATGAAATAGAGGCAGCGTATAAACACCTTCACAGGGGATATCGGAAGGACTGAATGAGATGGATCAGATTAGCAGAGATAGTAAAGGACAACAAACTTCCTAAAATGTGAAAGGATGCACAAATTATTGTTTTCTAACAAAGCTGTTCTACAGCATCCAACTACATTACCGGAGAAATTAACCCACAGGTGACCTGGTTATGAGAGGAAGGTGTGGAATGGAAAGTTATTTCTTTTCTTCACCCAAATTATAACAAGTTTTTTCTTTCTCTGAGCAGTTCTTTTGCTGGACTTCAATCCAAAAGGGCTGTGGCCCCACAAGAGGGCTGTGAGAAAAGGCAAAATTCAAGGAGAAATTAGGGTTTGAGGTTCACTCACCTTAGCTTTAGATTTAGAAGCTAAGGGTACTAGAAAAAAAAAATAGGAAAAATATAATGAATATAATGGAATTGTAATTCTACAAATGAAAGACTAAATTAAAGATCTCCATTTCTATTCCAAATTGATTTCAGATGGTGACAAACATTATTCTTAATAGTAAAAATAGTTTGATAGGAAAAGAAGGGAAATTTTCCACTGCAAAATAAAGCATCCTGTTTATCAGTGGTCATTGCAGTCTCCTGAACAAAACGCTAAGGAAACTTTTATCTTTGAGACCTACTGTTTTAAAGCTACATTAGTGTGTTATTGGTAAAAATGAAGAAAAACAAATGTACATTTGTTATTTTTGTTGCTTTCTCTCCCCTAGACATCCTCACCACAACTACAAGGCACTTCTCCAAAACTCAGATCTCTCTGAAGCAAGAGGTAGCTGTCTCCCCCGATTCCTGTTCAGCTGCTGTTGGTGGATACGAGTGACATTCATGAACTGCTGGCAAAGTGTACAGCAATTAAGAATATAAAACTTTTGTCAGATCAGCTGTGTATTTCTGTATTTCACTATGACAAACTGGCCTGCACAGTCTCTTTCATAGTAAAGTTGCTGATCCCTGAGGGTCAGCTCAGTAATGTACTGCGGGCTCGAAAAGTTAAGCTCTGAAAGGCAAAACCAGTAAGCCCCATGGTGCAAGGTCTGGAGAGAGAAGACAAGGACTGAGATGTAGGTAGAGGAGGGCATCAAGAGGCTGCCTCCTGTGCTGGAGGGCAGGTGGGCAGGGGACATATGGGGAAGGATCAAGCCACCCCTGGGACTGTAGTTCCCTGTGGGTTCAGGGTGCCATATTGCATGCATCATACACACTTGGTCCCAGCTTGGCATTTGGCAAAGTCTGTATCAGGGAGAGCAACACTATCACTGATTAATTCACCAGATTTATGCTACAGACATGACATCTGCCATCTTGGGCACTTTTTAATTATTGGAGTTCACATTAGAGTTTTAAAAACAGTTTCTCTAAAGAGTTTTCCTGCTGTTTATACAGTGTCTGCTATAAAGAACTGTGGGTACAACATCTTTCATATGTGGTTGATTCATGTTGTATGTTTGTTTTCTGTTTGCAATAAAAGTTTGCCTGCTTGTTGTGCTGAACTGCATTGCATCCCCTGAATGAGCTGTTGGCTCGACTATTGCAAGCATTGAAATCAACTGAGTTATGTATGTTATTCAAATATTGTGTGCAGCACTATATTCCTTGTAGTACTTAAGGTGTCCCACTTAAAACCAGATTAGTCTGCTATGCCACACATACAATTTGTCAGTACTAACAAAGCTTTGTAAAGTGTCAATTTTATCTCTTAAATACAGGTACTTCTTATATCTGTCTCTTTTTAGGGGTGACAAAAGCCCACAGCTAATGTTATGTCATTAAATATAGAGATAGGAATGTAGTGATTTTGTCATACAGAATACTAATTATGCTACTTTCTGCTGCTCTATAGAAGCCATGTTGGCTGTGAAATCACTGTGTTGGGTTGATAGCTCGTTGCATGTGGCAGGCTGGAATCATTAAATCTGTAAGGCAGAAATACTAATTGATAATGTAAATGGGAACTGCAGTCGGGTCTTTCAAAAGTGAAATGAATTATAGGGTGACAATCCTGGCAGAAGAAGACAAATTTTTGTAAATATTTTTGTTTTCTTTTGTTTAAAAAATATGAAGTTCACTTACATTTCATAGAATCAGAATGTTTTTTTGTTGAAGGAGACCTTTAAGGGTCATCTAGTCCAACACCCCTGCAATGAGCTGGGACATCTTCAACTAGATCAGGATGCTCAGAGTCTTGTCTACCATGACTTTGAATGTTCCCAGGGATTAGACATGTACCATCTCTCTGGGCAACCTGTTCCAGTGTTTCACTACCATCATTGTAAAAAACTTCTTTATATCTAGTCTAAATCTACCCTCTTTTTAGCTTAGAACCATTACCCCTTGTCTTTTTGCAACAGGCCCTCCCTGCCAAAGTATCCCCATCTTTTCTTATAGGCTCCCTTTAAGTATCAAAGGTTGCAGTAAGATCACCCGGAGCCTTCTCTTCTCCAAGCTGAACAACTCCAACCCTCTCAGGAGGGCTCCCTCCCTCTGGTCACCTTTGCAGCCCTTCTCTGGATATGCTCCAACAGGTCGATGTCCATCCTGTGCTGGGGACCTCAAAGCTGAATGCCACGCTCAAGGTGGGGGTCTCACCATAGCAGAATAGAGGGGTACCTCTAAAATAATGTCTGGGTTATAAGTCCAATACATGCAAGCAAAAAACCAAGCAGAATGTTGAGGGTCCTCTGCCTATGATACACACTCTGGTTCAAAAGAGGAATTTGAAATAGGGCCTCTTCCAAAGAAGCACACCAACCACTGGTGACTTGGATAGACTTGCTCCAATTCTTTCAGTTTCTGAAAGATCTGACTTGAAATTTAATGTGAAGAGAGTTTGGTTTTGTGTGCTTTAGAACTTGATGTTTTACATTAGAAGGAATTTCTTATCCAGACAATATATAAGAAATTTTATATTAAATATTTGTAAAGATTCTTAGAGATTTTCCTGCCATCAAAGGTTCAGAACTGTGCATAATTGTGTAGTATCATCAGAAAGTTCTTTCAGGATCTCAGGTTACTTTCAGATCAGATCACGTCCCTAGGTCTCAGCTTTTGTGTGAGACTACATTTATTTTCAACAAAAGCATTTCCAGGAACTGTTTCTTCACAGCAGCTTTTTTACCCTGCACTTTCATTGCTCCTGGTATCTGACCTTGTGCAGTCTATCTACAAAAAATCTAAAACTAAACCCCTAAGATTAGGTTAAACTCTGATAAGCAGAGGAGGCAGATGACAAATTTAATTGTGTTGCAGTATTACTAACAGAGTTTTCTGCATAAAAGATTGTACATAGTGAAACACACAGTGAAACACACAAAGGAAGAAGGATGTGGAGCAAAATGAGAGAAGTATTTCATTGTTCAGCACAGCTAAGAGCTAATCTTTCCTCACTGAAATTAATAGACTTTTTGCTACAGTCTAACAGATGTGAAGTCTATCCTGATCTAAATAAATGGAAGTAAAACCGTATTTCCTAAGAGAGCTGAAGATTCTCACTGAACCTGTACTACCCATGTGAGTGATAACAGGGACCCACTCTTAATACATTGACGTTTTAGACTAAAAGAGAGTAAGAGATGCATAAACAATTGCATTAAGGCTAAAAAAGTAAACCCAGGTGGTAGCAGAATAATATGAGTCAGTAGACAGGAGGCTTTCACTGCATATTAGCGTGTTGAAAGAGCCTGGTCTTCATGACTGCAATGATTTTTCTTGGCAAAAGCTTTACTTTGACCTTCCACCAAATCTTATCTCTTGTTCTTCTTTTGCAATTATGCCACAAAGAAAGTCCAGCATTTTTAGTAGTTTTTTGCTGTTACTTATACCTGAAACCTTTGCCCTTTCTAGTCCCTCATGGAAGGATGGGTGTTTTTCTTTCTGTCCTTGCACTACAGCCACAGGCTTAATCAGCAGCAGAGCTCCCCATCCAAATTTGCCTGTCACTGCTGGAGAGCCAGCCAGTCCCACTGATCCCTGCCAGACAGGCCCCTTCACTGTGCTGACAACATGCCCGTAACTGCACAGCCTGCTGGCCCCAACAGACAGGGCAAGGCATATGTGCAAATAGTATTTATTTTCACCTCAAATCTAAACATACATCATCTCCAAGAGCAACCAGTGATGCAGAAAGAAAGAGGAGTCAGGTTTTAAATTCAAGGGTTTTTGCAAAACGAATTTTAAGGGAGCATTAAATTCTAACTCCTGGAGAGGTACATACCTGTATTGATAAATGCACAGCTACCAATCTGTCCAAAATCTGCTATTTATCTAATCATTCTGCAAAGAAGTCCTCCTATCACAGGGGGCTTTTACTCTCAGTAGCTCTGGAGACATTGTCAACACTCCTATAATCACATTTGCACTCATTGTTATGGAAGAAATTAACTATTTATTCTTGTAAATGAGAAATATGCTTGGGCATGTCCAGTGAGAACGGAGGTTACATCATTTGTTACAATGCAGAAGTGAGACTGCCTTCTGACACGGGTGAAACATGACCAGCAAACACACAGAGAACATGCTGATCATCCATCATGGTCAGATACGCAGAAGCTGAAGAGAGAGTATAGACCATATTTACTTCTGTTTTGTTTTACTGTATCCAGTTAAAACCCAGAATCTCAATATTCTGTAGCATCTTTTACAAAATCAGATAAATATTTCTGGTGAGCTTGTAGCTCAGTTTTAATCAGAAGGGTAGAGGTCTCAATAATTAAGGGCCTACAAAATTTATAAATGGGAACAGGCAGAAAGACACCGTGTGAATATTTGCAAATTCATTCTATCACCTTTTAGGTATTGGCACTGTTATTTTACTTGCCAGTCTCCTGTGATTGCAGCAGCCTGTGCTCTAGGGAAAGATGGTGCAGGAATACAGGGCACAGCCTCTGACCAGTGTTCCCACCAGATTTTTCATCAAGGGACAAGTCATAGCCAGGCCTCTGGTGCTTGTGGAGCTGCTTGTTTCCAGAAACATTTCTTCTTACTTCAGAGCTCTAGGAACAAGAAAGGGCTGTGAGTGAACTTTGACCAAAAGGTCCAGCTATGGGATAAGGGGTTCTCATAGCTGCTGGCCATTGCTTTGCCCTCACTGTCCCACAGAGATCCTTTGGACTATCTCAAAAGGTATGTTATCTGACATAACTATCCTATTTATCAGTGCCATTTCCTAATGACTATTTTCCATGTCCCTATAGATCATTACCTACTTTGGTAATCTGGCTTCCTCATTAACCAGGTTTTACTACTTTCTATAGTCTTGAAACATTTGGTAAACCAATCTTACAAGTAATGGGGCACTGTACAGTTATTAAACTTCTTCTATTAAAAATATTTAAAAAAATGAGAAGAGTGAAAAAATATATTTGTAAATATTTTCTACTTGGAGTAAAAACGTATTTTTTATTATTGCATCTATGAAAAGATAGCCCTTCCTAGAAGTAAGACAAACTCCTTGACTTCCTTATACTGAGAGATCCCTGTGTCATTTTTAAAGTTAGATACATATTTTGAATTATTATGTTTGCCTCTTCTTTCTTCTGTTCTTAGTTTTCCCACTCCTTCCACCTCTGTTTTAATAACTTTATTATTTGGAGATTTCTGTCATTGAGTCAATAAGGAAGTGCAGCTTGCCAAGACAAACTGAGAGTGGCTTGGAATCGCAGAAAGAAAACTCGTGACATTCTTTGCAATTAACAGAACTTCAGTATTTCCAGAATACCTGAGGTTTTTGTGACCTCAAAATTTACTGAATTCATGGAGATAGTTGTGATATCTTCAGACAATATCTGCAACGGATATAAAAGCTTAATTTTATTAATGAAACTGCATTAAAAACAAGGAAAAAAAATCTGATTACTAGAATTCTGCTTTTTTTCTAAAGGGTTTGAGCAGGTCCTGGAATTACCCAGTCGTACTTTTTCTTCTTGGTTGCTTTAAAGTAAAAAAGGTGATTTATTAAGAAATGAAGTCTTTCCATGGAAAGACAGATATCAGTTTTTACTATTTGAATATTAGGGATATTCATCTTTGCATAAAAAACAGAGAAGATTATAAGAAACTCACCGAGGAGACAATATATATCTCTCTCACACCCTGGTTTCAGCAGGAGGAAGCTTCTCTAGGAACAATGATTTAGCTTTCTGGTACACTGAAATACTGTTCCTTTAGAGGAAGAAATGTAAACATCATAGCAAGATCAAGAGATTCTAGAATATATGGTTATCAATTGTGATGTGTGAGCAATAAAAAATCACAGAAAATAAGAGCTCAACAAAACACAAACTTAGAGTATTAATAAATTTTTCATAATAAATTATTTTGTTTAGAAATCTCTTGTATTTAAGACTGACCAATGAACTATATTGCCCTTGCACCGTGATTGTTCAGCATTATCTCACTCAGATAAATGATTGATGGGCTTCTTTGGTGTCTCTCTATACAGTTCACACTTAATTGTTCTGTCTCACCTACTGGAACATTTTTAGGTCTGTTTTCTTCTGCCAGTCTGAGCACCTCAGATGAAGCTCAGGAGAAATGAAGAATGAAGCCGAGAAGAGAAGCAGAGTTCTTCATAACAGGAATTTCCTACAGAGAACTGAAGGTACAGTCTGCAGCCCCTCATTTGCCTCACAGACAGCTTGATAGACATAAAAATTATAAAACTCATTTGAAGGACGATTGTAGCCAGCCACCCATGGATAAAACTGAGTACATAAACCAGAAATAAAAACAAGCCCAAAATTGTGTATTTAGGTAAGTCTTTGACATGGCATTTTAATATATTACATGTATTTGTAGGAAAAATAGACTTGCTTCTTGTATTTTTAACTAATAGCCAAGAAAAGTACATTTTTTTTCTCTCAAGGCATTAGGAGTAGGGTCTGATCAATTACTAGTTATGGATGTTTTATACACTGATTTTTGGTACTCTTCCCATTGATGGATACATCCAGATTTTTCTCAACCTGTAAAGGTCTCTGAATGGTATATATAGGCTACTTAAACGATTGAGTGGCTCTTGGACCTCATCCAACTATTGCTTCTATGAACATGGCACAGTTTTTCCTCTGACAAAACTATTGACTTTAGTAAGCTCAAGTATAGATATTGTCCAAATGGAATATAAAAGAATTTCTACAATGTGTTTATGACTTATTAGATGAAATCCATAGTTCATTAAATTTCTAGGATAGGTTTTCTTTTCAAAATCTGAATCTTCATGTATATTTTATGCATAAATCATTTTTTTCCTATGAATACCAGAGAAACAGACTGAGCTTAGGGCAAGACTCTCATCAAATTTCTTTCTGTTCTGTCTAATGTGGTCTAGACAACAACAATAAAAAATCAGTGGGCTCAAGGACAAAGTAACATTTCTCTCTGATAAGGAACCCAAATGTTCTATATAGGTGATGTGGAGGACTTTCCTAAGGATAAAAGAAGTCTTTACAAGTTAGTTTGAGAATTCTATAAAACATTTATGTGTGCTTTTCACCTGCTTTTTGGGAACTGTTGTACAATTAGCCCTTTTTTTTCATCACAGAATTTTTCACTCATGCCTAAAATTTATGTAGTGACAAAAGACCCAAAAAAATGCTCAACAATGACTCATCACATAGAGGCAAAGGTTAGTGATGACAACTTGCACAAATAGCACTATGAACCTTCTATAACATGAGGCTGATGAACGATAACATCACAGAAGAAAATAAACTGGTTGATTTATTCCTTACATTAAGGTAACACCTATGAGCTGTAAATTCATGGCCCCACTGTGTTCAGTCAGTAGTAAAGACTACCATCTCTGTCCTAGAGTACTTTGTATTAGTGACATCTTACAAGGGCTAAGATGCTGTCACTAAGACTGGCTTGCATCACTCCAGGTATCTTATTGGAAAGGAGAGAGGCAGTCACAGACAGAGCAAAAGGGACACTGAGCTTAAAATCAGATGTCATGGAAAAATAAAGCAAGGAATACAACTCCAGAAAGGGAAGACTTCCTGGAAAATCTGAAAGAGGAAATCGAGTTGGGCATTAAAAGTGTTACTGCAGAAGTGAGAAAGTTAAGCTGTCACATGTTGAAGTGATGCAGTGTGAAATGCAGTGTGTTATGTCACAATTTCTCACCTTTTGGGCTCCACCATAAAGCTAGCTGTCTGATGGAGAAATCGCATAATTTTCAACACAAGGTTTTATAATTAAAGTGAATGGAATTACCTAGAAGGACATTGATTTATTAATTTCCCCCCATAATTGGAAAAGAACAAGTGGAGCAGCAGTCAGGAAAACACAAATCTGCTACAACTGGGAAAATCCCCATTTACAGTTCTTATATAGTATCAATTCTAGAAGATGAGGCTATTTTCATGTCACTCACACAAATCTATATATCTCAGGCAATCAAGAGAATACTAGTGATAAGCTATTTAAGAATTTTCAGTAGAAGATGAAAGCAACAAGAAGGAAAACACAAGAAAAAAAAATTCCCAATGTGTTGGCAAGCGAAGAATTGCAAAGACTAGCAATGAATGTGTGTTTATTTGAGAAAAGTGTACTATTCAAGGTGGAATACATAGACTTCTTTTCTCTGGAGAAACAGAGGTATAATAGTCAGACCTATGTCAGGGCTAACAGAGATGGAAATAAATAGAAGAGAAAACCATCAGTTCTTCCCAAGGCACCCCCAGTTACCAGCACCGTCCATGAAGGGTAGAATTAGATATCCAAGACAGAGGATATACTTGTCTTGGACTGCAATATAATCAGCCTGAAGCAATGGCAGTGAAAAATGTATACAAAAAAATGTGCAATAGGAATTTGCAAAGAGAAAGCAAATTACATTCAGTTGTCAGTATGACACATTAGGAACCAAAAGGCGTTTGTCACCACAGTCAAACAAACCTGCTTTCAAACTTCCAAGACCCTTCATGACTTCCAACTCTTCGATTAAACTGAAAAGTTTTCATCTATGACTTCTGCCTTCAATGTAGAATTTACAGACCTCAAGGTGTGGTTCTCTCCAGCAGTCAAAGACTGAATGGTTGGTAATCTGAGGACACACAGTACTTGCCTCCCTATTTACTTTGTCTTTTAATGCAAAACTTTGCCGTAAGTCTGCCAAGACTTTTCCCAAACAGATTTTTTTTTTCTGCCCAGCAAGAACTTGCAATTACAATAGAAATTCTGAGAATATGTCCTGCTTTTCACTGAAGCATACCTTAAACTCACTGTTATTAGTAGCCCATGATCTGTACTCTCTAAAGATGAGAAAGAAGTGAGTTAGGCTACTGATGTGATAAAGTATGGCAGGTACTTCTCTCAACTTATTCCTAAATGGAAGAGTCTCTTTTTAGTTTCCTGAAACCATTTTTTTAAAGAGCTGTCATCTTCACATCCTTTAAGCTCTTTGACAGTAAGGTAACCAGACTGGCTTTGTCTTCCCACCCTTCCTTAATCCTTACAGGGGTATTCTCTTTTGTAAAAAAAATCAGTCCCTGATAAACTAAAATCACTACTTTTACATTCCATATAGATTCTTATGCATTCATATCAATATCTATTCCTATCCTGCAGTACTTAAATCAGTTTATACCAGATGTTTGCCTTTTCAGTCTCTTCTCAGAGGGACAATCTTCCACTTTTGTTATTTCTTCTCTACTAATTATTCATGTATTTATTTTGATAGAGAAGGGAATAAAAAGGTCTGTAATGGTGTCCTGGTTTCTGCTAGGACAGAGTTAATTTCTTCTCAGTAGCTGTTACAGTTGCTGTGGTTTGGATTTGGAATGAGAATGGTGCTGATAACACACTGATGTTTTATTGCTAAGTTGTGTTTTCTAAGTCAAGGACTTTCTTGTCTCATGCTGTGCCAGTGAGGAGGTATGCAAAAGAAATTGGGAGGGAGCATAGCCAGGACAGGTGACTCAAACTGACCAATGGGATATTCCACACCATAGCATGCCATGCCCAGTGTATAAACTGGGGGGAGTTACCCAGAAGGAGAACCAACCTGGGTTTGGGCATGGGAATCCAGCATCCATAGTGGGGGGTGAGCAATTGTATTGTTCATCACTTGCTTTTTAATTTATTTTCAACTATTAAACTGTTCTTAGCTTAAAGTTTAACTTTGACTCTCCCTGTTCCACCAGGGTGAGCCCAGTGGGGAGGGATGGGGTTAGTTGAGCAAGCATCTGGATGGGGCTTAATTTCCAACCAGGCTTAAACCAAGATAAATGGTCACAAGTTGCCTGGGAACATCATTCAATCTTAAATGAGATCAAATCTGTCAGACATTTTTCCAGTAGATGTGCTAATACAGAAAGGAGTTAATGCTGATTAGTCCTGTGACTGATGTTACACAGAAGGTTGCAGTGTTCTGCTGTGATCTTATAATAAAACAAAGCTTTAAACTGACAGACCAAGAGTGCCAGATAAATTAAAGACCATCATGCATCTCATTATGTTCTATTCCAAGTTTTCTTCATTATCTCATCAAATGCCCAACACTTGTATAAAGTACAAAACAGGCAAAAACTGTCCTCCTAATGAAAAGTAAATGGAGTAGAAGTTCTTATCAGATACAGGTGATGGCAAAGCAGTCATAACAATACACTAAGGACAGATGTGTAATAAACTAAGGCATTAATAGGCTGCAAAGTGAAATTGAACTTAATTAAATAATAATCAACACATGAAAGCTGCCTAAGATGTCTCAGAGAAGGTGAAGAGAGTATTTCAGAGCTAAATTTTTCAGTCAAGTACACAGATGTATGCATTTTGGTGTTGCCAGAGCCTTCATTCTCAGTCCATTGAACCTCCTGATGTCCTACTGACGTGCTCAGACTACAATTGCATGTATGTCTCAGAAAGCTGGCAGAATGCTATTTGTGTGTAGCTCATCAGTCTCATGGCAAACACCAGGCAGATCCAGAATATCCCTCTCCCTCATCACACCTCTCACAGCAGGGTGGGCTATTTTGCTGCTAGCCTGTCATCAAGATACCAGGCTTTTCAGGCATAGTGTTATGTAACTACAGAGGGCACTGACCTGAGACAGGACAGTTAGCTATTTCAATGGCTCACTTATTAGAGCTTTAACTTGGGCATGAAGGTGGGCCTAAGTGTACTTGGTGGCACAAATGAGGCTGTGATTCATTGGACTGTATTCCTCTGAGCCCAGAGGACATCAGGAAGTGAAGTACAGAGTGCCACTTCCTCACTAGAGTGGCAGGCTCAGCTTTTCTCATCTCACAGTAGTTGCCAAAAGAGTTCACCCAAAACATTGCCCAGCTGTGCCTAATTATCCTCCTTGACTATAAATTGAACTTAGCATGATTAGCTTAGATGACAAGTATTGTATCTGAAATTAAGAAAGGTGAAAGCCACTACTAGTTTCAGAGCTTAAGGAGCTGGGTGGCTGATCCTATGCAGAACACAGTAATGTTTGAGTCAAGCCTACCTGCCATTTTTTTATACAGCCATGCACAGTTACATTATTTACTAAGAGGACATCCTTAGCTCTATCTGAGTTCTCATAAACATGCCAACTATTTTCCTGGGAGGTATCCAAACTACTCTGGTTATCTTTCATAATAAAAAAAACCCAACCAACCCAGAGACAGGACAGGGTGGAAATTCTGATATGTGTCTCAAGAAGAGGGGGAAATACTTGAACAGTTCTAATTGCTATTAGAAATGTCAAAAGCAAAATAGACATGGAGGTACTTTCAGCTGGAAGAACAAACCCATAACTTTGCAGTTCTGCATATTGAAAATATCCAAGAACCTACAGCCTGATAAAGAGACGTCTTTCAAATATCTAAGCTGAATAAACTGGTATTCAAAAAAAAAAATCCCTCCTAAAGCTTGTCAATGAATAAAATTCAATTTACCTTGTTACATTGTATAAGTGTCTCTTTGAATAAATTGACATTTACTATAACTGAGAATGTAATTCTGGCAATCTACTACTCCTTCCTCTTGTGGATCTTGCTCTTTAACAGCCAAATGTAATTTTTAGATAATTTCACTTTTAATCATCAGTCAAACGCTAATATATTCCTGTAGCAATGTTACTGTAAGTACTTAAATGTATATTTCAATACATGATGATATACTCCACCATCTTTTAAATGATTTATACTACTAACTAGACTTTGGCCTTTTGATTTCTTTTGTTCACTGTGCTTTGCTTCCACTCAACTTCTTACGCACTTTCCAGACCTTTGTGGAAACCTGAAACAAACATGTATCCCATATCCCTACTGGTGGAGGAATTCTAATGTTTTGTGTCATGTAATGCTCAAAGCGGAAAGTTTTGCCAGCGTTTCTTTTTCCATGTCTGGATTTGGAGAAGTGGACTGTCAATTAGTCTTACAGTACAAACAGTATGAGAACCCTTTGTTCATTCCAAGCTCACTCCAAGCACCACTTTTCACGCTGATCCAATTAACTCAGCAGCTTAAAAGTCAGCAAACATTTAAGCATGATTGTTACACTGGGATGACTTTGACTATTGCTTCTATACTTCTTTATCAAACTTCCTATACTTGTAAAGTATTTTTAATATATTTTTTTAAATCTTTTCTCAGATACAAGACAGTGAAAATTTTCCTATTATGGCACCAAAGTATTTCACTGACAAAGACAATTCAGTTACAAACATTTTGGTTCCTAAGTTATAAAAGAATTAAAGAAGATATGCCACCTGTTTTAAAGATTTTTCTTAGGCAATTTTCTTTCCAAAAGTGGCAACCTTTTTAAACATAATGATTTTCAGGTACTAACTTTAGCTCATATAGCATATAGCTATATTTCAGCCATATAGCATGCAATATATTCATGAGTCCACCTTATCACTTGAACATTGTTATGCTTCCCTAGCTAGTTTTAAAAGCACCAGTTCTCAAAGTCATAATTCTTTTTTATTCTGTATTCATTTTGAATTGATGTCTATAAATAGAGCCTGCTGCTCCGGCTCTATAGTCACTGGAGCTGCTCCCAGACAGCTGAGAATAATAAACTATAACTCTGGCTTGTAGGTCTTAAATAAAAGCATGAGAATTAATATTTTTAAACCGACACATTAGTGAGATGCTGATGTAGAAAAATACAAATATAGAGCATAATTAAAGTATGTACAAACACAGTGGCTTTCAAATGCATAAATGTTCCTTACTTCTAGTAGAAATTAGTGTGTTTATGTGTCATAACTAGTACCAGTGCTATTAGTTACTGCAGAGTAGTACAATGTACTCTGAAACCTGATGTAAGGTCATGAGTGACCCTATTGAAACTGAAGAAAGGACTACACAATATCTCATCGTAGAAGGAACATGGTGTGATTCCATACACTCAGATTTTGGGTTTCTAAAAAAAAAAAAATTGCATTTTTAACTCATCTATTAGCAAATTAAAAGTCCCCATTCCTACTATAAAGCCCAATAGAAAAGAGTAAGTGGTTTGCTAATCCAAGGCAATTTAGTTCAAGAATCATTACTGGCTAATCTTGTCCATTTTTTGAAAGAACCTTTCTAAGCACATCACAAAAGGGAAGCAACCTTCTAAAAATTACGGTGTCAGGGGTTATATGTGTATCATAACAGAAAGCAAAGGTAACAGATGCTGGTCTTTATTGCTGGCGATATCCTATGTTTCCCAGGAGATTTTGGAAAAGCTAAAGACATTGATAATTACTCCACTCCTCTGTGTATTAGGAAAGGAGAAGTGTTGGCTGGAATAAACAAGTCTGAAATTCCAGAAGAAAAGAAGATAAAGAGTTTTTCATCAGAAAGACTGCTGCAAATTGTCACCACAGAATGAGACTTGCAAATATTTATTTCAGCCATTCAAAATGACTGTGACCTCTCTTTCCTGGAGACTCTGCCTTCAGATTTTCTTTCATAAAGATAAGAACACTTGCAGCTGTGGAAGTCTTGTTCAAGTCCTCTTGAGCATTCACTTTAGACCTTTTACTTTAGAGAAGGGCTATGTTTTGAATGCTCAAGGTTGGTTCTAGCAGTCTTCTCCCTCAAGACTCCCTGGGCTCCTAGGGCAAAGTATAAGGAAACAGTGTAATGCTGCAGAATATGCATAATCCACTAGAAAATAATTTCATTGGAACATTCTTCATCAGCTTTAATTACAATAAATCCCTAGAACACATCAAAACACAGCCATAGAGCTAATTTTATTAAACTCTTGCATTTCTGGGTGACACATGCTATTACAAGGTTATACTAATTAAAGCTTAGGCAAAAGGTCCTGGTAGCACTACAGAAACATTCAGAGGAATATGTAATTCCTCTGTATGAGAGGGGTTTTAACCAGACCGTTACCAAATCCCTTGTTGGCTTTTACTACTGAACAAAACAACATGCAAAAATAGAGGACAGTGACATATGAGATTTATTAGGAAGCCAAGTTTTTCTCAAAGCAGGGGGAATTCAACCCTCCTCTGAGCATCTGGCCCAGCAAGAACAGAGAATCTGCATTCTCTCTTCACCTCCAGTCACATTCCCAGTTAGCTTTCACACCTCTCATGCTTGCAGAGGCTCCATGATTTTGAGGAAATGCTTATTTGTTCACTCTTGATAATTGCTTTGCTCCTGAGGAGCTTCATTCACAGTGATCTCCAGCTTCAACATGCCCAGCAGTGAAACTTGAATACGTTTTGCCATTTAGGACTCTTTTGTTGTAGTGTGTGTCTGAGTACGTCTGTGAGGTAAAAACAGGCAAATAGGAGCTGGTGTTGCTCTAAAAAGATGATATGGACGGAGAAATGGGTGCAAATTTCCACAGCATCAGGTTCTGTCAGTTTTACTCCTCACACTGTTTTTCCTTGATGTTCAGCTCAAACCTGTTGCTTTCTGCCCTTTTCACCCTACCTGTATGCAATCAGCAATACTACTCTTACCAAAAGAGGCATTTCTGGGCTTCTGTGAAAAGTATCCTAGGAAACAGCAAGATAGCCTCCAGGGCATGAAAGCTACATTTTCTTGCATGGGAAATGGAGCCACAGCAATGGTGGTAAACACAGAATCTCAGTAGAATGGCAGAACTCCACTTGCTCTTGAGAAAGGAAAGAAACCTGGTGAATTGGACTCTTCTGGTAAGTATTGTTAGAAAACTAAGAATTACAGCACATAAATGTGGAAATGAGACTTAACTGAACACCCACATACTCTGCAGAGGTGCTCAGTACAATGTGTGTCTCCTGCAGATATTTCAAACAAAATCAAGCCTTCAGTCAAAATAAGCATTTGAATGTAGAAAGACCAGGTGCAAAGGAATGTAGGACAAACAAACCTGGTACAAAAGCAGGTTATTAGCTGTACGGAGAGAAAGAACCATTTCGTCATGCTAAATTGGGTTGGTTTCCTGCTGCCAAGTTGGGGGGTCATGCAGTACTGTATAGAGAAGGGGAACTAAACAGAGGATGCAAAGTATGCTTTAAGTCCGGTTTTTCTAGACCCACCTAAAAACAACAGTCTGACAATAGTGCTCTGTACTCATTTTCAGTCTTTGGTTACACGTTTATTTAGCCTCTGGGGACACAAAGAGATTGCATTAAATATAATTAAATGAAACATAGCAGAGTCAGTACTGCAGCAGGTCCTGATCCAGAGCTAATGAGAAACTAATTGAATTAAATCAATTAAGTTTGAAAACAATACTCATAATCTGATTATTTCGTTTTAAGCCTGAGAGGGGAGACTGTATCATGGGAAAGGGATTATACCACTAGCACTGAATAAAGTAAGATTTAAGAAAAATCTACCACCTGGTAGCATGGTACCTGCTAAACCCTTGTATCTTGGATAGCTGTTCACAACACCCATCTTTTCAATACCACCACAAGGCAATATTTCACAAGATAGGCCAAGATCCAAGGGGCAAAGTTTGCAGGCAGCCTGAACATGTGGAGAAAACATACATAGCCAATTTACAAATAAGATAAAGAAGATGAAGAGTGTGGTGTGCCTTCTCTCTGGACCTGGTGGCATCTCAGTTTATAGCCTTGAGAATGATAAATATGAGATTTTTCCCCATCCCCAGTACTTTGTTTGTGAGATTCTCTATTTGTCTACTTTACAATGGAATAGGCTTTAACTGCTAATCAGCTGTATACTGAACCAAGTTAGTCCATGCTACTTACCCTGATTTCACCTTGCAGCTGAATTGCATGTGTTTTGTTTCAGTATTGAAGGAATGGTAGTGTTTGTGAGGAGCAGTTAACCCTCTATGAGACACATCTGGTGGGGTCTGATTTCATGTCACTGCTTCATGTGGCTGATAAAATTGTAAAGGGTCTTAATTCACCATTGACTGAGTTTCTGCAAGAATATCCCAGAAACTATTCTTTAAACATGCATTTATAAGCTATGTAAAGGACAAGCTGATTGCATCATCTTTGAATCTGGTCATACAACATCAATCAGGTCTAGCTGTTTATTAATTTTGAATAATAATTTCCTGTGTCAGTAATTAGAGTAAGAAGTTGCTTTCTTTCAGTCAAACTGACAGTAGCAGGCAACTCTTTCTACACCCAAGTTCCTGAGAGGAAATTAGAGAAGGCCCGGTTGATGGCAAGATGGTGACTCTCTTCCTGGGAAAACAGTAGCAAAATTTACATGCCCAGCTGGGTTCCAGCTGGTGAAAAAGTAAGTGGAGAGTTGGTAATTTCTGTGTACAGCACTGCATCACATCTAACAAGGTGTCACCACAGCATGCTGGCATTTATGAACAGTCAGGTAATGGATTGGTGTTGTAGCAGTCAGTAGCCCAACTTTCATTATAGAAAGATTTTTGCAGTGTCATTTGCTGAGTTTAACAAAGCTCTGAGATTAAACAGGTGAGCACTAAAACATCATCTGTCAGTTGCTGGAAAAGTAAAAACTTTACTGTATAAAGACTAGATTAACACAGTTTGTGGTGCTATTAACAGCAAGGAAAAAGTCAGATACTACCTTCAGTTTTCACTAAAAAATAGATTTTACTCCTCAGTTGAACTTTAAAATACAAGCTGATGTCACTAGTCACACTTTGCAAAGGCCTAAGTGGGAGGTTTTGCTCGCAGTCAAGGTTATCAGGAGTAGAATCCTGTTTGAAATGGAACTGAGTACTTAAGGAAAAATAAAAAATTCCGAAAACCAGAACAGTTATTTACTGTATACGTTATCACATAGTGCAAGTTTTGATGACAAGGAAAACAAATAATTAAATTCTGGTATAGATGAATTACTAAATTCAGCTGTGTTCAAATTCTATCAGTAGCAGAGGTATCACTCGTCAAAATACTAGAAGATAAATGTCAGTCTTCCTCCACCCACACTCCAGCTAGACGTTTCCTTTGTGAAACGAAACAAAGAATGCAACAAGGTAGAAGGAAGTTCTGTTCAGGTGGGGAAGCTGCTACAGGTTTGTTTGGGATAGTTCAATTCAATGAACATCCAAGGAAATCAGGAGTCTAATATTCAAGATATATTTTACTATTGTTACAAACTTATTTAAACATGGTATTTGTAAATATGTCTTAAAATACCAAATGAGCTTTCTGAAATGTCTATTCCTGTTTTCTGTCAAAACAGTGGCTCTTTTCAAGACTTTCTCCCCCTACATAAACTCCCTTTTTCCCCCTCCATGGTAAACACTATAATTTTTTTCTTTTACTGCTTGGAGGCCGGAAGTTAAGAAAGCGAAATCAAGCAAGGAACAATTCATTTTACTAGGATGCCAACAGTGAAGTATCAGTCTCCAGTATTTAAGAGGCATTAAAGTGGGGCATTAAAGCTAAATGTTTGAGGGAGGGAGAAAGAGAGGAATTCTAGTATTCCAATCAGCTAGTCTCAAGAGCTCATACATTTGCAAACAGAAAATTCAGAGAGCAGTCCCCAGGTTTCTGGTATGCCTAGATCACACTGGAAATCAGCAAAGTGGGCTGCTGAGAAGTCAGCAGCAGCCTCCTGGCTCCCTCTTCTGCCTCCGTACATTTCAGCATACGTGTTTCAGTGATGCTCACATTCCAGCTGTGATTCTAGGTCTGCTATAACAATTAAGGATTTGATCTGGAATTGCTATAAGCAAATGTTTTCCACTGGATTGAGGCTTTCATTGAGCAGCAATGAAACATTAACAGAAAGGTTAAAAATTATCCTTAGAATTTTATTTTAACTTCATTTGAGGGTGAATAAACTTCAGTGGCAAAGAAGAGATTCCTGCAGTGAGAAAAGCTGTTCCCTACTTGGAGAAGCACATCTTGAAATGCTCTACCAGATGAGAAAAACCAGCCTCCAACATGTCTTTGTACTAATTAGTTTCCCTCCAAATACAGTTTTCTTAGAATGATGAAGTGAGAGGAAGAGGCCAGAACAATTTCATGCAGCTAAAGTCCTGTTTTATACTTCATGGCAGTGTAACACAACTGTGTGTACTGGCACCAAGCTAAACTCAACATTCAAATTCAAGAGAATTTCTCTGCAAGACAAAAGAATCCGTTTTATGCAGACTCATTTCCTTCAGTTCAACTTTTACACAAACATTGCAGCTCAAGACAGATGTGGAAAAGTTAATACTTCATTACAATTTCTGGATAAAAGCTCTTGCATACATGCTCTATAATACTGTCTTCTGAGAAATTATGCTGAATGGGAGATGCTGTGAGAACACAGTAATACGTTACCAGAAGGCACACTGGGCTAAGAGCTTTCTTAGAAATGTAACAAAGACTTCCAAAAATAACATCTCAAAAAAGGTGCTAATATCACTAACACAAGAGAGAGACACAGGAGGAGTGAGATAGCTCTATACAGGTAAAACCCAACAGACTACTGAAGAGTCTCAGGGCCTACCTGACTTCTTTGAGTCTAAATTTAGACCCCTCATTAATTTGCAATTGTTAAAGGCAAGATGCAGTTATCAAACTACAGCAGACTTGCCCTTAAAGATGGAAGAGTCATTACTCATCACAGGATCTCAGGAGGGATGAAGTTCCAAGGAACTACAGTGGGTCATCTGGTTCAACCTCCCTGCTCAAGCAGGGTCATCCCAGAACACATGGCACAGAATTGCATCTTTGAATATCTCCACTGAGGGAGATTGCACAACCTCTGTGGGCAATCTATTTCAGTGCATGGTCACCCACACAATAAAATTCTTCCTCATATTCATATGGAACTTCCTGTGCATCAGTTTCTGCCCGTTGCCTTTTGTCTAACTGCTTGGCAACACCAAGAGCCTGGTTCTATCCTCTTGATACTGTCCCTTCACATACTTATAGACACTAAAGAGTTCCCCTTTCAGTTGTCTCTTCTCGAGGTTGAACAGGCCCAGCTCCCTCAGCCTTTCCTCATAAGTTAAATGCTCCAGCCCCTTAATATCTTTACCGGACCCTCTCCAAGAGCTCCATGTCTGCTGTACTGAGGAGCTCAGAACTGGACACAGCACTCCAAGTGCAGCCTCATTAGGGCTACACAGAGGGGCAGAATTCACTTCCTTGTCCTGCTGGCAGTGCAGCCCAGGATAGCACTGACCTCCCTGGCCACAAGGGCACACTGCTGGCTCATGGACACCTTGTTCACCAGGACCCCCAGATCCTCCTCTGCAGAGCTGAAGTACAACAACCGTAAGAACACAGTTAATTCTGATCTTTGAATGAAGATTATGGATTTGGCCCATTTTGAAAGGAAAGGTTTAAAACCATGATAGTTAGCACCTACTGCCTACCATCAGATGTTCCTTCACTGAACAGCAGTCACCACCATACCTACCCACTCCCCACTTTTCTCCTGTTCTGTATGTGTTATTCATATCTGAGGGCTTGTTGCTTGGCTTGATTTCATTTGAAACTACATGTGTTGAGAAACACGGAAATTAACATTCTTAAATCTTTTTCTTCAAATGACAAAACCTCAGTACAGATCAACTTTTACTTATGCTTTCAGTCCTTTGCATTTAAAAACCAAAACAAAACAGCACATGTGTTTCAACTCTAAATAGTCACTAACAGCTTTGTCAGCCAGCCAAGAATCTCAAGGGTACTTTATTCAGATTTTACAGGATTTTTCTCAATTGGCAGTAAAGTTGAGGACTTTCTGGTGTCTGAAATAGAGACTTGGACCATTGTTTTGAAAGCTCATTGAAACAGACAGCCGCAAAGAACTGTTTCCCAGAGATTTTTAAGTTATTTATCTTTCATAGTTTGGAGGAAACTATTAACGTCAGTAGTCTTTTTACACTGCTGGCCACCCTGTGATCATGAGTTCTGCAAATAATCAGTTATAATTGCCTTTCAGAAATGTTTTGACATTGGAACTGCCTCAGTGCTTGAACTTCTCTTTTTCTCAGAGCTGCTAGAATCAACCTGAGAGTGATCTCTGAGAAAGTGCAGTTCAGATGTAACAGCTGCTGAAAGTACAATCAACCCAATGCTTTTGGTTGAGGTTACGCATAATTCAGAGTGGTAAGTACAATGAAGAATCTTTTCTTTATATAGGTTTCGAGCAAGGCACCTTTACAGGACTGGAAAACACAGATGATGACTTAGAGCAATCCATGCTTCCAAATAGAAGGGGTAAGCATTGATAAACACAGAATGTATCAGAACCCATGCTGATAGTCAAGCAAGAAGTTATTTGCCCAAGTAAATAGTTATCTCTAAGATGGTTAGGGAGGAGTAAGTAAGTACAAGACAATGAAGTGCTCCTTTCACATGAGCCTGTGGGAATTCTTGAATTTGGATTTGTAGTTTCTGATCCTGGGTGGACTGAACTGTAAATTACAGCTGTAACTATCTTAATTGTAAAAGTCTCCATATTTGACAGAACACCAAGTATTATGAAAACTAGTGTCTTTTGCAGTAGGAACTCTGAAATTATCATTTTCAGTTGATGCTTGCTGAGAAGAAATTACAACAGAAAAAACAGCAAAGTCCTTTACATTTACAGTTAAGCACTATTAAAGAATGACTATGAAGATGCAGAAAATTGCTTCCTTTATATGAGCACAGTAGGCTAGTACAAGTACATACCATTCTTCAGACAAATGAAAACATTCTGTTTACCAGCTCTGCAAGGTCACCAACAGGCCATACTGTCCAATACTTGCATACAAACCAGCTTTGTACCTACCAAAAAGTAACAGTGAGGATGCTAAAACAGTTCCTGTTCAGCACAGTACATAAGTCACCTGATCTAAATACATGCTGATTTCAAGTAGAGTGATTCACTAGCATCTGTATACATCCTCTTGATTTAAAAATAACATAGCTGTGTTCTGTTATGATCTCTACAGCAAAAAACACACATGGTCCTTAACATGCAGAACATGCTCTGACATGCTCAGAGATATTTTTAAAAAACAGTCTTATTTATTTCCAATTTTAAGTACTTTTATAATGGAAAAGGTATCCATCAAAGCTGATGCACATTGCAAAAAGCATTTAATTCCAGTAAAATAATAAAAACATGGAAAGAAATGTTAAGAGGTCATCAAATATACCATTTCTGACATTTTTAAACCCCATAATTCAGCTATTTTTCTGTTTCAAAGAATTCTGTTTCAAAAAGTTCCTTTTTATATAAGTTAGACTATAATTGCAATTTGCTTAGGAACAAGGTGAAAAGGTCAAGTATTACAGAAGGCACCTGTTTCTTGATCCAGCTAATTTTCTTCCTCTCTCCCAGTTCTGAAAACCCTAATACATCTCTGCCTCCACAGTGAGGAAAGGGATAAAAAAATGTCCCTCTTTAAGATGTAATGTGTTCTACTTCCTTAAATGTCACTGCAGGGAATGCTTTCCCTGCTCTGGTCTGTATTCAAGGATGGCTTAAGAATCATTTTCTTCTTGGACAGCAGTTTTGCTTCTGTAATCCATCCCTTCCTTCATCCAGGCTCCAAATCAAAACAAGCTTCTGTCATACCTGCTGGACTCCCCCTAGCCTTAAACTAGCTTTGTTTTAGTTCCTTCTGCCTTGCCAGATTATCCAATTATTATTATCCATTACACTTGCTCTCAGCTTTGACAAGAGTCAGAGCCTAAGAATTTTCTAGATGATCACTGGCTTGCAAGGCAAGCACAGAACAGATGTTGAAGGAGAAGATAGAAGACAGTGAGAACCTGTAGTCTACCAGGGGCACCAAACCAAAGTAAGGCCATATTTATTGCTCTGTCTTGACTAATGACAGAGGAAATCACTTTCCCCTTGAGTTAACTTCAGAATAATTCATCAACTTCTTGCCTTGCTAATGGGTTTATAGATATTACACAGAGCTGAGTCAGCCATGGTCCCACTGCTAATCTTGAGTATCACTCATGGGTTTTGAGATCAGCAACAGAAGCTTCTCTTATGTATCACTAGCTTTCCCTTAACACATTGAGTAATTAACAGTCACCTAATTAGGCCCCAAACCACAGTGGATTCACAGCCATTGTTCATGAGAGCAAATGAAATCAGATCTCTTCTTTGCTTGCTGAAGGCATGTCTGACTGTAGGCACACTTCTGAGTGCTTACATTTTCATGGGATGTATATTTCTAAGTGACATTTTACTGTTCATTAGTATCTAGTCAAGGCTAACAAAGGAAGATTCTCAGGTAAGTGGTAAAAAGAACAGAGAATTGCTTTGGGAGTACACAGGTAACAGAATATCCTAAATTAAGCCTCATTAGCAAGCTTTCAGTTGAACTGTTCACCCTATTTTCACTATTCACCTTTACTGTTTTTATTGAAATCTTAAGATATGAAAGCATACAAAATTAACATCTCGCAGTTTAATTAAAGACAGCACATATTGTACTTCAGCAATCCAGAAAAATTATGAGTTTTGAGGGTCCTCTGTCTTTCCTAATCACAGATAATTCAGCTTATTTGGTAAAAGATGGGACTCTGTATTTCTGGATTTAATTTTATCTGTTCCTGTGACATTTTAAGTGGGCCTGAACAAGTAATTTGAACATTATGTGCCTTAGCTTACTGCATCCATAGAACACATACCAGATATTGTCAATAATAGTCCACCAACACACTACTTGGACAAACTGTAGACATTAATCAGGTTATGAAGACATAAACCACTCTTCAGATCAGGCTACAACAGAACTTCGTGAGTGCTAAAAATGTGGGTTCATATTTTGTTTGCAACACTCTAAAGTCAAAACCGACACCAGCTAGTGTTTGGCTGAATCTAGTCCAGACTGCAAGTTATGACATTTAGCAGTAACTTGTTTGTTCTACATGCTAGGCTGTTTTCTGCTAGTGGAGAGGGAAGCAGTACACCGGGGTGGTGGTGGGGAAGCAAAAACAGAAAACCAAATCAAAACAAGTTTGTTTTGGTTTACCTTTACCTTCAACCCCAATCCCCCACCTACAACCAGCTGCCACAGTTTTAAACACTCCGAAATGGTCAGGAGATGAACCACTTCTCACATATTCCTGTTGCAAAAAAAGGGCAATCATAAGAGTCACCAGACAATCATAATATAGCTGCGTATGAGCACAGAAAAGGTAATGTTGGAAGGGACCACATCCCTGTTCAGGGCTGTTCAAGAAGCCAAATAGAAGTTTGACAACACAGCATTTCCAGATTTACACAAAATTACATCTCGTGAGTTCTTCAAGCCTTGCATCTCTACTCTGTAGAGCTACTGTTCTAAGTAAATGAGGAACCGTGTGCCTCTTTACATCTGTTTAATTTACTTGCTGCAGCTCCTAATGACTTGCTAATAGCCCCCACCTTGGAAGTCATTAGCACATTCATTAGAAAGTAAGTAAGCTCAGTAATCATAAACATGGACCATAATACTCAAAGGAAAACACACGCTATTTTTATAGATTGATAAAGCATACAGAGGCAAAATCCCAAACTCCCAACAGCTGGAATGTATTTAATGGTTTCTCATTTGAACTAAGTGAAAAAATAATATTTTTTTTCTTTAAAGATAAAAATCAGTTCCTACTCCCACCTATTTCTACAACATTTTAAATTCACAGGAGGATGTTTCTGTAATGGTGTCATCCATTTACAGACAGTCATCTGTCAGAAAACAAAGCCACTATATCTGAAAGGTTTTCCAATATATCTGTTTCTGAAAATAAAAGACATCTGATTTGAAAATGAAGGCTGCCCATATGGTAGCCTAAACAGCAGATGCTTTTAACATATAGTTACTGTAAACAGCCATGAAAACTGATTTTTATAAGCTATTTTCCCTATTTTTCTTCACAAATGTCATACCTTCAGAACTTCTCTTACTCAGTGGTACAAATATTTATCAGGGAAAAAAACTTCTGAGTCAGACTTGACTTAAAGTTTATTATCTGCCAACAAGTTTTGTAAGACGTTCAAGATCATAATATAGAAAGCTGTCAAATTTGAAATAAATTATTTAGTTAGAAAGAAGTGGAAAGGACTGGTTGATTCAGTCAAATTAGTGAAACATTATTCTTTTCCAGTGTCTGACAGAAATATGTATCAATTTCGTGGAGTATAACATTTCTGACTTTGTGAGAAGATACAGTGTCCTTGATCATAATTAGGATACATTTTTCACTCAAACTTTGTGATATTGTTATGTATCCTCTTCAAAACAATTTTTTTTTCCAAATGAGCTCTCAAGCCCTTAGACATTCAAGACAGCCCAATTTTTTATCACAGTGAGTTATTGGTATATACCCCACATTAGAATGAAGACTACACAAGAGATTTCTACATGTAAGGGACTTCTTCAGTGTGGCTAAGATTTCACCCTTCCAGCAACTCACTTATTCATCATTGAAATCTGCTGTCTCTGTAATGATCATTCCATCTTTTTTGTTCGGCTTATTAAGTCAAAATACCATAAACGATACCTATAGACCATGAGCAAAAACTTTGTCAATATCAGCAAAAATTGCTAACAAAAAAAAAGCATGAGGAAGGAACCTTGTGTGAGCTCACATATAAATTAAAATTTTCAAACTACTGAAGAAGAAATTATATTTTAGAAAAGAAATCACACTTACTGGTAAATATTTCCAAAATTCACTCCAAGGAGAAAAACACACAAAGGAGGAAAAAAATGGAGTATTTAAATTAGATTTGCTATAAAAAGTATGAGTGGTAAAATAAGATTAATTATACTATACAGCAATCAACAGAACTAGCCAGGTCAGGTTATCATCAGCTGCTAGTCACCAAAAGTCTTGTATCTGATCTCTAAACTGAAAGATGCTGAGGAGGTCAGCCTTGTCCAAGCAGAAATGCTTCTGGATCTGAGTAGGACGACTTCAGAGTCAAGAGGACTAAGGGGCTTATGAGTTTAAGTATGTGCATTATGAGACAGCAGCTGTGGAGAGGTTCTTAGAATTGCAGTTTGCGATTTGAAGGCTAAATATTGCCTAAAAACATCTTTCAGAGAGACACATAGTTGTTTATTTTTTAATATCCCTAATTAAAATTTAAAGTTTCTATTTTCCACCCACAAAGCAGAAATACCAGCTTTTCGCATCACTCACACACTGTGAATGAAAATGTTAGGACTGCAAGATGATCCAGACACAGCTGCAACCTGCCTTCTGTATGTACTGAAGATGAACCAATTCAACCCATAGCAGCTCCATCCTTCCATGGATCTGAAGACTTGGACACTCAATGCGTGGTAATACATAAGCAGTCCTCTGTGGAGTAAACGTGATCACTCTGAACAGACATTTAACACCTTACAAAATACTTGAAAGAGGCTTCAAAAATGGTGAACCCTAGAGAAATAAGGTATCATTTACATTTTCTGTTGAGAAAAGCAGTGTCTTCACCAAAAAAAAAAAAAAAAAAAAAAATCCTAAACACTTACTTAGATATTCAAGTATATATGAAATACATATGTTTATTTATTTATGTTCTTTGTGTGTTCTGAGATTGTTTCAGTACAGATTAATTGCACTTGCATGTAGAAGACTGACAGCAAGAAGCAAACTGCAGTAGTTCTCTAAACCACAGGAGAGAGTTTGCAGCCTGGGCCTTAAGTAGATACAAGTAATAAACCAGCTATGATTCCTGAATCTACTGGACTTAAAAGCCAGACAATGAAATTAACACATAAACCAAATATTTAGCTGACTGTAACAACACATTATTCATATCTCTGATAGTGAGATAGTAAATATTAACAGAGAAAACAATATATTTGCTCTTAGATCAAGTAACAGTAAAAAAATATTTATACAGCATAGAAGAAAATATCAACTTTTTCTTTCCTCTGCCTACTTCTTCATTTTAATTTTCTAATTACTTATGTCTGTAGTTTTTTAGGACTCTGTGGTACACTTGTGGTTCCACATCCTTTCAACTGACCATAGGCAAATATACTTTCTTTGAGGTGCTCATTTTCATAAACACGATAATTATTGCCTTTTACTTATGGAATACTTACCTCAAAGAAATTTCTCATAGTCTTTGTTAGTTCTCTCTTAATCATTTATAAAACTACATCAGAATATCAGTAATAGAATCTAATTACTCCTTACGCAGCTACCAGTTTGGGGTTTTTTCTTCACTAGTTCCAAAACTAAATTATATCCTTTAGTTTGTTGTGAGTGACCTCAGAACAACCTCAGAAATACTTTCAACTTGCTGGACATACAGCCATGCATGTGTTGGCTTGCATAGTGCTGAAGGTATAGGGCATAGGTATGGGAATGCAAGCAGCCCTACTGTTCTGTGCACAGAAATCACTCCCAGAGCCTCCTCTGTGGTTCTTGTGCAGTTGTTGTTGCTCTCCCATTGCTGATGCTGGGATATATCACTATATTCTGCTTTGTGTGAGTCATTCTGCAGCACTTAGTTATCACTTTCTAATTGTCTGTGATAGCATAGGGACACAGCATTATATTTGTGCAAATTCAAAGAGCCACATACTCATAACTTACTGACAACACAGCCCTTGCTGAGTGTGATTAGATGGTCAGTGACAACACAACCACAGGATACTCCACATCATTCCTTGATCTTTGGACTGGGGTACTGCATGGGTTCTGCCAGTTTATTTCATAGAATGTGATTGCAAGTTTTCAGCAAGTTTTTCACTCCTAACACTTTCATTGACTACATGGATCTTTTTGGTCCATGGATTTTTGTGAGATAGCAAATGGCAAGTAAACAATTGTTTATGTGAGGTATAACAGACACATCCCTGCTAGGATATTATACACACAGTATAAAAGATCCAAATCTGTCAACTGAAAGAAAAGGTGCTCTAATTTCATGCTGTATAACATAGGAGCAGCCTAACAGCCTGATTTCCCTTTCAGTGTGCCATTATTAAATGATAAACTAAACTGACACAGTTTAATAAAAGCATAAAATAGAACTAACTACATGCAATAGAATTGTTTATTAAGGGGTATTTATTTATTCACTTTGAAGAAATCTTCTGCCCTACAGTCAGTGTTCTTTCTTAATGCTATAAGGAATTGCTCCTAAATAAGTTTTTCATTTGCAAATTTATCTGGTGTAATAGATGTGTGCAAGCTTTTTATTTGTCACCATACAGACTAATACATTCTCAGTACTAAGAAAGTTGCTTGGTATCTCAGACTAAACTTTTTGTAAAAAGATAGGAAAAGCAGCCTGGAGAAACCAGGTGATAAGTGAAGCATTTGAAATGAAGCAGTGAATGCTGTCAGCAACCTGTTGTGTGTTTGATAAAGAGATTGGACTGGAAATATAACTGAAACTCATAAAAACCTATAACTGCTCATGAAACTCCTCAGCAGATTTCTCCCAGGGACATAAATGAAACACAATAGGAAGTAGGAGGCAAATATTACATTCAGGACATAACTGGACCATTCCAGTGTGTTCAGGAATCTCAACCCAGACTGTCAGGTAACCCCTCTCTATGGCAAGCAGTGTAATCACTGGGTATTTCACAGCTCTGAAGGAGCCAAAAGTGTCTTTGAGGCTTTCTCAAAAATGCTGAGTCTACCTCAGAGTACTACAAGAGACATGAGGTAATCTATATACACATTTCCCATCCTTAGATATATTCAAAAGCTGTCTGGACATTGTCCTGGCAGCATGCTGGTTGTGACTCAGCTTGAGCACAGGGTTGGACCAGTTGACCTCCAGAGGTGGTCCCTTCCAACCTCAACCATTCTGTGATTCTGTGAATAATTTGCTAGAGAAACTCTCAAGTTCAACCTGAACTGGTGCTCTTTTGTCAGGTCTACAAAACTGATTATTTTTTCAGATTCACGGAGATAAGAACAAAGTGAATTAAATAGATATCTCACTGAAGCTATGTAGTTATTTCATTAAGGTCCTAACTCCTATTTAAATTGTCAGGTAAAGCCATCTAATTCTGACCTTCAAGTGCCAACTTACTTAATCTATGCTGCTGAGTAAGTTGTGGTAATGAATGTCCCTTCCACTAACAGTTGTGCCTCACCTAGTTTGCATGGATATAGCTTTAGTTTTCAATCTGCTATTTGCACTATCTGCTAAACTACCAACCTCCAAAATTTCCCAGAAGGTAAATGTAGACTGCAGTCTGAAACACAGCTGACATGTCCCTTACTACAGTGGAATGATTTCACTGTAGCTGAAATCATTAATTATTTCTGGTCTCCAGCAATGTAAAACAGGATAGCTGTTGCTACAAAGCATAAAAACTAAATAAAAATATTACATTTTCTGTTGTTTCAATTGTGCTCAGGATCATTGCTTCTGTGCCAACTGGAATTCTTACATCTTATGTCATTAACTTTGAGTCTTAGGCCACTTGGAAAGGCTGTCTGATTTTACAGAATCAGTACAAAATAAAATACGATGATCTCATCTTCAGAAATTTAACAGATGGTTTTCTGTGTTAAAACAAAATTCAGAAATATTTCAGTAGAATGTGGAGACTGAAATTTTTCCAGACTCTTAGAAGTAAAATTCAATAGTTCAGAGATGGCAATGGCATGATTTTCAGGGGGAGAAAAATTTTTTCTAGGAAGAAAAGGTAGGTTAGAGTAGAAAATCAGGTACCTGATAAAATTAGATGCCAAGGGATTAAAAAACCCCACCAACCTAAAACCTGACGGTTCATTTCTCCTCTGTTTCCTGGATGTCATGTTTCCTCACAGCTGTACAGCACACACTTTGCCTCCACAAGTCACCCCCTCCGGTTACTCCACTGAACAGCACACTCATTGCAAGCAGGACAGTCTCTCACATGGGCTGTATGGTACGAGTGTCTGACAGGCCATGGGAATTTGTAGGCATCATTGTAAACAGTGCCTTTAATTATGACCAAACCTGGATATGGAAAACTGCTATGTCAGAAGCTTTTATGATTATTATTGTTGTGTTATGCTTTCTCAGACCCAGACACAAATTATGATCCACTGTCTTCTTGTCAATCTAGTTCAGCTGCTTTGCTGGCCCCTCCTGCTGTTTTATCCTTGTATTGTCAACTTTTTTATTTTTTTTTTAAAACTGAGAGACATGACAAGGAGATGAAGATTAAAGAAAACAAAACCCTTATGCTTATCACATTACATGTATTCATATTACAGACTATAAATAGCAACTCGACTTCACACATCTGTTAGAAGTGAAGGTTCACATCACACAGTGGAGTGTATCACACCAGATCGTCCCCCACAAGCCCCACAGACTAATTGTCAAGTTGATTTCATCTGGGAAGCTCTCAGTCATTAGTTTCACTTTATCCATAAGTGATCTGTATTTTATTTGCACAGATAAGCCTTCAAGCTCTCTCAGCTGGAGAATTTTGAATCAATTCTATGTACAGATTTTTTATACTTAGGGAAATTTAACATTACAAATAAAATGTTGTACTTGGTGCAATATCTCAGTTCATCTGAGAGCTTTCCATGTTAAAGAATGTGTCAATGTGACATATTTGTAATAGTGAACTGACAATTTCTTTAAAATGCAAAAAATGTTAGACAAGAAGCATAACAATAATAGCTTATTAAGTAGCACCGGCCTAACCTGGCCACTGTAGTTGTCAATTTCTAACATTAGCTATGGTTTGCTATTTTCATTTATCTTGACAGAAACTATAATTCATTTAACAAAAGGTTATTAACATTTTAAAATCAATAGTTTAAAAGAATCAGTAAATCTCTCAAGAAAGCATCTAGGACAGGATCATTATTCCTCACAGAAACAAAATAAGGCTGTTAGAATTGAGGAAGGTGTATATTTTTATCTATACTATTATATATGTACAAGCTAACACCTAACACCTGAATCTGTTGTACATTAGACAGCTTTCTGGTCCTCTTTCAGCTCCTCTTTCAGCTATTCATTTTCATTTCAGGATCTAAATTCTGCTTTCTTTAAGGTCAATAATGATATTTCCCTTAATACCTCTTTGGTCAGAAATTCCCCCTGACTTGTATGAATACAGGCAAAATAAAAACTGTCCAAGGAGCAACAATTGCAGATTTTTCTAAGTTAAACTTACTGAAGACATTGAGTAATTATGTGAAACATCAGTAGTCAGTGACTACAGCAAATACAGAGCAGGCGCTCATGATAAGTGTTTAATATAACAGACAAAATACCAAATATTAGCAAATATTCAGGATTTGTGAAGGAAAAAAATAGATTTCAATTTCTTGTTGCCAGGCTATCAGCTTTGAAATAATTAAAAGTGAATGTTTGCCAGGATTCATGCATTTCTTTCCAAACCTTTTTAAGAGCCAGCTACCAGTAAGGAGTGTGAAACATTAGTATCTTAAGTTTAAATCTATTTCTATTTGTAGTAGGGTTTTTCCAGGTCATTGGCATATGTTAAAAATCATGTTTCTTTTTACCTGAGAGAAATACTCTGAGAATGAAAAAATATTTTTACAAGGAAAGGGGGTGAGTAGGAGAGAGGTCCTTCTCCTACCCTGGCACTCCTGGAAATGTTAGCTAGTTCTCCTTTCCTCCCTCTGATGGAGCTCAGCTGAGTACCCAGGTGTTGCTTTTCCATTCATGTGCAGTCCAATGATGCTTCCCAACACCACTGAGTTACTCTTATACTTCCTATATTGCACACTGTGGCTTAGGTGAATTTACATAAACCATTTCCATTTTCAGGACACATTTATAAAGTCATTTACGTAGTTGACAACTGCATTTCGGTGAAAGATTCAGAGTGTAAATTCTGATCTCCTGCTAATTGAGGTTAGAAAGGCATTGCTGATGTAAAAATAATATTGATATCCTGCAACTCAGTATAAACCACTAATAATTCGGCTGTGGAAAGAAAATAATCTTTTCATATTCATTAAATGTCATTTACAATTCATGTTAGTATTCCATGAAATAAAATCTCTTCCTCAATACAGCCTCCCAGTAAGAGATTTAATTGTTTTGCTGATGGTCACAGTGTACAGAAACACTTTTATTTGATTTCAAGTTAATGTTCTCCAGAGTTTTAGGAAAAATAATCTCCTAAAAGATGGAAGGCAAAGAACTGGATTATTTTAAAAGCTTTGGCTAGAATCTATTTCTATCAAAGTTCACACAGGACATTCCTGAAAACCAGTTTCGTACAACACAGTTCACTGAGGAACTGAAAGTTAAGATGTAATAACTCTTCTCATTAACCTCTTGGCAAAAGTGATCCACAAAGAAACATACTCTCATATTCAGCTGCCTACGATATTCACATCCCTTACACCATATGTGAGTGTCCCAGCAAAGATTCATCATCATCTGAGAACTCTGCCAGGCAGGGACAGTTGAAGATCTCATGTCCCTTAAGCCATCTCATACACAGCATAACCTCCTTCTCATTACCACTAGTGCAAGTGCATACACAGAATTTGTATTTAGTTCAGAATAAAACATGA
Organism: Scytalopus superciliaris; assembly: GCA_013400415.1. Lineage (NCBI taxonomy): Eukaryota > Metazoa > Chordata > Aves > Passeriformes > Rhinocryptidae > Scytalopus > Scytalopus superciliaris. Next base: position 11,186 of record VXBX01002704.1, on the reverse strand, counting down.
CCTTGAACAGCCTTGCATAAAAGCTCATTGTATATAGCTGTTTGGTGGTATGGGTGAACATGATTTTGCAAACTTGTCTGCATATTCCATATTGTTTTTGTAAATTCCAGTGCAGCAGCATCAAATATTTAAGCTTCCTTTACCAAAATGTACGTTATTTCTAAAAAACATTTTTCAACTTTATTCTAAAGGTATACACATATATCAATCTTTTTTTATATTATATTAATGTATTTTTATTAAGTTTGTGCTCCTACTTATTTTTCCTTTAAATGGTTTCCTCATTGCTAAAATATGGCATAAATGTAATGCTCACAGTAGCATAATAGATGTTACAGGAGTCATAAGAGTTATAAGGCATCTGGGAGAGATGTCATGCCTTTGTATACAACTTACAAAATGGACCATATCATCTGACTCTATAGTAATGCAAAAAAAATGATCATTCCTCCTCAATGACTCTGAGGGAGGCATCATGTCTCCCTATATAATCTGCATGATGGATCAGGTCATTGGACTCTACTGTAATGCAAATAGTGGACATTCTTCTTCCACTGACTTTGAATAATACTTTTCTTTCCTAAGCCACATTTCAAGGCATTAGAGCATATTAGTAAAAATTATTAAATAAGCCTCTTAACATTTTTAGCAAGAAATTAGCATTTTAGTGACAGGGAAAGGAAGAACAGAGATGTTACAGATATGCCTAAATCCCAGAACTCATTTAGCAAGTTTAGAATACAATCATCCTCCCTCTCCATCCTGCTTTCTGAGCCAGCATCTACACTGTGTGCTGCAGGAGGGATGAGGAAATACTGCCCTTTCTCCAAGCAGCAGTATATAAGCCCACACTGAATCTCAATTCTCATGTGCCATGATGTTAGGAGGCACAAACCTAAAATTAAAGCCAGACCTGCTCTCCTGTCAGGTCGCCAAGATTTTTCTCTGAGACTTGGACCAGCATATTTTGTGTTTACTATCATTCATAAAGACCATGAATCAGATTCCAGAGTGGTAGATCCAGTGCCATGTGCACAAGTATGTTGAACTCGCACACGCACTGCACATGCTGGGTATGTTACACTTATGTCCAATCAGCTGCACACCTGCGGTGGCTCCAGTACCTCTCCAGGCCAAGATTTGGCACAGGATGAGCAGACCATATGTGCCAAGCAAACACCAGGTACAAAAGTCAGGTGCCTCAGACTTGCCTTGTTTGTTGTCTGGGTTTGATGTCCTTCCCAGACTTCTTTCTGTTATTAATTTCTTAAGAACTGTAGTCTCTGGAAAAAAACTTGAAGCAACTTGAACAGTGTGTTGGGACAACGTTCTCAGGCATGTCATGTGATTCTTGGGGCTGTACTGTGCAGGACTTGGAGTTGGATTTGATGATCCTCGTGGGACCCTTCCAACTCAGGATATTCTATTCAGGAGATTTTACAGTCAGTCACACTGTAGCTGGTTATGATTTGTCAAGATACAGAAAACTGAATCATATGGCCGGAATCATTCCTATCTTTGCTGTGGTCAGTGGTGATCTATGGAAGAAGAATGTGGTCTAAAGCTTACACTGCTGACAGTGTTCAGCAGGAAGCCATCAGAGCCACAGATCCATGACCCTGTATCCTGTCAGGAAATAGAGACGCTGACTTGGGCAGTGGGAGAATGCTTAATTTGCTAATTACTAAAGCATAGTTTTTACATATATATGGAATACATAACTTAAAAGACAGATAGAATAACAGTTTTTATTGTTAATAAATTAAGTTATCCTAACTATCTTGTTAAAAGATATATTTATGAATGTGAATTCAGATATGCTGTCTACAGTTTCTTTTACACCAGTGAAGTGTAACCATATTCACTCAGCATTGCTGTAGTAAGCTAACACTTACATTTTAACTTTATGAGTTTCCAACTGAAGTATAAGTAATTAGCCTATGGATTCAACTCAGAAGCATCACTCTCAGTAGTGTTTGCTTGTGTATAGTGCCCTCTCCATTCTTCCTGAACCCTTCTGGGAAAAGTTACTCTTCTGGGAACTATTAGCTTGACCCCTTCCCCTCATTCAGGATTTCAGGGAAGAGATTTGGATGAGAGAGTTCAGTTAAATAATTGTATTTCCTGGGTAAAAGGATTCAAAAATAGCAACCCATCTTTACTCAGCTGTGTAGAACTAGAGGTGGCAATTATTCAAGGAGATGGTGGCCATTTGAGCAGCAGGGATATAAAATGGTGCTGTCTAGGATGGACAAACTAAATAAAGCCTCCTTAGCAAAGCATCAAAAGGAAGCAAAAAATTTCACAAGCCAAAGAGCAGGCTACGGAGTTCCATCAGGCCACAGCCAGCACCCAGAGATAAAAAGGCATAAGTCTGGCAGGCTTCGAGTTGTAAGCCAGAACCCAATCCACAGCAAAGCACTAGCTGGTTGTCCTTGAACCAAGGAGCGACCCACCACTGGGTACGGGCTGGTGGACCTCGAGCTGTCCACAACAGGATGCAGGTTTGGTGCACTTGAATTGGGATTTAATGGCGAAAAAACCTTTTAATCAGTAGGCAATTCTTCAGACCTTTTACCAAACATGATCCCTAAAGGGACAGAGGATTGTAGTTATTGTCCAGTTGTTGCCATAAGCCTTAATATAGTTACAGATTTTAATGTAGTTTTACATAGTTTTATAGTCTTTTGCATTTAAAAAGTAGTATATAACCCCTGTACCAAATACTTAAGCTAGATTTTAACCTCTGTGTCACATTCTTGAAGCCTGTTTCTGTGCTAAGGGGAAGATATTAGGCTGTGTTCAGATAGCTATTAGAACATGTATAGTCAAAATACAATATTGTTTAGTCGTAGTATAGAGATGGGGTTAGAGGGGACTGGAAGAACTCCAAATAGAAGACGTAATGTGATGAAGATGAGGGTGGGGGGAGGAAGGAGGGGTCGTGGGACCACCGACTCAATTCTAAGGGGGTGTTTCTGGGGAGGTGGTTATAGATAGCAGGGGGGTGGGCTAATTAGACATTGGATGTATTTTCTAGATAGGAAAATTAAGTAGAATCATAAATTTGTAGAATTCTGTGATCCCGGTGCGCGCGTCATGGATTGCTATAGCTAAACTCATAGTAAAGGATTTTTCTCTGCCTTGCCCTGTCGTGGAAGTTTTCTTCCTAGGTATTTCAGGCAACACAGTTATAGGTTTCTGAGTGCAGTTTGTGTACATACAATAGACAGGTTTTGTGTGGTAGTGTAAATATGTAGACTGTCATTTAATTCTAACTCATATATCATGTACTTTTTGACTGTACAAGTGACAATGACTTTTCATGTTACTTTTCAGCAAAGGTTACTTCTGTTGGTGAATGGGCTGTGAGAGATGGAATCTTTTTTCATCATAAAGTATAAAACATAACCTAAGCTTGCTTTTAGCTACATTTACAGAAAATTATGAAGAAAAGTTACAACTTTTTATTCTGAAACAAAATGATCCCTTCTACACTATTACTTCAGTCTTCAATCCCATGCCATAAAAATTGATGAAATTTTGTTATGGACGTTATGAAAAGCTAGATAATGTGCTCAGATTTTTAGTAAGTTAAAAGAGCTTTTTCTTAGAAGAGCATTGATGCATCTTTGTGAAGAACAATGTTACACTTTCTTCTCCATTGCTACACTGTCTGGAAAATAATTCACATACAGAAGTTCATATATATTCTTGTGGTACACTGTAGAGCTATGCAGAAAAACACAAGTAAACTCTGACTGAGTCTCCACAGAACAGGAAGCCACATTGTCCTGTTCGCACTGTGCTCCAGCCAGTACAAGTAATTGGCTGGCTGCTGCAGTCTGTGCAACAGCCTAAGAAAACAATCTTTATTAAGGTGCTTTGGATGTCTAATTTTTTTTTGGTAATGCTTTTCTGGAAAATGGGTATTTCAAGAGGTTTTGCAGATTTATATTCAGGCATTAGTTTCTCTAATTAGTCATAAAACATTGTTTTGTGCATGATTTGTTGACTCGTGAGAAAACTAAAGAGAATTAAAGAAGTACATGATCATTTGTTTTTATTTTTTTTTTAATAATTCTTCAGTGGCCGAGCACAAAGTTAGAAAAAAGGTAGCTCCAACATCCAGGAATCTTGATTCACATTCTCAGTTTTGCCTTGTTGGACAAAGACAGAGGGATGATGCGTGCTTCATTTGTGTTGATAAGTGTGCTGTAGGGAAATGTTCTGTCTAGATACAGGTCTGCAAAATAGTGCTCCCCTCACTGAAAGTCATTGCACTCAAAGTCTCTGTTTTTATTGAATTCTCTGCTTAGACTGGTGAAAGCCTTTCCCACATATCTGGAAGGTCAAAATAAACAGAACACAAATCATCAAATTACTATTAAATTGTATCTTATGAAGCATTGGGACTGTATGCTTCATTCATCCCATTCATTTGTTCTACTGAAATGAAAAATTACTTTGACTTCCACTTTTTATTTTAAATGCATTAGTCCTCCTCTTTAGACATTAGTGTTATTAATGCTCAGGCTGCTGCAATGGCTCTGAATTCTTATCATTCATTCAGCTGATATCATTACCCAGTCAAAGCTGACATCAGAAATGGTACCTTAATATTAGAGAAAGAAATCGTGACTGGAATCATTCATAGATTACACAGCATACACTACTTGGAAGACAAAGAATCAGCAGAGGCGTTTTTTAAATAAGAATTTATGGCCTGATCCAAAGTCAATACAAAAATTCTCCATGACTTCAGTAAATTTTGATTCTAGCCCTACGTAATGAAATTTAGGAGGGAGATCAGCAGTTGTGTCCATAACCTTTGTTCTCTATTTTGATGTAATTTAACAGCACTGACAAGAAATTTATAAAAATACAGCAGAAATTTCCGGGTGTGTTCCCTGCAGAATTAAACAGGAGATGGGGCAGTTTATGTTACTAAAAAGTAACTAAAGGAAAGAATAAGTAGAATCACAGTATTTTGCAATAATAATAAAGTAAATAACAATTATAATTAAATTATAATGTCCATGAGCTAATATAAAGCTCAATACTTCCCAAACATAACTTATATCAAAGTGAGAAGAAAGATGCTTTCACTGTTAACAAATTTTAAAAGTGTTGCAAAGATGAAAGAGATCGTATTTTCTTACTAGATACTTTCTACAGATGCAACTACAGATACTGTTTCTCTTTCTCCCAGCTGGTCCTTCACTGCTGATGTGTGTCTGACAAATCAAGGTTTCTGAGGTCTCCCTTAGGATAACCTCTACTATGACTGTAAAATGGAGATACTGAAATCAGGAACAAGAAAATAACATGGAATATGTTACAAATATGTACAAATACACACTTGAAATTTTGCTCTAGGCATTTTTACTGAGTTATAAAATCTTAGATGAGTTTACAAGATATTGGGCAATAGTTTTATCAAAGTAACATTATAAAAAAAATAATAAAAGAATGTACTTGGAATACACAATGAGATGAGATGACTTTAAACCTTATTCCGGAAAGAAGTTTCTGTCTATGGTGGAACTGCATTAAGACCAGAAACAGCCATGGTTCTCTTTGACAGTATTCAATACAGATTTGAATCTTCATGATGGGTGAAACTGACAGGCCTGTCAGTACTTGCAGTGATTTACATATGGTCTCATCATTAAAGAACTTGAATGATGATTGCACACTGTACTCCTCTGGTGACTTGCACGGTTAATTCTTTGCTTGACAGTCTGGGTGGCAAAGAGCAGTGGCCAGGATCAGCCTCCTTCAGCAACTTAAAGTCTTACAGAAGGTGTGGTTTTAAACAGCATCTGGTATTCTTGACAGCACTGTTTGGAGAATACAACCAGGAAGAACAAGACTGATGACATTCTAAGCCCACTATCAGTTTTGTCAGCTTAAGAATACCAGAGCTAACTCATGAGTGACCTGAGTTTGCTGGAATAGGAGCATTTTGAGGGCTCTCATTTGCTAAATAGCATTAGAACAAAACAGAATATTAAGTGACAAGAATACTGATGAAAGATGCTGACATCACTCCTTTTTGAAGATACTGAATCTTAATTAAAAATAGTCTGCTATCTAGTTCTGCTTCTATGTGGGTAATGTTTTAGTTTTACTTAGAAATGTCTTGTCAGCTGTTACTTAATTACACAATGGATCAAGATTTAATTAGCAAGTGGGTTTTTTAATAATTGAAGTTCACTGCTTAACAAAACAGTGAATGAAATATTTGATACTGACATAATATCATGCAATATCAGCTTTTCAACTTGCCTGTGACTAGTTAGGCTGTTTTCACAATCTGTACTTGTTGGAAGTAGAAAGTTAATCATGAAGACTGGAAATGTGTTTAGCAAACATGTAAGAACACTGACTTTCTTGTTATTTAGTAATTTGATTAAAATAATGTCATTATTGTCATCTTAAAAAGATTCATGGGCTTTCAGATGTATATTGGAAGGCTGACTATACAGGATCTTTTCAGGCATCTTTATTTTGTTGGGGTTTTTTCTTTTTATTCCTTTTTCAATGGAGTCATGGAGTAATCTACTAATAAAACATATGGTCTGTTTACTATGTAAATGTATTCATCTAGTTTAATTGGAGACAGTAAAGAGAACCAAAAAAATGGTAGCAGTGGTAGGATGCCCCTTTTATAAAAGATGTCTTTTTTTTTTTTTTTTTTTAACAGGAGCAATTGTTCATTAATAGTTTGGGGAAATAAGAGTGATATATACACATTGCCTCAGCAGGGTGTCTGACAATGGCACACCTATGGTAGGCTGCTATTAAAAGATTATAAAAGCATCAACAAGACAGGTAAGCTGCAGGCTGCGTACATCTTTGTTTATTTTTTTAACATGCTTTTTCTTCCTGTATGTTGTCACTGTTAAACAAAATACTGATGAGTGAGTCAGTCATCCCAAACCACTTGTTTCCTGGCAGGAAGAATCGCAGATGCTACAGAATAGCTGCAGACAGACCTGCACTATGCACAGCTAGCTTACAAAGGCAGAGAGTTCAGGGCATGGCCTCCATGTAGGGAGCTGCCAGGGAAGGGGCCCAAAAGCCAACAGGAGTACAGTTCATCACCTCAACAGAAAAATTGAAGTAATCTCACAGACTCAATCTGTGAAATTATTAATATGAATACAAACCGATCAATGGAAATACAACATAAACATAGTGACTATTACTCACAGAATCACAGAATATGCTGAATTGGAAGGGATTCCCAAGAATCATTGAGTCCAACCCTTAGTCCTGCACAGGACCATATTCAGTAGTCACACCATGTGTGAGAATATTGTCCAAACACTTCCTGAACTCTGTCAGGCTTGGTGCTGTGCCCACTTCCCTGGGAAGCCTGTTCCAGTGCCCAACCACCCTCTGGGTTGAAGAACCTTTTTCTAACATCCAACCTATACCTCCCCTGGCACAACTTCAGGTCATTTCCTTGGGTTATGTCCCTGGTCACCACAGAGATCAGTGCCTACCCCTCCTCCTCCCCTCACAAGGAAGTTGTAGACTGCAATGAGGTCTCCCCTCAGTCTCCTCTTCTCCAGGTTGAACAGACCAAGTGACCTCAACCACTTGTCATAGAGCTTCCCCTCAAGGTCCTTCACTGTCTTTGTTGCCCTCCTTTGGACACTCTCTAAGAGCTTAATATTTTTCTTATATTGTGGTGCCCAAAACTGCACACAATATTCAGGGTGAGGCCACATGTCCTAGTTACAGTAGCCAGGACCAGTTTATCACTGTGTGGGTGTAACCAAAACTGTATATTCTACACCCTCTGTGTTATTTCTGGTGAACTACTAATAATGGATGGTTTGCAGGAGCTGCCCAGGGCACATCTGACACCTCAGGCTACAAGCTGGGTGTTAAGGAACCCTGAAAGGCACAGGAATGTTTCTGTCTTCACACCAGTGACTCAGCTGTGGTAAGTCCCCTCCAGGAAGGCATCAGCACCTTCACAGCCAGCCTGAGGGGTCATATCTGCTAATGGGCTATTAAGGACTGACACAATAGGCAACAGACTTAGACCTTTAAAGATTCCAAAAATATTCCATGACTCACAGAGTTAAATCACCCATTGTGAAATTCCTGGGTGAGGTACTGGGCATTCCCACCTGAACCTGAGAATATATAATCTTTGAGTTTTGGGACTTCTGGTACCACTCATTGGATCCAGAGGAGCACCAGACCCTCAACAGGACTGTAACTGTCACTCTCAACAAGACTGCAACCATCATCCTCACCAACAGGTTTTCCTTTCCTTTTACTTTGTACTCAGGGAGACCAGGGGCTGATGAACACCATTCGGTTTGTGCCCCAGGGTGCTGGGTTATGCATCTGAGTTTTGTGGGTTAAAACATATTTTTTCGCTGTATCATTGTAATTTTTGTAATCTTTTTAGTAAATTGTAACTCTAAGTTGTAGTCCCTCTTGAGTTGGGTTCATTCCTCCTGCTGGTTTACCTTTAAACCAGCATACTGCACCACTCCAGAGCAGAGTGCGACAATCCTCTCCCTCGCCCCGCTGGTGATGCTTTGCCTGATGTCCCCAAGGACAGGGTTGGCCCTCCTGGCTGCCAGGGCACTGCTGACTCAGATTCAGCTTGCCATCCACCAGGACCCCCAGGTCCCTTTCCATGGCACTGCTTTCCAGCATCTCATTCCCCAGTCTGTCTGTACATCTGGGGTTGCCCCATCCCAGATGCAGAATCTGACACTTTCCCTTGTTGAACTTCATACGGTTGGTGATTGCCCAGCCCTCCAGTTTGTTGAGGTCTCTCTGCAGGGCCTCCCTGCCCCTTCAAGGGAATCAACAGCTCCTCCCTGTTTTGTGTAATCTGCAAACTTGCTCAGTATCTCTTCCAGTCCTGCATCCAAGTCATTTATGAAGATGTTGAAGAGCACAGGGCCCAAGATGGAGCCCTGTGGAATGCCACCAGTGAGAGGCCACGAGTCTGATGTCACCCCTTTCACTTTGCTCGATCAATGAGACAATTGCTCACCCACCACATGCTGTGTTTATCCAGCTGTGTGCTGGATATTTTGTCCAGAAGAATCTTGTGAGAGACAGTGTCAAAAGCCTTACTGAAATCCAAAAACATTACATCAGCTGGCTTCCCTTGGTCAGCTGGGTGGGTTACCTTGTCATAAAAGGACATCAGGTTTGATAAGCAGGACTTTCTTCCCATGATCCATGCTGGCTGTGACCGATTACAGCATTGTCGTTCAGGTGTTTTCCAGTACTTTCCAGAATAATCTTCTCCATAACTTTACCAGGCTCTGAAGTGAGACTGACAGGTCTGTAGTTTCTGGGGTCCTCCTTCTCCTTCTTGAAAACTGGGATATGACACCCAGTTATCTCTATGTCCAGCCTCTGCTGTGAGGTGGCTTCGTGATCTCATTATTGTAGTGTCAGGAGATCTATAAAATTAACTTTCTTATGATGTCCTTTCAGTGTATGAAAAAAATAATAAATTCAATACAATTAAAATGGATTTGAAACATTTATCATGTCAGTATAATTTCCACACTTTGCTGTAAGAAGCTGCAGAATTAAATGTGATATTTATAAATTGCATATAGACTCGAGATGTTATTTCACAACATCATAAGGAGATTATATATATAAACACTGTGAGTTGTAAAAACCTTACAGGTGGCTAATTGGGATTTTATTTTATGGAAAATGGAAATAAAAATGAAAAATAAGCCCCTTAACAATAAACTATAATTCATATTACATGAATTATCATTCATATAAATCTTGGTGAGATGTACATTTTATCTAGTTTATCCATATTTACTGAAAAATGGAAGATGAGTCATGTGGCAAAAAAAAGAAGGGTGACATAGAATATGCAAATACTGTAAAGACAAATCTTTTCATATAGCAGTGCCACCAAATGCAATATTTTTTTTGGATGGTGTATGAAGACAAAAATGTGAATAAAATTATACCTAACAGTGATAGACCAGCTGCTACTAAAAGACATTTTCCTTCTGCCTCCTTGAGCCTCAATTTTGCTCTCTGGTTATTTTGTTATCGTGTAGACTGTCCACTAGTCCTTCTTCAAAAATTCTGGTGATGAGGATATTGCTTCTAACAGAGCCTTAGTTCAAATCAGAAGTGCTCCAAGAGGAAGGTTTTCTCAGATTCTGTTCATTTTCTGTAGAATTATTAACATTTAAATGCTGCTGTTTTAAGCATATAAACCTTCAAGACACCTCTTTGCCGTGGCAAGTTAAGAAATGGGCCCAGTTGTGAACTTCAGATGGTTTTAGCTCAAAGGGCACCTTTAATCTGGTGATAGCACTTTTCCTTTCTTTGAAACAACTGCTGCATTTCCCTGAACAGTTGTAACTCAAGTCTCATGTTATCAATGATGGCAGATTGCAAACTCCTGTGAGAATTGCTGAGTTCCAGACAAAACCCCCTGGAAATGAGCTTTACACTGAGCACTGCAGCTTGTTTCTTCTCGTTGGCCTTCTCTTCTGTTTTAGTTGAAATTTTGGATAAAGTGCTTAAATTATCAAATATTAAACAAGCTAGAGGGCCATTTTCTACAATAACTAATTTTTCTCTTTGTGATGCTGTTTGAGACTGTGGCATCCAGATGTGACTGGGAAGTAAATAGAAGAGCAGCTACTCAGCGTCTGTCCAAAAGCTGAGAAGGCACAGGACTCACACCTCATTGCACGGTGGCAAGCGCAGAGCAAGACATGCTGCAATGATTTGTGGTTTTATGCACTGCAAAACAGACACATGAGGTGTCCTATGGCAATTATACGGGATGTCAGCACGAGGCCACAGGCCTTGTTATTGACCAGAGTGATTGAATTCTTCCTTCTGCAGCTCTACTGGCTGGATGAAGACTCTCGGTATCCGGCAAGCTCCTTGAATAGGAGCTTTGGTCCGTGATTATATACCGTGTACAAATACAAGTGGGTCTTGCTCCGATTCTGAGCGCCCCAGTTCCTACCCCAACACAAATACGAAAGCAATTGAAGGTATGGGAACACGCTGTAGCTGGACAAAGCCACTTCCCTCCCATAGGCCCGTGAACAGCACACGGATCAGGAGGCGGTGCCCGTGGCGGCGCCGGCCCCGCGGCACTACATCCCCCAGCAGCCCCCGCGGCCCGCCCGGCCCGG
>VXBX01002699.1:10042-20267 GCA_013400415.1 Scytalopus superciliaris | reverse complement strand
GTCAAGAGACTCTCTAACATATATCCAGCAATTGTGGGGTCTGGGTAAGGGTTCCCCCTCAGGCACACCTTGATGGCAAAGCCATGGTACAAGAGGCAAGTGACCATATAAAGATTCTCCGCCCTGTAAGCTGTAGCTGGCTGCAGGGCATGGCTTTGACCAGCCCCTGCTGAAAGCAGCAGGCAGTTGACTGCAGGTAGAAGTCCTGTGTAAAACTGAGATGGCAAGTGTTAGCTAGGCAGACCGCTGTTTGATTATTATTGCTTTCAGGCTGTGTTTTGAGAAACTATCCCATAATAAAGGATAGAAATATACCGTATTATAAACCCTTCAAACATTAACTTTGCTGTTTGTTGATGGCTGCTCAAATTTCACCTTTAGGTACCTAGATTTCTAAAAGGAAAGCAAAATAAATTTAAGCTTACTTCGATGCAGGATATTAAATAGTTCATTCCTTCCCTGCAGCATTCACCCCTTTCTAAAACAACATTCATCTAAATCAGTGTCTTAGCCTTTACATAATTTTTATACCAATGGGTTCGTTAATTGCTATATTGTGGTTTTAAATTATAGTTTTTATTATCACAGAAATCAGCCTAGATGATTTTTTACGTAGTATTCTCTTAAATACTTGTCTCATATGAAAACATCTTAAGCATTTTTCCTTTCTAAGGAAAAACAAACCAGCCTAGGAAAGGAAACACGTTTGACTGCATCCTTGGCTCAAAGTAGTGTGACTGATTTTTTTTTTTTTAAATACATGATCAGATAGATTTTTTTTTTGAGAAAACACACTAAAATACTGTTTTTTGTTTCCTTTACTACCTGAGACTTAAAACAACCACTTGTTCTTGAGTTACTGCTCATTGTCCTGAAAGCACAATTCTATTCTATAGAATGAGTACACTGTAATTAGAAAACTGCAAATCAGAATACATCTCAAAAAATCAAATTCCACTACTACAATCTCTTGTAAAACAGCACTAATATTTTACATAGAACTTCAAACACCTTATCTTTAAAAGGCAAAGTGTTTCTAATTTTCATTACTGTAAACCTAGTAAGGCATTTTTATTACTCTTTTAAGTCAATGACAGAACCTAATAATCAGCATAGCATGTGGTCTGAAGAGTTTGAGTAAGAAGATTTTGATTGCTGAATTCATTACCTAAATGACTGATCTTTACAAATTAGCAATTCTGACCTCACTATAATTTGATACCACCTGAACAGAGGTAAANCTGACAAATCCAAGATATTCACAAATAAACTGCACAACATAAAAGGGGAAGAAAGGAATGCATTGAAATGCAGGTACCAGAACTTGTCTTCTCTCAAATTAATGAGGAAGAAAAATAATGGGGAGCCTGTTCTACCTTTTACCCTATTTGTTGTCATAAAACTAAGTGGGAAAGTAGTCAGACTCTATCTATTTCTTTGACTCAAGGGATTCCAATGACTAAGATGGAGTATTTAAACCACTTTGGGCATCTCTGCACTGCACGTATGGACTCCTAAGGAAAAAAATACCACCATACTGGACACTGAACCCAAGTACAATTTCTTCCTGAAGCTTTGATATGTCATAGAAATTTAAGGCACTTTGATATTCACTCTGTGTTTGATATATCCAAAGTATAAAGAGCTTTTGCTTGTAATCTATACCTTTACTCTCATATCATACCGTATTTCACACTAATACTTTTCAATTTTTTTTACAACTTATATTTAAACAATTCAAAGCTGTCTTTGATGTCCCTTTATTTGCACATTACACATTTGGAAATACAGAGGTATGTCTGAAGTAGATTTTCCTCTCTTCAACCACAGGTTTCTCCAATTTTTCAAAGGAAAAAGTAAAAAAGAAGAAAACTATTACAGGATACAGAGATGCAACCCTTTGTGATTACTTGATTTAAAAAGCATGGCAGTTTCCAACTAACATTCATGAAACCAAAGGACTTTGGTAGTTTGCTTTATGCCAAAGTAGTTCTTAATAATTATACAATCAGAAGAAAAATCAGGTTTTTTTAAATTCCAGGAATTAAAAGAAACTGAAAGCAATTTTCATATTCTAGAAGCCGAAGCATCAAAAGGAAATATGCAGCATACAGTATCAGGCCTCAGAGAGGGTTATTTGACCCTTCAGAAAGATCTGGTGGAATTAATTACTGTACATCAATTTAGATAGAAGAGTACCTATGTACAGCTCAAATGAAGAACATTTCAAAATTCACCTGTGCAAGAGAACAGTGAATAGGTGTGGCTGATTTCCATTCACAGCTCTGCATGAAAGGTTTTTCTCTGGCTTATACTTCACTGAAGATAGTACAATACTATTTTTGTTTATTTTTCTTAATTTCATACTTAGTAAGTCACTTATTTCATCATATTCCAATCCAAACATGAGCCTCAAAGTATTCATATAAGAAATGTGAGGGAAAAAAATGTAATGTTTAGCCAGTCCATATTCCTTCTTTCAGAAATTCACTATTCATAAAAGCAAACAAAACAAAACCAGGAAAATTACCATCCACCACAAGTTTTTTTAGAAGCAAATAAAATTACAAATAAAAATGTACTTTGCCTCCATCCTGCTTTCACATTTTTTTCCCCTGGTGATGGTAACATACCATTTTTAAAAAACCTGTTTTTTGCTTCAGTAGTGGAAAAACTGCATGGCTTTAGGGAAGAAAGAACAATGATTTTGAAGTCCTTAGAAGTGACTGAAATTCATTAATACCAATTTTTTTCACCAAAAGCATTTAAAACGTACTTACTAGCAACTAATGATTTCACCTACAGATGCAATAGCAATTAAAGTAACTGTTAAAATATACTATGTATCAACATAAAATTCTCTAGTACAAAAAGCATGAAGTAGGAATTTTAGTAAGACTAACAGAAAAACCCTATTGGAAATTTCCTCATACACATCAAATATATTACCTATATACAAACTTCTCATACCTATATGCAACTATTTCTTCATGCCCTAGTTTCTTATGAATTACTACTTACCTTTTCCTTCCTCATCATTTCATATTTCAAGTAGCATTGAGACACTGAACAAGGTTTCCATCCAACACATAATCAGACAAAGCTTGTTCCCCAGTTCTAACTAAAAGAAACGGTGCTACTGAGGCAGTGTCCACAAATCCCCATATGCTAAATTGACCACTGGATTTGGTTGGCTGTTTTTTGTTTGATTTTTTTTTCGGGGGAGGGACTTGAGAGAATTAAAGAGATGAATCAAAAATCCTTGACACAACATTTTTACTCTAGTTATGCTGAAAATCTTATGATCAGGAACTTGTGATTTGATCTGCCTTTATTTATGTACCACAGTAAGGAAATAAGCAACATTCATGATGTCATGGCTTTAATTTTTAGTAGTTCAGAATAAAAGCATATCCAAACCATTTTTCAGATTCACTGTAAGTTACTGTGTATGTGTATTACCACCTAGAGATTCAAGGTTGTAATTGTACCTGTGGAAATAAGCCAGCCCAAGCATACTAGTTATTACGAAATGCTACTTTGAGCATAAGCTTTGCTGTGGCAAACAGTTGAGTTTTTGCAGTCTCATATCTCTTACCACAGTCGTTGTCAGATGCTTTCACAAAAGTGTACATGAATCCCCACAATGAATCTGCTGTAACCAGAACATGCTGGCAAATGCTGGACATTATCTGTGGTGTCACCTGGAAACACATATATCTGAACTCTTTATCTTCATGAAGCACCCTGTGGATTTTTCAACAACCTATATACAAAAGCATGTGCTTTTTTACTGTCCACTAAATTCTTAGCCTTGCCAACAGGAAAAAAATATCAACTGGTAACACTGTCAAAACACTGAGAAACTTAATACTTACTGCTGATGTTCATATTCAAATTACTGTACTGTTGATTTGCTGAAGATGGAGCTAATGCTGAAAATAGTAATTCTTGTCATCGGTCTGCTGGCCAATTATACCTGCACTTATAGGTTGTGTTACTTCCTCATCATCCATCTTCCATTCCCCACTTTTTTCCCCTTCTTTCTACCACAGTCTACTTACCCAACACATTGTCATCTGTGCAGCCTGTTTTTCATAGTAGTTCTTCACTTTCCTGATTTGGACTGAGCTTTAAGCTTCTCACAGAGGCATGTCTATTTTGGGAGCCACAAATAGAAAGTAGACCTTCAATAAACACAAATCAGACAGTGCAAAACAGGCCTTAAGTTTAGAATTATGCAGAAAATTTACCAAGACATGCTGGTTGTACTAATTTGCTGTTTAAATCTGCTCTGAAACATACTGAGCTCGAGCATTTGACTTCTCATGATTATGCCTGTACCATTACTATGCTGCTTGTAGATGCAGCACCCTTACCAACCTGGGTGGTGTGTAGATGTGGTGACCCTTTACATGTTCTTACGCTTGTGACACTGTTGGTTTTTTTAGAGAGAAATATTTTAGAGAATAGCAAACTCCCAGGTACCTAAAGAGAATATAAATGATTTTTTTTCCTGAAATTTAAAAACATATCAAAGTGTCAGTTAGTATAACTACTGAATTGTCTCAGGACTTGTGCTGATGTTTATTTTAAAAGAACATTTTCTTCTCACTGGATATTAATGCATATGCAAATTAAAACATCTTAAACGTACATACAGTTTATACAGAGCTTGTGAACAAGAGGTTTCTGAAAAATGGAGTCAAAAGTAAAGACCAGCATTTTGGTAGTTCATAGTGATACACAGCACCTCACAATGCTGAACACTGAAAAATGTAATTTCTTGGTAACATGTATGTCAGCTCTAGAGCAAAGTTTATGTAACCTATCATCAATCCCCCTTACCTTGCCCAGGTTTTTTCATAATCCGAACTCTCAGAGTAACTTCAAAAAAGTTTTTCACGGCTTTTAAATTTACCTCTATTTGCAAATAGATGAATGGAAAAAATTAATCAGTTTCACAAAGGCTCTAAAAATAGCTGTAACATTCCAGCCCAGAGTCCACAACTGGAATAAACTAACAGGAAAGTTCTTGCCTACAGCATAATTGCAAATGAATTAAACATATGGCCTACAATACATTGCAAGCTTAATTTGTTTTAATGGCTTATTTAGTTATAGAACAGATCAAAGATACTGAAAAAAACATCTCCTGTCCCATGAGTACAGCAGAAAGACAGATTTTAGCACTAAAATGCAGTCTATTGCTAGGACATACGTATTGTGCAGGAACCTCCAAACAGATTTTAAGTGATTAAAGTCTGCTGCAAAGATACTAGCTAGTAATGCAAAATACTTGATCCTTAGAATACTGAATGGTGAGAAATATTATAAACCCCATAAATATAGGAACACTTATACTATCTAGGGTAAAAAAACACTAGGTAATGTAAACAAACCAAACACTTCAACAAATTAATAAATTTAATTCTACATTAATTTATTTTGGTTAGAGTACATATGAAATAGCAGTTGCATTCTTGCCAGAAAAGGTTTCTAAAAGAAATTTTCAAGTATCTCTTAAGACAAGTTGATTCATTTAGACTTCAAAAAAAATGTTTAAAAAGTCTGAGAAGAATACATATTGTCCGAATACATATCCAACTAATCTAACAGAAGATAGAAGCATATGCAAACAAGTATCATGAAATGCTTGAGCCACCTCGTTTCTTCAGCAGGTATTCAGAAACCCCAACAAGCAACAAACAGATACAGATACCTATACAGCAAAAATAATGGAAAAGTTTCCAAATATTTACCAAGAAAGGTAACAAGCTGACTATTTTAAGCAAAAAGACCAAATAAATCAACAAAACCACAGAAGCAACAATCTTAAGAAATAAAGTCAAGAACTTCACACACTAATAGTCTCAAAGTTTTCAAATACATGCAGGTAAAACTTTATTGTCCTTTAGCAAATACATTATTAAAAAAAAATAAAATTCAAAAGTTGCCTTCTTTAATGATGATTCCAGAAAAAATACGTTTTCTATCTTTAAAGACAAATCATATTTGCAAAATGTAACAGTCTCCCCATACAGTTTCAGTCTATTATTAAAGACATGTACTTCTAACTGTACTCTGATTTGTAAATAAATTGCAAATTACAAGCATTAAATTTGTATTTCACAGCAAAAAATACTAAATCAATGAACTTCTGTAAAAATTTTCTGCTAAATTCATAGTCTCTGCAAAAACTACACCTCAGTCAGTAAAGTCTGAAAAAGTATATGCAGCAATTTTAATATTGCATTTACGTTTTTGACACATCTGCACAAATCTGCCATCTAGATGCTACCAACTGATTCAGAGCTAACATCACAAAGACTAAGAATAGCAGTAATCTGAGAATAGACCCAAAACCTAAAATCTAGAGGCCTGTTGTTATGTGTAATGTGAAAAAGGCGAAAAAGCTTTTTCGCAATGCAAATGTGAAAAACTTTCAGAAGAATGGCAGCATACAGAAAATATCCCCTTTTCCTTCCCCCTCTCTGCCACACAAGTTTTTGGTTTGCATAGAAAAGGGAATGTTTTGTCTGGTCTTGACAGTCTCTTATTTTTTGGTTTAGCTATTACACAGAAAAAAATCACATTAAAAATCACTACAGTTTGTGTGCTTTATGATAAATTCATGTTAAATATTTCACTTTCAGGTACCACAGTTACGTCTTTTTGTTCAGGACAGACAAAATTATTTTCTATTTCTCTTTGACATGGAACATATCCATCTCTTTCTTTTAATTGCATTCCAAAGTTCTAATTTTCTGTATTCTTCTTTTAGTCTACCTCCATGTTTTCAAGTATTCTTACTAGGCATTGTAGCCTCCTCCAGAGAGCTTACTATAAAGTACCTAATATCAATTATCCCATCCACTGAGGCAACTCAGACTTGCTTTTGCAGACTGCCACAACAGTTCCTTCAAGACAGCATAAGCATGCGTGTTATTCACCCATGTAACAAAACCTGGATCCCAATGCAAACAAGTTTCCAGTGAGCAGATGTACAACTATGAAACAATTGTTCAGGTTTCCATTTCAGTCTCTGTGGTATCAGTCCTTGAAGGAGTTCTAGTGCTTGATGGAGTCTCCCCATCTAGGTTCTGAATATCACACAAATCAATAGTAGGCAGTGGTGCTCTCCAGTACAGGAATGAGTTATACTGACAGAATTCTTCTTCTTGCTTTGAAAAGAGACAAATAGATAAAAATGCAACAAAACATTAATGTGTATACCAGCAGTAGAAAATAAAAAAAGAAACCTTTTATGTAAGAAACTAAAACAAGAAGGACTCACTCAGCTGTGACATACTAATAGTTCTTACAATTTTATGATTTTGAGGTAAATCACAATGTTGCCTTTTTAAATACTCTTGCAAAGAACCATCATACACCCTCTGCGAAATACTTCCATTATTACACCGACTTCTTCAACTTACAACCTTTGCACAGAAAAATACTGTAAAACTTGTGCAGTTATTGGACTTTGCATACAAAACCTGCTCACTGCTTTTTCTTCTCATAACAGTATACAAATTTCATGCACATTTACAAACATTTGGAAGAATGTATTTAGCTACTTTACATCAACTCAGATGATGATAATTGCAAGATAAATTAAGCATTGCATAGTGTTTCTTTTCTGTATCTTAATTTCATACTCGAGGAATGTTTAAAAACTGGAAAGTAGTATCAGAAAAAAACTTTGAGAAACATGTACTTATCTACTATTTTAATACGGCATCACATTTTTTAAAAAGGTTTTTTAAATGTCTATTAGAAAACATACTGCCCGATTATAACCATATTGTGGTAATAAACAGTGGCCAATCTGTGAATGTCTCTATGGAGATGGCACACAAAAGACGAATTCTTAAGTCATTCATTTGGTCTTGAGCATATATTTTCTTCTGGTATATAAAAAGGGTGAATGCTGCCACAAAATTAAAATAATTCATTTCCATATAACATTGGTTTGCAGTTTTCTAACATACAATTAGAATTTTTAAATATTTTACTTACTGTGTCAGCCATAAGAGGTGTTGAACAGAAATATTTTTAACAAATAAACTGGTATAAATTTTCTGGTATTTCTCGGATTGTAATGTGGGCTGGGGGGGGGACAGGTGAATGCACCGCCACAATCTATGCCACAGCTAAAGTCAACTTTTCTGGGCCTCTACAGTATAACTCTTGAAAAAATTCATGATTTGTCTGTTGGCTTTGCAACAGAAAGAAAAAATGTAGCATTCAAAAAATAGCAGCAAGTATCCCTATACCTTCTCAAGTACTGAAAAATTATGCTTCTTCCCACTTCCCAAAAGAGAGCATACAAAAATTCACCATACTTCCCATTTAAAGAACACATTTATCTGTTTGTTCCCACAAAGACATCTCCTGAACTACAACCTATTGTGCTAGGTAACCTGTTTCTACTGCAAAACCCTGCATTATTCAAGATCTAAAATAATTAAGAGAGGATGAAAGGTGCAGAGGTTTCACAGCAGCAAGATGGCTCTCTTCCTGTACAATACTACTAACGTGAATTTGCTCATTGGGAAAAGACTGCCTTCAGAAAACAATAAGGAACAAAAATTCCCACCAATGGGAATTGACACCGAAACCAATTAATACAGTGTCAGTGTAACAAAAGCATTAACTATACTGAAAATGGAAGAAAGCCAAACTAAAAGTAATTGCCAATATTTCTATAAATATTCATGCAAACTGAAGGTTTTGTACTGCATAGCATTAACAACAAACAACAGTGTATGGAAAGGATGGTTTTCCAGTCTGCATTCCAACCTAGGCAGCCTCACTCAAACAGAACTGTGGAGGGCAAGTGGCTAATAAACTCTTTGAAAAAAATGTCTATCAGTGGAGTTTCAGAAACTGTCAAGTACCTTTACAATACTCACTTATGTTTAATCTGAACTCCCTTTCTATTTTAATAAGTTTCTGTTCATGCTGAGAGTTAAGTACTTAAAACCAGAACCCTGTACTTTGTATGCACAGCATAAATGACTGCATTCTTGTCTCAAAGCTATTAGAACCTAAAACTTCATAAACACAAAAATATGTGTACTCTTAATTTTGGACTCAGACCACATACTTGATTAATTTCAAAACCATTCAAGTCTACAGAGCAGCAGTGTTTCAGTAACTCCCAGATTCAGTGTGAAAACAAAAAACCCCACCAAGCACAAAGACAAGCACAATGATAAACATTCATATGTAAAAGGCAAAATAAAGTATTCACCTTCACCTAAATAAGTTTCCACATAGGTTTTTAGAAGAAATTCTATCAAGATAGGTAATGCAGCAAGCTCAGAGATACAAATGCTCAGTTTCTACTGACTAATTTAATGTTTAAGAAGTTAGTCTTCCAACTGTAGTTGCAAAAGTGTGCTTGCAATTAAAATTAAAATAGTATTTCTTTTCTGGCCAACCGTAATATAATTGGACTTGCTTTAAACTTTAACAGTATGGAATTATGAGTCCCCTGATCAATGAAATACACAAGCCACAAACAGCAAAGAATAATCCCAACCTAGGGATTGTATTTTCAGAAAGGTGTAAAAATCATAATCAGAAACATCTTTATAAAAGATTGAAAGTATACAAGTAGGACATACAAAAACTGGAAGAAACATTCTTCCCTAAAGTGTTAATAAAGCTTTACTTTAAAACTAGAACATTTTTTATACAATACTGTACTTAGAGAAGCAACCTATTAAAAACACAGCCCTACAGAAATATTAATACTCTTCACTGAGTTGAAATTCAATGGGTTTATGATCTTCCTACCACTGCTAAAGCTTACATAACTATGCCAAATAACCCTAGGGATAACTAAAGAATCCGTTATTATTATATTTGTGATGGAGTCAAGCTGTTATTTAGAGGTTTGCTCTATTTGTTTAATTGCTATGCTTCAAAACACACTTGTTCTCTCTTGAAAACTGAAAGAGATTCTTATGTTTAAATGTCACAGCCAAAAAAAAGGCTGCATAATTTTCATAGGGCATAGAATTCTTCCTCAATTTCTTTTTGCTTTAAGTCTTAATTCTACCATCCATCATCAAAAAATCACCAACCAACAAAAAAACAACAAAACAAAAACACACAAAACCAAAAAAACACAAAAACAACAAACAAACAAACAAAAAAAACAACGAAAAAAAACCCCACAAAAAAACACACAAAAAAACCCCAAAACACAACA
>VXBX01002694.1:313803-340659 GCA_013400415.1 Scytalopus superciliaris | reverse complement strand
GCGACGGTGAAAGGTGGGGGTAAGGTATTCATTTCAGCTAATCATTGGGAAAAATGAAGGATATTTGTAAGGGATCCCCATATTTGAATTGATAGCAAAAGCAGAGAATTTAGCATCTGTCATCTTTTTTCGCCCCCTGCCATTAAGAGGAGGTTAAAATACTTGCAAGGTCCTGCAGCCTTCAGCAATGCTCACACTGATTCATGCTTAGCAACTTGTGAAGGCTGCACAAACGAGGGCTTTGCATCAGGTCCTGTGCAATTTGGCAAACAAAATGAACAGAGTATTCACCACTCAATGATAGATGAATGAACATACAGATATGCACACACACATACCTCCCCTTTAAAGAACTGAAAGGGCTGGGAATCTCAGGGCAGACGATTGTCTTTTTGTAGTTGCTTTTTTCTTTAACAGCAATATTCTGACAGAACTGAGACAGAAATTGAGCTCATGAATTTGGGCACGATTGTTTCTGGCTGGTGGAAGTCCATAAGCAATCATCCCGCTCCACTGTACAACCTACAACGGGGTCTTCACACACACTCCCAGAGACAGCAGCCAAGGGAATATTTGATATCATCGCAGCACTGCAGCTTTCCCAATATACAGCAGTTTTTCTTCGGGGCCAGTGCTGGCAGGGAAGCAATTATATGAAGGCTTTTACTTTTAAAATCTCAATTTCACAGTTACAGGGAAAAGTTTGGAAACACGGCCTGCCTGCCAAAGGTGATTGCTGTCTAGGGTGGTTTGTTTTAGGTTTTAGTGAGTTTGGTTGTTTAGGGTCAGTTGTTCAGGAGTATGTTTGCTTCAGCTGAACTGAGCTAAGCTACTCCTCAGTTAGACTGGGTTTAGCAATTACAGTGTTTCTACCAAACTGCTTCAAAACTTACAATTAAACCAGTGCTGCCTAGGCAAGGATCAGCTCAGCAGGGATAGTTGGTGTCCCTGGTTTGGAGATTCAGCAGCTCACCCTCCAAAATTTGTGTGAGAAGGTCACATGTCATGGGGTTTGGCTCTGGCTTTACCTGAGAGAACCAAACCACAAAACCCAAAGTAAAAGGAGCTCAGGCAACCAGGTCTGTTCAAGGTGTGTAGATCCCAGGGCCTTGATGCAGCTCTCCCACCCTTGTAAGTGGGACGTAATTCCCCTGAAGCTCATGGGTTTGAAGCTTCAAAGTCTGAATCGAATCAGGGTCTGGCAAGAAGGGCCTGATCCTTCCCTGCACATCCCAAGCAGTCAGAAATCTTTGATCCCATGAAGGTGCCATAACTGGTGACATAAACTTGACTTTCAGCTACATCTTCTAGGGAGCATTAGAAAGTGTGTATTATGTTACAGGGAACACTTGCTAAAAGTATTTCTTCTTCCAAGCATAATTGAGATTATTTTGTTGATGTTTTCACATAAAGACCTTGAAGCCTGGCTTTTTTACTGCACTGTAGCTGTTTACAAAATAAGGTTGTTTAGTTAGTGACTTTGGGGAATACCTTTAAATACCTGCAAATACTCACTTATATGTTAATAAAAGCAGTGAATTTCTTTCATCTGTGTTTGCTTTTTGAAAACATTCCAGTCAATTAGATTAGCAGCTAGAAATGTTTATGGAAAGAATTTTAGAGGGTATTCATGGAAAGCAAAATTTTATCTCAAAAACACAGTCATCTTACCAGGTGTTAATTTATGTTCGTCGACTCGGGGAATGCAAACCGGTATTATGTGTCTGATTTGTTCAGGTCATGTATCTCTGCTGTTTATCCACTCTTGTCTCTTTTTCTGCCCTGCTGATTCCTACTCCTCTGCTCTGCCAGGGATGGAAAATGGAACATTTTATTTGTTCGCTTCACACCTTCTGCATTTCCCTCTTGCACAGAGGGCTCCTTTCTTGAGCAACAGTGAAACTAAGCTGCTATCACAAAGCAAACTTGGGGCCCTGGAATATAAAACCACTCCCTGCAATATTTAAATTCTTTTGAAAACCATCCTCTGCCATATGTCTATAAACACTGTCCAGCTGCAATGAGCTTATAGATTCTTGGAGACCATCTGCATTTAGCAAAGAAATAATAATACTGTGTGCTGAGATAGAGTCAATTGCCATTTTAAACATTTTTTTTAGATCTTAGGTACTTTTGATCCTTTCTCTGTTGGCAACTGTTAAGTAGAACTGGGGGAAAAGGTATTCCAATGTAATATACTTACTTTTCTTAAATGATGTTCATATTTCTAAACAGTTATATGAAAAGTATTTGGTTTATTACAGGACATACAGTATAATTATGTAGTTTGAAAGACTGAGCTTTAAATTTAGTGTCATTAGTACCATCACATAAACAGGCTAATGTGCGTGCTCCGGCAGTTTAGCATCACATTCCCAATCCCTTTGCTTCACAAATGACCAGGAGAGAAAATCCAGAGCTCTCGTTGCAAGAAAACAGACCCTCCTTTACCTAAAGGCAAAAAAATCTGTAATGTTTTATCCCTAAATCATGTCATTTGCACATGTGTTTGTAAGCTACTCCTTCAGTTTACACTGTGCTGCTTCTGTTGGTTGTAACACTTTCAGCTGTCCACTGTGTCCCCACACAGCTCTTGTCAAACACCAACCTTTATATAATTTTAAAACTCTAATTACTTCACTAATATCTTGCAAATACTTCTGCTGTAACAGCTTTATTGCCTGGTTTACAAACATTTTCCACCTAATCCATGAATGTTTAATGCACTGAGTTTCTTGTATTACTCCACTATCAGAAACCACGTGACATTTTTTATATTAAAATACAATACTGCATGCTTCACTCCTAAGTCCAGAGTCTGAACCACAATTTAAATATGTTTTTTTCCCCTCTACATTTAATTTAATAGAAATTAGCAGAACTTTTATGTGAGCCTCTTAAATGCCTAAGGGATGCTTATGTGCAAACTTCCACAGCCAGGTGTGCCACCTGCAGCACCTCAGGATTGCCAGTTGTCATTTGACTGCAGTCCATTTAGGGCAGAGGCTGTATGATTTTTCCTGCTTAGGAATGGAATGGCATAACTATAGCACTGACAATAATACAGTAAATAATAGCAATGAACCAAGCACAGTTCCTCTGTGAAATGCCAAGGGTCAGTTACTTGTAGCAGGGATGCTTTTGGGTGGTCCATGAGAACAAGATTTACTACTAGGAAATAGCCAATTAGAAAATTTCAAACACAAAAATTGGAGAAAACAATGTCTGTGGACAGGGATGCTGAATTCAAGAGTAAATTATATCCCATAAGGTGTTTGTTCAGCTCAATTTGCAAGTCCTTCAAAGTCAGGATTTTATAATAGGAGAACCACCAGACGTTTATTGTGAGCCATGACCACCAACTCCTTATATATTAGTGCTGGCAGAAGGTGAGGTGTAAATGAAAGGAACAATTTCAGTCATATGGCAAAAGCACTTTTACATTTTAATCATGCTGCAGAAAGGTCAAGGCTGGATCTGTGTTGGTGGAGGAATAATTTGCTTTCATGGTTTCTGAATGTGCTTCTCCAAAACTGAAGAAGTAGGAACTGGGGAATAAAACAAAATTTTCCTGTGTAGGCTGTTGATTCTGGTCTGCTTTTAAAACAGCCTTCCAGAGGCATTCTGAAAGTTTACCAGCAAAGTCAGATGAGAAGGGGTGCTTTCCCTTTGCCTGGAGACTTCCCATTCCCTTTCCATTGGCTTGTTTTTGACCCTTGGCAGCCTGCTCACTTTAGCAGAGACAGCAAACTGTGAAACCCCTAAAGGAGCTGCATAAGGGTAATAAGAATTTTCTTTTTCTTACCCATTTTTCAGTGCCAGTCCTGCACAGCCCACAAGACCAGGGCATGACACAGCTCCCAGTAAGACATTGCATCAAGGTTTAAAAATGGGGTCAGAAAGTTGCAAAGGGAAGAGCTTGTCGAGAGAAAGTAAAATGCTTTTGTTCTGAGGCCAAATGTTAAGCACCATCCCCAAGTTCAAATACAGCTTTTGAATTATCTGTATCTTTTTCACAGAATGGGTCAGGCTGGAAGGGACCACAGTGGGTTGTCTGGTCCAACCTCCCTGCTCAAGCAGGGTCATCCCAGAGCACATGGCACAGGATAGTGTCCAGACAGTTCTGAAATATCTCCAGTGAGGGAGACTCCACAACCTCTCTGGGCAACCTGTTCCACTGCATGGTCACCCACATGGTAAAGAAGCTCTTCCTCATATTCAGGTGGAAATTCCCATGCATCAGTTTCTACCCATTGCCTCTTGTCCTTTTGGTTGGCACCACTGAGCAGAGCCTGGCTCTGCCCTCTTGGGACCCTCCCTTCAGATACTTGTAGACATTGATGAGGTCTCCTCTGTCATCTCTTCTCAAGGCTCAACAGGCCCAGCTCCTCAGCCTGTCCTTGTAACAGAGATGCTCCAGTCCCTTGATCATCTTTGTAGCCCTCCACTGGACCCACTCCAGGAGTTCTGTGTCTCTCTTGTCCTGAGAAACCCAGAACTGGACACAGTAAATACTACAAATAACAACAATTTTAAAAAGTATAATACATGAGCTGTTTGCAAATGGGTGTGCTGTTCCTGTCCAAGGACAAAGACCCTGGTCCCATTATTGTCTGCCAGCATTGCTGCAAGCCTCAGCCCTTGGGGGGATGTGCCTGCACTTGGTTCTGTACATCCCCATTGCAGCAGGAGCCTGCAGGTCTGCAGAGATAAGCCTGGAGTAGGGTGCTGTACAAAAACAGAGAGGTAAAGTGATTTACTTAAGGATAAGACCAAAAAGACAACCCCACCCCTTGATTGCTTTAGCCCTTTGGTGCTGATGGAGCTGCAAGGAACAGTCTCTCGGGTAGGGCAATGGTTAATTCAGTGAGAAAGCAGAAGAAAAATGTCTTGCTACAGATTTAATTCCCACAGTCGTCCTCTTTTACCTCAGTTGTAAACCTGAGGGTCTTCACGCAGGCGAGAGTGTTTCTGTTAGAAGTGCTTCTGACAATAAATATTGTGAAAATCAGCATTGTTTTGTTAAAAAAAGAATGGATGTGCACCTCCAGTGACCTCTATTTTTCACTTCACTGAAGTGATTATAAATGGCTTTACTTCTCCATCAGTGCCTTTGCTGTGGACACTAGGCATTGTTTTTACCTCGCTGCCCATATCCAGGTGTACTGAATCTTTTACTCACATTTCCAAATGCCACTCTGCCCCAAACTGGGGCAGACTGTGCTCCTGCAACAGCAATTTAAAACTCACTGCTGTGGTTATCCACACTGAAGGAGCACCCCGAGGGTGCATGGCTAACATTTCCATGCACAGCTCCCCTTTTCCTCATGAGGCTCACCCACCAGCACAGGAACAAGACAGGGCCTGGAGAGACGTGGGTGACAAAGGTGCTGGGCTGTGGTTCTGCTTTACAGTGATCGTGGGAGCTGTAGCCTGGCCCTGTGGTCAGGAGAGCCTCGGATGTCATGGGCCAAAATAAGGGTCAGGGCTCAGCCTGGATGTTGGGAAGAGACACAGAGGGAAGCGCCTGGCAGGCACTGGGGAAATCTGCCAAGCTCAATAGAGAGGTCTCCCCCTCTCTGGGCTGAATCCAGCCCTGCTGAGGAACAGCCAACCCAGTGCCAGGAACTGGAAAGTGAAACTGCGCAGAGGGGAAAGGGAAAAAAAAAAGAAAAAAAATCTTAATTCATAATCTAAACTGATTTTATGTTACGATATTAATGAAGTNAAAAAAAAAAGGCAAAACGGGAAAGAAATCCAAGCTGAAAAGGAGGAAAGAACACCAGAGTGAAAAGCCGGCGTGCTGGAAATAATTTGTTCAGACTGAATCTGCTAAGAGAGGGGCAGAAATTTTGCTGTGCTTGGGAATGTCGCACTTGGACCCACTGGTTTATTGACAGCATTTCTTTTGCTCCCCTCCTGTGCTGAGCTAAAGCCAGTGAGTGAGATGGAGGGAGGGAGGGAGGAAGGGAGAAGCGAGGCCAAGAGCCTTCTGCGGTCGGTGGGGGCCTATAAATAGCCAGTGCAGTCTTCTAATGCCGATCGGGTGCGTCAGCGTGTCCCTCCCCGGCCCCGCCGAGCAGCAGCCGCGCCAGCGGGAGCGGGAGCTGCGGCGGCACCCCGAGCCGAGCAGCTGGGCTTGGCACGGAGGGAGCCCGGGGAGGCAGCCGGGAGGTGCAGAGGGGGCTGAACGCTCTCTGCCGCAGCCAGGCTGAGAGAGAAAGCGGGGGGGAGGGAGGGAAATGAGCCACACGTTCCCCTACAAGCCGCCCTGCCTCGCCCGAGCCTTGCAAAGTGTGTTCTTGCTCTTGCGGCTTGCCCGGTTGGCACCGGTGAATGCTTCCTACTGGAATAAAGGGGTGTCCAAGGTCTGTGCCTACGCCTGGCTGGGATGTTGGGAGGGTTTCTGCTCCCCCGCCTCACTCCTCCTCTCCCCACGCTGAGGGTCAGAAGAGGAAGTTCAGCAAGATGCGCAGGCTGGTTCGGTGCCACGAGTTAGCGAACCCTTCTCTGCAGGTTTAAATGTTGCTCTCGAAGTGACTAAAGGCAAAGGTCTGGAGGATGCTAGAGTGCATTTCTAGCCCAGATTTCCCATCCCTGTCACCATCACTCCCCACCACTGTAGATAAAACCCTCCCAATAGAAAAAGCTGCTGCTCCCGCATGGTCTTTTTAAACCATTGCTGTCTAATCCAGGTTTCAGGGCCGGGGTGTTAGAGGACCTGGCACTTACTTTTCTGAGCTCCTGCTATCAACCCCATAGCAGCAAGCATGCTACCAAGACCTGGTGTCTAAGACAGTATAAAATGCTTGCATAAATATGGGGATGACTTTTTATAGTAATTAAAATGAGACTTCAGTTACTTTCCCTTTTTTTTATTTTCTAAGCATCTGATCTGCTTCATATCACTCATTTCTCCATCTGTTTTGTATTCTTAATTCTTCCTTGGAAAGTGTGGCAAACTTTGATGCAATTTGATGCGTATTTGTAGAAGCGCAGTTAGTGGAGATCTCCTTATCAGATACTGGTTTCAGTGACTCACAGTGTCACTGGTAAAAGGATGAGGATGGACTGGCCAAATCTCACTGGTTTCATCTCTCTTCCAAAATAATTTTCTAATTGTGGGGCATTGTTGAAATTGCTCACATCAATCCAATGTGATTGGAGTAACCTGCTGACAAATTCTTCCTATCTGTGTCTATTTGCTGAAACTCAACCTGTTAAGCAAGAAGATGCCATGCTGACACAAGCAGGTCTCTCTGCCAAGCCAATGCTATGAGATATGCTTAATTTCAAGGAAGCTGGAAATTTCTCCCAGATTTGGGGCTCTCCATGTCATCCACCAGCACCACATCACTCTCTGTGACATTGCACAGCATCCAGCAACTGAAGACCCCTTCAGACATCAGAACTTCCTAAATTTCCTGAAGGTATTGAAGCTCTGGAGCAGTGTGGAGTTGGCTAAGAGCAGCCTCTGCAAGAGTAGGTGCAGCTCTCTGTGGATGTTTGAATAGCCAGTGGATTTACCAGTACAAAACCCAGCACAAAGCAGGGATGATGAGGATAGTGATGAATCTTTTTGGGTATCAGCACAGATTTGGCACTGGCACTTAAGGAGCAGCCCACGATGGGCTTTGCTGTGTCAGGGGATACTGCAGTGCTTGCAGCAAGTGATAAAATGTCACTGAGAGAGAGTGGGACCATCCCCATGTAGGAACAGCCCGCTCCCAAGCTGTGTTTGGCTCCAAGCATCACTGTTTTCTCAGTGACTGAAAGGTTTAAGCTTTGAAACACTTGTTCTTGAGAGCATTTTGAAAGTATGGATGCAGAAAGAACTAGCAATCCTGCCTCCCTCTCCAAAAAGAAACCACCCTAAAATCCAGTGAATAAAACTGTGCTCTGAATGTGTGAGCCAGGCTCACTCTCAGATATGCTTTTCTGCAATCTTTGCACCCAGCCAAGTTCTGTACAGGTTGCAAGAGCCTGTGAGGGAGGCAGTTGTGACCTGCCCTGTGTTCTCCACACCAGGCAAGTCCCATTCCTGAGAATGTGGGTGCCCATGTGTTCCGCTGGTCACTCCATTGTGCCAGAAGTGTCTCCATCATGCCCAGCTCTGCCTGCTCTCAGCAAAACACAACCAGAGCAGGAGCAGCCTCGCCAGGCAGACCTGTCTCAGTCCAAGGCAAACCTCAAACCCTTCCCTATCTCACAGCAGCCACCTTCATGTCCTACTTAATCTAAATAAATTTGGGTATGTACATCTTTTCACAGGGAAAAAGTAAAATCTCTGACTTAAAAGATGTCTAAAACTCTTTGTTTTCTAAGAGTGAGGTCCATGCTGGCAACAGGTTTGATACAAGCAGGGATCTACCTTTCTGAACTGAAACCATAAGGATTACTCACATGTCTAAAAATAAGCCCATGCTGAAATTCCCCTGTTGGATTAAGACCTAAACCCTGCAATTGTCACTTTTCCCACCAGTGTCAATGGCTTAACTAAATATACTGTCCACATTGCTGATCTTTCCAGACTGTTTCTCTTTTCCCTTTTTACTGGAACTTCTCCACATTTCTGTAAGTTTATTTTACTTTTTGGTTTGTTTGCTTTTTCTTTTCACCAATTCATCACCTTTCCTGCTACATCCCTTCCTCTGACTGTATATGATCCTCATCCTGTCCTTTCCATTTCTTCTCCAGCTTGCCACCCATTGCTTCAAATTCAGGAGAAACTACCCAAACTATGAATTTCTGCAAACAGTGGAAAAAAATATATCCAGATTGCCTCTGGGTTTGTGTCTCTTCCATGCAAGAGCTGATAGGAGTTTTTCTGGTATTGGAGCAACTTGCTGGTAGGGATTCTCTGATGTCTAATAAGAGTTGTGCTGACACAAAGTCCTGACACTCAGTCTTTTGGACCACTCTGATGGAAAAAGTGGATTCGTGGTTTAGTCACACATGAAGAAGAAACAAAGAGTAAACACAAGGAAAAGGCAAGGATTTCTTGTGAGTCCAGTGTTTTATTCTATGCTTTGAAACAAAAAAAAAGTTTGTGAACAGGTTTTAAACTCTGATAGACACATGGAGTTTGATGGTACCTGTGTGTGAGGAGAACATCAAACACTCCAGAAGCACAATTGCCTCTACAGGAACCTTTCCTGGGTGCAAACCCACGTGCTCTGTCTTGGATAGGAAAAGTTAAGACACAAACATCATTTCTCATAATGCAGCGTAAGCTTCCCCCATCCTTGTTTACAATAAATAGCCCTCTATGGCCGGAAGGAAATAATTTTCACTTTCTGAGCTGCTGTTTTTTTTGGTTTTTTTTCCTCTTGCCCTTCCTCACCACTGCATTGATCAGTGTCTCAAAGAGGTCTTAATTGAGAAGCTTCCTACTGTACAATGTATGCAAGATTAAGCTTTTTTCAAGAATTTGCTGGTACAAAAGAAATGTATTTCACAATAAGGAGAACAATTGCCATTCTAAATATCAAAGCATGATGATACCCACTTTGTAGTTCTGTTCCAAAGGACACTTTTGTTTCAAATTCCCTCTTTTCAAGGAGCTTCCTCTTCTGAAATTTCTCGCTGTTGTTAAGTAGCCCAAAGGGGGATTTTGTGTGTGTGTGTGTGTGTGTGTGTGCATGGGAAGTTTGACATAATTCATTCAGGATATTGAGGTAATGGGGTTATTCTAAGCATGAAACAAGCTAATTTTCATGCCTTTTGGAAGATGTTCTCCTGTTTGCTTAATTTCAAATTGCTTCCCTTTTGAAGGGTTACTCCTCTGTGTTGCAGCTGATGTGGCTGATGTGACACCACGTGCTCTGGACCCAGGGCAGCACACCTGTCCAGCCAGGACTGATCCTGACATGGGCACTGGGCTCTTCTCCATCAGCTGGGACAAGTCCCATCACTGTGAGTACAAGCCAGGGGTAGGGCCAAGGGTAAACCACAGCCTCTGGTCTCCTCACTCACTCCTCCCAGTAGGCCCACTCCGTGACCTGGAGGTCTGATGGTTCCCACCCAAAACAGATAGGAATATCCTTCAAATTTAGGAGGTGCTGGAAGTAATCTTTCCAGGCTCATTGCCTCACTGGGCTGAGTGAGCTGTGATTTTTACTGAGTGTACGCAGATCCTTGTCTCCTCACCAAAAAGAGAAGGCAAGCAGCACCTGCTGTTACAAGGAACACATCCTCCACTCCATCCCACCCACCTCATGTTAGTCCCATTAACCACAGGTTAGATACTGAGTGTATTTAGGGGTCTGGAAGTGAAATAGATGCCTAAAATCCCACTGACAGCACAGGGAGTTAGGTGCTGAACTGGTTTAGATACTTTTAGATATTGCCATCCCACAGAGAACTCCTGCTGAGCTCTTCTAGCTCTATCTTTAGGGATGAAACTGGGAGTTTGACCCATGAGCTTGCACACTATGCATGTGCTTTGCTGAATGAAAGCCCGGGGGTGTAAGCCTTTGAAATCCTTCCCCTCAATTTGATAAGACAACAATTTACAAGTGATTTATGCCATATCCCAGTCCTTCTCACTATTATCCTGGAAGTATAATAGCAGTATGCATGATTCTGATGATGATTTATAATACCTATAAACACAGCTACTATTTCAGCTAAACCCCACATTCCCCCACAGCACATACGATGCTGTTATTATAGATATGCAAAACACACATGACAGGAGAGGCTCCATGATTTTGGGAGGCCAGACCCACACACTCCAGCATGACAGCGCTGAGCGTTGTGCCAGGCAGAGGAGGGATGAAGACTTGCCAATGGAGGCTTTATATCATCCCAGGGTGATGCAGCTGGCAGGGAACCAGTGCAGCTCCTGGCATCCTTTCTCCCCGTCTCAGGGTGGCTCTGATTTATGCCTGGCTCCAGTGGCCCTCTAAGGGCTCTCCCATCCAGGGACATCCCTTATCTCTTGGCCATCTCCCATGATTTCCACCCAAGCTTGGTTTTGGGCAGAGAAGTAAGGACTGCCATGCTTACACTTGGCATATCTCGAGATCCCAGTTATACAGGAGGCTGTAAGCTTTATGACAGACAAAATATTTGTTTGAAATATGAACTAATCTAGAGACCAGCTATTGATGGTGGAACAGAGCATGTATGCCCCTGGCAGCTGAGAAGGGGGCATTCCCAACCCCTGAAGCTTATAAAACAAAACAGAATTACCCTGAAAATTTAACTCCAAACTGTGAAATGACAACCAAAAGAAAGGCTTTTGTTTTCACTCTCCTTTTTTTTTCTTGAACTGAACAGTACCTAACTGTTTAACATGCAGGGAAGGATTATTTATGTAGGGCTCTTGTGTAGGTAAAGCGCCACGTCCTTGGCCCTCTGCCCACGTAGCGCAGCGCGGGATCTCTTGTTACAAATTGCAGCTGTGTAACATAACAGGAAACGTGGGGCTTTAAGTTATTCCACTGGAAAGATTAATTATTTGGAAAATAGTTATGCAGCAGCTTTGTGTATTTTTGGAGCAAAGGTGACCAGCACCATCTTAAATTTAAAGAAAGTCACTGGGAAGAAAGGAAAAGAGGAGTTTTGGGGAGTGGAGGAGTTGTGGGACATTTTTATTTTAACTTTTTTTTAAAATAATGTTTGAGTTGTCTGCTGTCATGGAAGCGGCAAAGCTGAGCTCCACGAAAGGCAACCCTGGCAGCATGAGGGTGGTGGAGGAACGGGACCTGTTGGATTCAAGTGGACCTTGACCCTTCCCATCCAAAATCCCATCCATCTGCTTGAGGGGAGGATTCAAGAATCCTACTGACAGGTGAGACAGATGAGAAGTGAGTTTGGAGGCACAGGCTCAGCATGGCAGGTTGTGGCTCCCCAAAACATGCTGCAGACAGCCTGTGGTAAGACACCATAGTTTGGGGAGCCTCCTCCCTCCAGGCAAACACTCTTGGTAAGGCAAACACAGTGTCTGGAGGCAAACATTTTCCATGGGGCAGAGAATGGGGTGATAAGTGATACCTCCCTCTCATGTCACAGATATAGTGAGGCCAGCAGGACTAGGGCAGTGTGGAATAAGGGGTGGAATGTGGTGGGTTGGATAAACCCCCAAAACTTAGATTAAGGCCTTAGTTTAGTTAGGCCTGAACCCAAATTTAGCAGGCCCCAGTTTTAGGGCCATGGGGCACTCCGTAGATTCAGAGGGGCAAGTATCACCTGACAGAAGCAACCAAAGAGGTATTTCATATCATCTGACGTCAAGTTGAGTATAAATCTAGTGGCGGAGGTATCCTCGCTCTCTTGCCCTCCCTCTGTCCATGCGGTGTGGTGGGGAGGACTCCCTGTTGCTGCTCCCAGAGCGATAGGCCTGGCCGCTTCCCTGCCGAGATGCCCACAGCAGTTCTGGGCTCTGGGAAGTAAATACTTTTGTTTGATATTACTTTGCTGGGTGCTCTTTCAGAGAAACGTGTTTAGTTTTGTTTTGTGTGGGTTTTGGGTGGTGGAATCTGTGTGTTATTGGGGTGGACAGCTCTGGATGAAGTTATTGTTGTTTTTTCTTATATTTGTACGTATATGTATTGTAACTTTCCTGTAAATATATGTATATAGTTTTTTTTCCTTCCCTCCTTTCACTGGGACCGCGCGGGTCTTGGGGGGGGTTGGCATTTTGCCAAGGTCGAACCCACGACAGGCAGTGATCATTCCTCTTACTGGAGAGGCTGCACCTTGAATCCTGTGTTCAGTTTTGGGCCACCCACTACAAGAAAGACATTGAGTCCAGAGAAGGGCAATAAAGCTGGGGAAGGATCTGAAGAAGGGTCTAGAAAAGCACTGGAAGAGGCTGCTCTGGCAAGTGGCAGAGTCACCACATCAGAGATATTTAAAAGATGTGTGGCACTTGGGGACATGATTTAGTGGTGGCCCTGGCAGTGCTGCGTTGGCAGTTGGACTCGAAGATCTTAAAGTCCTATTCCAACCTAAATGACTCCACAGCTCTGTGTCAGTCCATCCAGCCTTGTCTGCCTATCCATGGGCTTCTTTATATAACTGAGTTCACAGGATTTTAATTTGCTCCTCCGCATGTGAGTGATCACCCCAATTAAAGGAAACCACTGTAACAGCCGACGCTGCTGCAGTGCGTGGGCATGGGTGACGGCCAAGCTCTCCCATCGCCTCTGCAGATGCTTCCCAGGGACTTCAGAGACATCTGTGGCCAAAGCAAAATGTCTCCCTGATTAGGATTCCTCTCAGCATCCAAACTTGCTTAAATACTGGAGCCCTCTGGAGGGATGTGGTTTGGATAAAGAAGTGGTAGTTATTTTTAGGCAGCACAATGCACCTCTTAGTAACATTTTTCCACTCAGACACTTAACCCGTGGCCATTTTGCAAGAGCAGCTATCCCAGAGCTGTCTTGGAGCTAATCTGGTCTCCTGGGGCCTTTGCCCATGGCTGTGATAGAGACCTGGTGGTCCCTCTCCATTTGCTCAGCTAGAGCTGCCAAAATGAAAGCCCCAAGGGAGAAACCCTTCTGCATGAACATCTCAGAGGGTTTTGGGAGGAACCCAGTGAAAGCAGTGACTTCTGGCCTGGCAGTTGTGCTCTTGGACTCCTCTCCCCTCCTGCAGGCAGAAGGAACAGGAAACAGGTGCCCCAGGAGCAACAAGATGTGGAACCCAAACCATGTCCATCTTCCCTCCTTCCATGAATGTGCTGGGTAAGCCTGTTTTCAAAGCAGATGGTTTTTCATGATCCATACTGGGAAAAGGACAATTAATAAAAGATTAATAATAGCAAGAGGCTGCATTCAAGGTGTAAATGTCTCATAATTGATGCAGGACAGTCCATTATTTTTAATTTTTACATTTCAGGTCATGGCAAAGCACAGCATCAGTTTAAGTAGGGCGTAAAGAAAGTTCCTTATAAAATCAAGAATGCCTCCTACATAAGTAGTAAACCAAACAGAGGGAGCAGTCTCTTAACTTTCCAAGTTTTTTGTTTCTGCCTCATTTGCTGCTACCTCAGACTAACCAAAAACTCCATGTTTGTCTAATATAAAACCCCCTATTTTTGCAAAACTCTTCAAGCCACAGTAGTTTAGCTCTACCACAATAATTTACCACTCTACTATAGCAAATGTTAATATATGAAAAAAGCCCCGCAGGATATTTAAGGGAAAAAAAGGAGGGAAAATTATTTAATTTAATGTAGAGACATTTCAGTGCACTTGATAGAAGACAGAAGGCATCTTTTTTGCCAGCCAAAAAAAGTAATGCTACTCGAAGGCTACTTTCTTCACTGCACTTGCACCTCATGTGGCTGTTGGCTCTTTTACACCCATAAATGCATTCCCAAAGCAGATATCCACAAAATCCTTCTGGCTTGGGACTTGAAGAATCCCATCTTGCCCCACAGCTGTAACTCCTGGCAGGAGAAATATCTCTTCTGTTTTCTGGGCCACTGACTACAGGAACAGCCCAGGATGACAAAGCTCCTTATTTTCATTGCACTTTTTCAGAGAACTGCTTCAGGTTGGGTGAGACAAACAGAAGGCAGAAGTGAAGTGTGTGGGGAAAAGGTCAGTGCATAAACCTTTTCCAAGGAAAAAAAGAAACCACTGTAAATAGCAGAAGGGTGGTTAGGTCTGAGGTTAGTAAAGAGTTCAGCTGAGAAACAAGGGCAGCATAGATAAGCTGAGAAGCTTTCAAGAAACTAGCTCTTTTTGGACAAAGCAACCAATCTTCTACATTCAAAAGTCACCTGAAGACAGAAGGTGCCTTGAAGACCAACATTTTAGTGCCAGCTCATGTACAACCTCACTGGACAACCAAAACCAACTCTAGAGAGGTTGGTCTTTTGAGTTTGCCAAAGAGCCAGATGTGCCTTGCCATGGGGAAATTATCTTCCACACCTGGGCATCTGGTTCCTGTAGCTGCCAGTAAAAGAAGGACACAGGCACATTGCAACAGCTTTCCCAAATGGTTACCAAGAAGTATTGCAATACTTTTTGGCTGAAATGACACAGATAAACACTGTGAACAAGCTCTGTGAGCATGGCTCAGGGAATCACTGAAATTAGTATTTATGTCTTGATATTTCAGAGTGCTGGGGCAGAGGATTTCACAAATGAAGGACTATTTGGCAATAAAGCCTGTTTCCAGGGCTATTGAGCAGATCCTTAAGTGAGCAGGCAGGCAGGCAGGCTGTGAGTTATCCTGTGCCCACTCACACTGATTCATTCCCTAAGGGGAGAACACCAAGCCCTTGCTAACCTTCCTGCAGGGCATTTCAGAAGCTAATCTAACAAAAAGTGAAGGGCTTCAAAAATAAGACAAAGAAATTGTGATTTTCTTTATACTCCTTTCAAGCAATGAAGAAAATGCTTTAGAGGCTGTTGCAAACCTGGCATCTCAATTTTCTGCCAGGACCAGACTATTGCCTTCATAAAGCTCTGTGAGGTCCTTCCCTCCAAGAGGGCATTTTCCATGTGAGAAAAGCGGTATGAACACAGGAACTATGGCTCCAGGAGCAAAGCCCTTCCTCATGGGAGAGGGTTATCTGTTGCAGGTCCCCACAGGGCAGAAGTTACATCAGCATCAGTGCTCCCCATCCTGGGTCAGAGGGTTTCCAGCAAGTCCATCCTACCCTTCCCTGGCCACAGCTCCACCACCACCCCACTTTGGCCGTTTCTGATCTCCATGAAGCTAAAAAAAGGCAATGGGAAGGTCTTAAGAGAAGTCTGGAAAAATCAGGAATGCTTCCTAAAACTCTGGCTTGTGTGACATCCATCTGCTCAGAGCACACATTAGCGGGTTGTTTCTTCTAAATTGAAAGCTGTGATAAACTCAGCTGCTGTCGGCTCCATCACCATCTTTATCCTTTGGAGTTAATTTGCCGAGATGAGAGGGACTGTTCCCAATTCATGGGTAACTACTGGCCCGAGTTGCCTTAGTGCTGGGGCAGACTCTGCATCCCAGTGTAACACATCCTGGGTCTTTTTGATTTTCCCAGAGCTGCCCAGGGAGAAGGGTGGGGCTGTGAGTGGCACTGGGCATTGTCAGGATGCAGCTTGGTCTACAGTGGTGGACCTGCTCTGCTCCCAAGCACTGCTGCTGTAACCACGGTGGAGCCTGGCAGACTTTGGAGCCACCAACACCAACAATTAAGTGTAATTACCTAAGAAGGGGGTTTGTGTGTTATATGGAAACACAACCCTACCACCAGTGCTGATGTTCAGAGGTAAACACAGAGCTGAGTGGGGAAATAAAAGTCAGGTCTCTGAATTTTTAATTTTTTTAATTTTTTTTTTTTAAATACAGACCTGCTCACTGTTACAGAGCTGAGCCTTAGGGATTCATGTTTTTTTAGGGAGGCTGTGTTCAGGTGTATGAGGGACACTCCACTCCCACCAGATGCCATAGCAGGATGAGGATCTGGCCACATCCTCTGTGCAGAATCACCCCAGCAAACTTTACCCATGAAAGGGATCAGTGAGATATCACCTCGAGGAAGCGAGTACTCTCATGAGCTCTCAGTGTGGTGGGAATTAGGATGGAAAAGGTGAGGTGAACATCCAAAGAATGGGTGAAGATGGACACTGAAAACTGGGAGGTCCCTATGTTATGGTTTATATGTGGTTTCGGTCACCTTGGGTGGGGCTGAGAAGGAAAGGTAAAACAATGGCCTAGATAACATTACTGGGCAAAACAAAGGAGAAGATGTTTGTTGGGAAGTAGCTCCTGCCTGGCTCCAGCCAGGCTGTAAAGAGTTTACCCTTCTCAAGGCTAACTCTGAGATTAAAAGGAAGATATCAAACATTAGAGGACCCCAGGGCCCAGCCAGGGCTTGGGGATGAGGGGAGTGGAGAGGTTATGGAGCAGTGCCCACTGTCAGTGGCTGAGGACATTTTTTGAAATGAAATAAAAGACTTTACTTGAATGGGGTTGGTTTGATGTTGATCAACCAGCCAGGCTCATGTGCTTCCAGACTGAAGGTGCCACTGGGCACAAAATCCTAGACAGATGTGCTGTAGCCACCTGGGATGACTGTCCCTCCACTCTGGGGGACCACTGGAGCACCTCGCTTTGGATCTCATATGTTGGACAGCATGCAACATCTTGAAAAGATGCAACAGCTCCTCACCCTGAAAAAGGAGCCCCTGTGAGAAAAAAACATTACAAGGGAAAAAACAACTTTGAAAAAACAACTTTGAAAAAACATCTTTCTTTGGCTTGAGGGTCTTTGAGTGGTATCAGGCAAGGTTTTCAAAAGTGGCTTTATAATTTTAAAACAAGAAGTCATGGGTTTGTGCCAAAATCTCCCTAAATTACCAAGGAAATGACCTTGGATCCATCCAGATCAAGATTGAAGGGGATGGTGCATTTTATAACCTCAGCTTTAAACTACAAACGCCTCAGGACATTGGGGTTTTTACATATCAAGCAGAGTACTTGGTGAGTGGCTTTGAGGTGGGAATGGCAGCCCTCTATTTCTGTGAGCATCACAGAAACTTATCAAAGCTGTAGGGAATGTTAGTATATTTTATTGGACAAGCCACTAGAGCCGGAAACAGCTTGTCAGCTGTTGGGCACACAAAATCTTCCAGAATAAAAGCAAAAAAGCTTAAAAGCTTTTAAAAAGTGCCCGGAAATATCTCACTCATGCCAACAACACCTTAAATAAACCAGCAAAAGTAGCCAGGCAAAAACCAGAAATATTCACAGAAGCCACAGAAGTTCTCTAAGTGTGGATCAGCTTTGGACAAATTATAGCTGGTTTGCTTGAAAGGCAGAATTTCCCCCTACAAAATAAAAAATCCTCCTTCTTAAAATTTTCTATCAAAACATGAAAATTTAATGAAAAGATTGATTGAAAACCAGCCAGGCTTGACACAGATGGAACTCTGGCCAATTTTTTATTGATTCAAAATTCTAATTTTTTTTCTAAAAATAGCACTATAGGAAATCCCTGTGGGTTGGCATGGTATTCTTGTGGTTGGTGGGAGGGCCTGAGCTACCCAGGCATCTTGAATGAGCAAGACCTGATAGCAAGAGAAATATTAATATTATGAATGGATCTGAACTGGAGTATTTCAGTCCTGGAGCCTCATCCCATTTTGTGTTTGGTCCTATTCAGTGTCCAGGACCAGACAGCTTGTGAATCTGAAGCTCCCTCCGTCACTGGGGTAGATCAAGATTTGGGTTTCTAAGAAATTTGGTTGAAAAAACAAACACAAGTCAAGATAAAAGAGAGTGTTTCTCATTCTCTGTATTCTTTCGTGCCCCTTTTGTTCCTGCTTCCCATGGTTTGTGAGTTGTAAGGAATATTAGGTGATTTCCTGTGAACCTGTACAGCTGAATTACCCAGGCACTTGCTACCTGCTTTGCCCATCTAGAAGGCATTAAAAAAAACCCAAAACCATTTTTGCTCAAGTAAGAGCCTGGATATTACATTGACATTACTTATTCATATTCAAAATTCGTCATGTTGGGTCAAGCTGTGGGGTTTATCATCTCCTCTCACTCCAGACATTTCATCCAAAGAAAAGGAGGATGTTACAAGCAAAGTCCACGGACTGTGTTTCTTCTATTGCTCTGCAAAAGGCATTTCAAGTGAGGTTGATGTCGCAGTGCTACTGTAAGCACTGAGGAAGGACTGCCAGCATCCCTACACCAGGACTGAAACAAGGACTGCAGAGCAGCATTTCCCTCTCTTTGGGCTCCTTACTGAGGCGAGATTCTTGTCAAAGGCACAAAACCCCCAGCCCCTTGCAACATCAGACATTTGTTTAAGTCATGGTGCCTGCCAGAAGATAATAGCTGTCAGTGTAAAATTACAAATCATTCTGCATAATGCCGTGCTGATTAACATGAAAGCAATGGCAGGATTTGAATTTTACTCTTTTTTTTTTTCTTTTTTTGCCTTTGTTGCCATGCTTAGCTGAAGAGCTTAGTGCAGCAGCCTCACTAAGGCAGCATTTTGTACTCAGATCTGCATGACTGGGCTGATACTGCTCATGCATCACTGCTTTTGCTCAGCAAAAAAGTTCAGCAGGCACCTTAGGGCAGGTGGACCATCCTACAGCAAAGCATCCTTGTGGAAAGCCTTTATGGGCTCCTGCTTGGATCCCCAGGGAGGGAAACACAAAAGCCTGAAGTCACTTGTCTGCATTCACCACACAAGTGGCAAAAACAGTTTGCACCTGGATGTTTGGAGTCACAGGGAATAACATCCCCAGCCACTCACCCAGGTGCCTCTGGGAGCACTGATATCGTGATGCTGCCATCCAACAGGGCTCAGAGAAGAGTTTCCCCCACCACCACCTAAAGTGTTTACCCTGAGTATTTCTCTGTAGTTGTGGCTACACATCCCTCAAAACCTGAGTTGGACTCTTTAAGATGAGCTCAGGTTAGACCATGACATCAGTGTTGTGGTGTTTTGCAGTAGGAAGGTTCGGGAAAGCTTGACCAGGATGAGAATTAATGGCGCATGCTTAGGAAGGTGCTATTTGGTGATGAGTGATTATCCAAAGGGAATCCTCTGTCAAAAGAAGAGAGTGTTTTGTAGTCATGACAAAAGCTGGCACTTAATTCTACTTGATTGGAAGAAAAGAAGATCAGCATCAACATCTTTTTTTTCTGTGCTATAGGATAAGAGACCACTTGACTCGGACATTCCTGTGGGGAGTCATCTGTATTAAAAAATAATTAAAGGAGATGCAGAAATGAAGTGGGATAATTATGAAACAAGGTGCAGAAGGAGGCCTGGTGTTTTCACCTTAACAATTAGGAAACCCAGCTATTTGACTGCAAATAAAATGTATTTCATTGCCTCTCCTTGCCTGGCTCCTGGAATCACCCCCCTGCAAAATAAACCCTTGGGGGCAAAAAGCAAGGGAACATCTGGGGCATCAGCGTGGTGTTTGGACAGCCAGATGTGCCTCTTGGCTCCACCCTGTGCCCTCCCTTGGCCAGGAAGGTTTTGCCAGAATGTTGCAGGGCTGGGGGTGTCATGTTTGGCCCATTTCATGCAGCTGGACTCTAACCCAAATTGATGATACGTGTGCTCCACATAATAACCATATATCTCCTTCCTTCTGTCCTGTAGCAGTGTAGGTGGCAAAACTGCAATTCATGTGGCCTGTCCTTAAAATTCTGGCTTTTCTGCCTCCAGTGTCACTGATGTGAGGCCGTGTCTAAAGGGGGAGTATATAGAGGAGTTTTAGGGTGATGCTCAGGTGTTTTCCTGATCCCCACTCCCACGGCTTCTTCTCAAAGGAGTCTGAAGGGGTTTTGTGAAGACCCTGAAGATGCGATTTTTGGACACTTGAGAGGGTTACTAAAGCATCTGGAAAATGTGCCAGGCCCTCTAAAACATGGTGTCCTGCAGTAAAAAAAAGGCATCATGTCCTCAAAGGAGCTGACATGTCCCCTTACCACACAGGAGTTCCCTGTACAGCAGAATCCACCTTTCACACACAGTTGAGCTTTCCAAAGACACAGAATCCTCTGCAAATGAGGCTTTCCACCTTTTAACCCATCCCTGGAAATGCCCTTTTCCCTCTCCCTGGCATCACAAAGTTGCCAGCAATGCTATTTCAGAGAGCAGAGAAGAGCCCTCCATCTTCTTTAACACCCTTAGTTTTTTACTTAGGTCAAGATGTGCTCATCTACCATTTTCTGGTGATTCACA
Organism: Scytalopus superciliaris; assembly: GCA_013400415.1. Lineage (NCBI taxonomy): Eukaryota > Metazoa > Chordata > Aves > Passeriformes > Rhinocryptidae > Scytalopus > Scytalopus superciliaris. Next base: position 319,991 of record VXBX01002694.1, on the reverse strand, counting down.
AGCCAGAAAAAGATCCTGGCTGCTTCAGAGAAGGGATGCACGAAGCCCTCAGTCACCATGAGTCACTTCTCTGCCAAATGCTAATTCTGCATCAGAAGCATGTTTTACTTGTATTTTGAGAGGACTTTTTTCCTTCTCAGTTCAGTCATTTGAGGACACATCCTGCCTGGGAGGTGATGAGCACCCAAAAATCCTGTGAAGTTTGTGGGTGCCAGAGCTTCTTCTGTGGGATTTGGGACTACAGCTTTCTCAGCTGTTACTTAGTGTAGACATCCTGATTTTGGAGGAGCAACTTGGTTTTGTAATCGGTACAGTGGTCTAAGCAGGATGTTAAAAAGTAATCAGGAAAGGTGAAGCTTCACATAGGCTCCTGCGAGGAGGGGGATTTCTTAGGGTGTCATTGAAAGCACATCTATGTTTTCCTTCTTTGAACTATTTGCTGCCATTGTACTTTAAAAAATCTTCTTCCCAGTGGCAGCAATAAGGACATCTGGCAGGTTTTAGGGCGTTTTCAGGGCTTTTCCTCCATGGCAAGCTGTATACTTGATTTTTACTTCTGTCCTTCTCCTTAATTTTATCAAGCTAAACCATGTGAGTATTATCTGCCATAATAAATACACATCAATGGTCCTGAGTTAAGAGGAAATAGAGCAGTCAGTACCATGACAAGCTTCCCTCCTCCTTGTAGATAGAACTTAGTAGGTCTTGTTGGATCCACATACACTGTCATGTTCAAGTGACTAAACACTGTTCTTTGGTGGCCAAAGCCTCCCTACATGTATTATACAACAAAGATGAAGCTTGCAGAGGACACTCCTCAGTAACTGATTCAGTGAGGATGCCAGAGGTTTTAGTCCCCATTCCCCAGCAAACATGGTTGAGGCTGCACCACAAGCAGCCCCATGGAAGTTCCTCTTCTTTCTGCCTTTCCCATCTAACTGAAGGTTAGAGGTTTCCAGCTAAATGAATGTTAGAGTGGAGGCTGCAGATGGTGGACAGCCCACAGAGCTGAACCATGCTGGTTTGGTACAGCAACGTGGAATAGATCCGTTGGGAAACAGAAACTGGGGCCAAGGGGGAAGGGAGGCAGACAAGAAGAAGGAGAAAGAGAGAAAGCAGAATCCAGAAAATTCTTCAACCCTCTTCCCACAGTGTGTGTGATCACCCTACACCAAGTGTCTGTGAAAAAGCCCAAAGCACCAAACAAAACACAGGCTGTAGCCCCAGGGGCAGTAGAAAGAATGACAAGAGACATCCACCCTCCTCCAGGAGATGTGGGACATAAGGTGGCACAGGGAAACCACTTGGCTCCCAGCGAGGTCTTCAGTGCTGAGACCCCAAATGAGGGCTTCTAATGGTTTATGTGCATCTGGGCTTGTCTCCCCTTGATGCTCACAGATCTGTGTGCAGGGCTGAAGCTCGGTAGCTGGCGAGGGGTGGGAAAGCCCTGTTAAATCATTAAGCCGCTCCCCTGAAGCGCAGGCTGTGTGCTCTCCATCTGATAGAAACTGATACTGCAGTTTATCTCTGTCAGAAGTGCCGTGAGCACTTAGCCTCTGTCTCTTAATCTCGTTGTTTTCTTAAAATACCACATCCTTGAGCTCTGCTGATATTTCAGCAGAAAAAGGGTAAGGCCTTCTCCGCCTCACATTGCCTATATTTTTCTAGGAATCATCATCTAAGATATTTGGCATCATCAGCCGAGATTTCCAGCGTGGGGAAAGGGAATCCCATTCACAGGGTTTCAAAGACAGATACACAGCAACAAGTACTTACTTTCACCAGGTATTTCACCACTCTTTTCCAAAGGGATGATATATTAATTGTAATCTTCGGTGAGTTTCAGCAACTATGGGATTGTTTTAATCCAGTAAACCAGAGCCGTGTTATTAGCCCCGTGACATTAGCAGAGCCTTCCTACATTGCTCTTTGCCTGTAAGTTTTATTTCAGCAGGGGAAACCATTTGTACCTCACCATCTCCTGAGTTGGCCAAACATTCACTAGCCAATTGCTAACCTGCTTTCTCTAATGAAAGCATCAATTCCTAGCAGGGAGAGTTGTCATTAAATCAATAAGACACATAACCCATTCTTCTGGTGCCTCACACAAATGCTCAAGCAGCTTGTTAACAAGATTTGCTAATGCTGGGGTCCCACAGCCCAGTAGTTTCCCACCAATGCTGCAAAAAAAATAATGGTATTTGGCTCACAGAAGAACTTTCCTGTTTTCCCTACAATTTTTCAGTGTTTGAAACCTGTGGAGCAACTTTGCTCAGGTGGAGTCAGTTCAGGCTTGAAGAAAGCACTGACAGCAAATATCAGGGTTAGTTTTCTCCAGGTAGTCAAACACTGCCACAGAGACTGTCAGTTCTCAGCTTTACCAGCAATTCATTTTTCCTCCAGTGAAGCACTAAACTAACTCCTAGTAATCCCTGAGGGGTCTCCTTCCCTCCCTGGGATCCTCCTAAATGACTTGAAAGTAAAACTATGGCCTCTTATAGTCTCTCGACACTCTTCTGGTTGGTAAAAAAACTGTTCCTAGAAATCTGGAGGCCAGCTAATGTTTTAAGGATGAGGAGATGACCCAAAGGTTGGCAGTTTTGCCTCCACAGTATTTCCTGACATTAAAGTGCAGCTCATGTAGCTTTTCTCTCGAGCACCAGGAGCAGCCTGTGCTGACAAGGGCATGCTTCTGTGGTGTGAAACAGTCTTTTTTACTGGTTTTACAGGTCTTTGGAGTCTGACCATCTCCCTGCAAGACCTTCATCCACATTTGTGTGTCCATTGACGTAGTGGGATTGAGGGCAGCAAAAATACGTATCTACTGCTGACCTTCTGGCCTGTAGACCATAATTAGTCAATGTCAGAAAAGCATGGCAAGAGCAAAACATAACATGTGTGTCTGTTCAGAGAGACAAGCAGGGAGGTGAGGAGGGTGATGATGCTTGAGGAAGAAAAGGAGAAATATATAAAAGGAGTGAACAAGCTGGCAAAGAGTGCTCATGGACGAAGACACAAGGAGTCAAGCTGGTAGTGGAGAAGTGGAGGCTGTGCTTCAAAATACAAAGGGAAGCAGCACAGAGAGACACCAAAGAGCACTAATGACAGGGAGATGGATCGGGTGGGCAAGCCGTGGATTGAAGGCAAAGGCACAAAAGGGCAAGGACAGATACACACGGCTTTGCAATTAGCAGCTGTGATTTATGGTGGCCTCTTTGTCTTATCATCCTCCCCTGGCAGATGTCCTGGAAGCAGTGGCAGTCGGGGGATATCTGGGAGGGGTGAGAGGGGGTTTTGAACAGTCAAACTTACTGTGAGGTATGGAAGGGACTTCTTAGTAATATGTACAGTCTACCCATGCAATTCTCATTAGCAATATATGTGCTAAATTAAGTAGTATTCACTTTTAACAATAATTTTAGGAGATTTCTTCTCCCTTCACCTCGGCATTTGTGATTCTCACAGCAGGTTTCTGTTCCCTCAGACAGACCTGAACACTCAAAGCTGGTTTGGGTTTTAGCTGGTGGCTGGGGAGGGGCTGGGGGGAGTGAAGCAGGAATGAAAGTGACATAGAGGAAAAACTGTCTTTGTCAGCACAAACCTGCTGCCCTGCTCCCTGATCCTTTCTCTTCATCCTGATCATCCCCTTTCCTCTGTACACACACACACAAAAGTTTCTATGCCATCCCCTGTGCCAAAGATCAAAGCGATGTGATTGCACGGCCATCACACAAGGAGCTGGAGAGGCTGTGAGGCTAAAGGAGGAGCTCAAAACCACAGAGGGGGCTTAGATATTTAACTCTGAATATTTTCAATGAGGTTTTTACATTTCTGCTTATACTACAAGATGAACACCAAAAGTAGGGAGCAATGGGCTAATCTTAACCTGAAGTGCCCATCACGTCCCGTCCCCACAATAGAGGATGGGGCATCTGAAGGAGGAACTGGGGCTGTGTGGAAGTAGAAACAGGAGACAAACAGCGAATTTGGGAAAGGAGGGGTGCAGTCCCTCAGGAGGAGAGGCCAGAGAGGCTCTAGTGTTCGGAGGGGACCAGCTGCAGCCACAGCAAAGGGCAGGAGGGCTGTGCGGGTGACCACAAGCTCCTCTGCTGGGTGTCCCTCGGGGAGTGAGTCAGGACATGTGGGCTCACTCTTTCCTATAATAGTCAGGGCCGAGGGTGTTTACCCTGTCTGCTTGGGCAGCCCGAGCACAGGCACCCTTTGTAGTCCTGCAGGAGCCCACCTGCAGCTCCAGGCTGATTGGCTTCCTGCCCAGGGCACCTCGGGACTCGTGCTCCACTCAAGGGAATCAAGAAATAAAGCTCCTGGGATTGACTGTGTTAATAATGACACTGCAGACACACATATAAGTGCAACTACATGAATATATTAACTTTGCTTCACTGTTCAATGGCTCCAGGAAAGCTTATGTTTGGAGTAAGCACACCTCGGTAAATCACTGCCAAACACCTACTTGGTTGGCCCAGCCTGGAAATGAGACTGTAAGTGCATTTTTTTCCCCCCTCCCTTATTCTGCCTTAGAAATTTCTATTGCTGTTTTTCTCTTATCTGCAGGTCCTTTAGGTGAACTGCAGATACTTGCTTGTCCAGCTCGACTGCTTTTTCTTGATATCCCAGGCTCTTCCCAGTATTCCTTAGAGGCTGTAGTAGCTCCCCTGCCCTCAGAGGAGCTCAGGAGGAGCTTTGCTTGGGAAATGGGGATTTGCTGCCTCTTAGACTGAGCAAGAGCACACGCTGTGGTAGCAAAGCATTAAATCTCCTCTGGCATTACGTGTGAGAGATGCAAACCCCTGGTTTTATGTCTGGTCTGGGGAATGGGCATCCCTGGTTTTCCTCTAAGGGAACAGCAACTGAGAAATGCAAGCCAGGTAAAATACAGGTCTCCCCATTTCCACTGGCAGCCTTTAAGGGAGTCTGCTCACCCTAAAACAGCTGCAAACAGCTGCAGGGGATGGTGTCCCCAGCTTGCTCCTCACCAGAGCTTGTCCTTGTGCTTGGAGGTTACTTCTCCCAGCTGACTCCTGCTTCCCCCTGGAGCCAAGAGCCTGCAGCAGGCAGCCTTGTTAGAGGTGCCTCAGTGAAGCATCTGTGGATCCCAAAGAAGTAAAAGTGGAATCCTTTAGGAAGGGAATCCATTTTTTTCCTGGAAGGCACAGGTGACTGGCCCAGCCCAGTTCGGTGGGGTGCTTCAGGCTCTCCAGAGGAGAGCTGGGCTTTGCCCTTTCCCTGTTTGGAGCAGTTTTGACAAGTTTAGGAGGGAGGGAAGCAGTGGGGAAAAGGATGGGAGTAAACAAAATAAAGCCAGGAGAGAGAGAGAAATTCCTAATGTTCACTGCCCAGCTGCAGAAAGGGAAAGAAAAATGCTTGGGTGGTGCCCTTTTGAAAAATATGAAACATAGAAATGACAGTGCATAAACTGTTTAAAAAAGTAACATCTGCCAAAACTGAAGGAGGTGAGGGGTGGAGAAAAGAAGACATAAAGTGGAGGAAGAGTAGAAAATATTTTGATTGAAAAATGTCAACAAGCTCTCCTAGAAGCAACAACAAGCAGCAATGATTGTGTTTGTACAAAACAAGCCCTTCTTCCCTACGTAGAAGATTGATTTTATTTTTCCCACAAGAAAGCCAAATAAAACCCCTCAGACATCCCAAATCCATCCGCTGAACTCCACAGAAAACTCTGGGGTGCAGAGAGGAGAAAAGAAGAAAAAAAAAAAACCTCAAACAAAATATGACAGAAGGTCCAGATCCCCATAAACCTAAAAATAGCCCTGAGGACTGGACTCTGCATTGGCAGTGACGTTTCAGCAGAGCAGCTCTTCCTGCACATCCCGACTCCCAGCTCAAATCCAGGCACAGAAAGGGATTTTTGAGGTGTTTGGGTTGTTTGCAGGTTTAGTGCCTCGCCAGTGACTTCTAGGTTTTTTTATTCCCTAATCCTATGTGAGCATTGTAGGCTGAGAGAGACGTAATCCAGACTCTTGAATGAATCTCGCAGAGTTTTGTTCTTAGACAGAAAATGAATTAGGTTAAGCGGGGATTAGAGGAGACACACCACATGCCCGCTTGACCCCATGCAATCGTAATTGTTTATGTGTGAGCTGGAGGAAAAATTGGTTTGGGGGGGAAAAAATAGGTGTAAAAAATCAATGGTTTTTCCAAAGCAA
>VXBX01002694.1:295309-313763 GCA_013400415.1 Scytalopus superciliaris | reverse complement strand
AAAAAAAAAAAAGGTAAGAATAAAAATGTAACTCGGAGGGTTGGGGAGCCTTTCCTCATATGGCAATCCAACGGTACTGAACAGCCCTGGAGGCCTGGGAGAAAATACATGTAAGATGGAGTCAGTATCCATGGAAAAATGGAGGTTCAATGCCTGTGGATATGCCTGAGAATACCAAGACAACATTTCACTGAGCTACTAAGGGCAGATAGGGAGAGGATATCTTTAGACAGGAAAGATGGTGAAGATTCAGGTGGTGTTTTAAAAACTGCTATGGCAGCAGTGGGTGGTGATGGCCCACGGGTTATCCTCCTTAGCCCCGGTGTTTCTCCGGCCCCAGATCCTGCCCTGCCTGCCATGCTGGAGCTGGGCTTGCTGAGTATGGAGCACGATGCTTGCTTTCTGGGTTTTCTATTTTAAGCAGCTTCCGTCAGAGGTGAGGAGTTGAAAGTTGCCATGCCGACGGGGAAATTTCAGGCCCTAAAATAGTCAAAACTTGCTCCTGCATCATGCGAGCGTGCGTGTGCTTCCTGAGAGGGAGGCGAGGACCAAGCTGGGAGGGCGCAGGGAGGGTGTGAGGATCCTTCCTATGCAGGGAGGGGGGCAACAATCCCCTTGAGAAAACATCTATAGGATGCTTTCAGACTCCCCTCCTATACCTATAGGATGTCTGGGTAAATTAAGCAGCATCGGACAACAGACAGCATCAGCAACAAGGGGATCTTAATTATGACAGCATTAAAAACAGTGGTTCTTTTGGTTTTCACTGTTACTGTCACTGCTAGAGGTCTCAGCCTCTGGACACTGAGAGGGAATCCAGTACTCAGGGTGAGACACAGCAGAGAGGAAAAGAAAAAGGGTGGTTTTTAAAAGGGAATGTGCATTTCTCTGTGCTCATGGGGCGTGAGTGGTCCATGATGATGTAAAAGGTTTGCACTTATGTGCTGGAGATACCCAAGGGCTGCACCAAGCACCCGGCTACATCCTGTCCATCATGGACCTTCTGCCACGCAGGACTTGGGTTTGCCTTTTTCCTGCTGTTCAATCCAATTTGACCAAAAAACCCAAAATGTGGATTTAAAAAAAAAAAAAGTCTTTAAAACTGGGGTAGGCCCTACAGAGATGCCCATACCATTCAAGCCTGTGACACAGATCTACCAGTGGTTTGGGGACAGTTTTATCTCTTGGGCATGCTTGGGTGAGGTGATTCTCCAGTCTTACAGAAGCACAAATACAAATGCTGTTCTGACATCCCTGAGTGAGGAGAGAATCTATTCACTTCATATGCCACCAGAAACAAACCCCAGCAGAGCCCATGAGGCTCCTCGCTGCAGTGAGACTCACCGTGCATTTTGGCAGGGATAAATCACAACTCACCTCTCATTCCCCACATTCTGCCTTTCTCTCTCTCTCCCTCACTCCTATTGTTTTTCCCTGCTCGCCCCTCCAGCCAGTTGTTGCTTCGCAGTCCACGCTTACAAATGTAATTTCTTCTGATGTATGAATATTTCACAAGCGCTGCCTCCCCGGGGACGGTGCCTGTGAGGAGGAGGCAGCCTCTGCGGGGATGGAAATGGTAGCAAATGACAATCTTAATGAAAGATCTCTTCTCCAAGGGCGCCTCTGCAGAAGAGTACACCATCCTCCAAGAGCTCCCAGCTCGTCAGAGCACACCCTGCTCTCCGGCTGCTTGAATTGCCTTTGGCCATGGGTGGTGGATGTACAGAGAAATACATCTCTGTCTTTTCCCAGGATACGCCATTTTGTAGGTTTGGAGGGTGTTGGCATGGCTGAACTCCTCATAAAACTGTTGGGAATATCTTCCCTTCTGTAGGCATACAATGGCATAACCCAGAGAGTGGCATGGTGCTTTGGGTGGATTTTTTTCCACCTGATGTCCAGACAGAGGAAAATCATGACGTAATTCTGCCCATTCTGATGCACGTAAGTAGCTGATAATCAAACCCAAATCCTTGTCAAATACAAACAACAAATTAAGCTTCCTCACTGAAGAAATGTGCACACGGGCCCCTGTTTCCCTGCACCTCCACATCTCCGTCCCCTCCCAGTCTCCTGGACCATCCCTTTTACACCCGCAGGCCACCAAGAGGAGCTGTCACCAGACTGATGTGTTTTCCCTCGCAACTGTGACCCCCAGGCCCACCCAAAGCTTTTCCAGCAAGGTCTCCTCCCCGCTGGATCTCCCTCAATGTGCAGGACCACTCCCTTCACCTCATCTTTCTGTGACCCATCAAGACTCAGAATTGTCACGTACATGAATATTGATTGGTATATGCAATGTTTATATTGTATTGAGTTATATATATGCAATATTCAGCTGACCCCACAGTATGTATATATCTGTGTGTACATATCCCACTGGCTCTATAGAGCTGCCTTACAGACATCTGGCTGTCTCAGATATCTGAATTACATGTCTCAGATACAGATCTTGGTTATTGATGGGAACAGGAGGCACCGCCCGTGCCTGAGCAGCGGCCCCGGTGCCGTCTGTCTCTCCGACAGTGGGTGGCACTATACAATCAAAAGAGCTTCGCGTTCCCTTTATTCCCTTTATTTTCAGCTCAGGAGGGTTTCAGCCCTGTGGTGTCAGAGGGACAGGGAGCAGGGCGTTCACACCCACAGCACCTCGAATCTGGGGTGCATCGGAGGGGAGCTGGAGAATGGTTCCCTAAGAAAACAACAAATGGTAAAGTTACTCCAAAGGCTGAGCTCAGTTTGAGTTATGCTTGTCATCACTTCTTTTATTATATAAGGTGTAATAAGTATTTATTACAACAGATTGAGTAAGGTTGCTACTTTTTTGCCTGTTTTTGCCTGTTTTTCTTGAAAAACACAGAATAATTGCTAGTCCACTTTTTCAGGATGGTGTTATTTTGTGACAATACATGTAACTTCAAAATGTTGAGACTCGGTGTCATGACTCACTCCTGATAACAAAAGATGCAGACCTTGATTTGCATCTGTTGCAAAAGTTTTTATTTGTGTTTCTCTTCTGTTAGAGATGCAAGCGAGATACCTGGGTCTGACTTTCATCTGCCCTAGGACCTTCCTCATCAGCAAGCTCTCCCTAATTAACTTCCATTGCAAAACTTCTGCCAGACTGAACTGACCTCAAGGAAAGAACAGCGAGGTGGTGTGGCCTGTGAGTCGCTGAGTGATGGTACAGTCAGGTTGATCAGGAGGGAAAAGGACACAGAAATGTTTGCCCAGATTGCTGGGTTCCCCAGGAGTGCAGAGCACTTGAGCCTGTCTGAAAATGATAAAGTTTTGGTGATATTAGCAAACCCTGAGTTGAATGGCAAGCTGTATTTAAAAGCTGAATGGATTTTTTTAACCTAAACCACAGCCTTGTCAAGGAAAGAATGGGATGCTAAAGGAACAATTAAAAACCGATCATGTATTCCAGACAAAAATATTGAATCTCCTGACTCCTCAAAGGAAGACCCAGTCTGAAGGTGGCCCATGCACCAGAGTAAAATCCAATGTGTTCTGTCAGGTGTATTCCAAATCAGTTTCTCAGGCAGTGACTGGTGAATCGTTTCCCAGAGATACACTGTGCCAGGAGGTGTCAGTGTCTCCTGCCTCTGCTCTGTGTGCCTGCGAGGGGTGTGTGGTCAGAGCTGCTCAGAGCTGGCACTTGGGACTCTGGGGTCTATTCAGTGGAAAGTTGCTTTAAAGCAGATAAATGGGACCAGCTTTCAACAGCAGCATGGTCCACAGAGAGAAGCAGCAGGGTTTGTAGACGTCAGTAGGGGAATTACAACTTCTATTTAGTTCTTCAAATAGAACAGGGGGATAACCAAATCCATACAAGTCCTGGGTTCACTCTAATGAAAATGGCCCCTAAATATGAGCAAAACACAGGCAGCCCAAGTAATGTGGTACCCTGTTGAAATCGGTGTGATGGAGGGTTTGTAAAACAGCAGTACAGCATCCCCCAGGAGGGCATTTTACACCAGGGCCCTCCACTCTCTGTCAGTCTTGGCCAGTTCAACTTCCTTGAGGCAAATGAGACCCCAGTTGAGGAAACTGGAAGAGAAGCATCTTCACAGCCAAAAATGCTGTGTGACCCTGGGAGCTGCTGGTTGAGTCCTCAGCACCTCAGGCTCAGTTCAGAGGACAGACTGTGCCCAGCCTGGCATGCTGACTGTGTGGATACATCCAACAGCAAGGATGGAAGTCATGCCTGGGAGATAAAATGCAAACAAAGTGAGTCTGCAAAGTGGAAATGCTCAATGTCACATGATGGGGTCTGTGCTGGCACTGGCAAACATGAGGGCTTAGGGGATGATGTGAGGTCAAGCTTCTCTTCATAAACACAGCACCCCCAGGACCTCAGAAAGCTGTAATTTACTTTGGAGTTGTGTAGCAGCTAATAATTCTCCTAGATGTTTGGAGGAAGTCTTTGGGAAAGTAATAGTGCTCCTTTTGAGCATCCAGACTAGAGAAAATACTTTTCCAACACTCAAAAACCTGGTCCATACATGCAGAGAGAGTAGCAGTGGTCATCAAATCCCCCTGAAGAGCAGTGAGAGGCTTGGGCAAGCATACACAGGGCTGATGCAACATGGTGGATGGTCATTGCAGACCCCAAAAGAGCTACACCAGCAAAAACACAACCATGCTGGGAGAGTGTTGCATCTTCCAGTTCCAGAGATCTCTTTGGCAATTGCAAAGCACACTCCACTTTTGCAGGCCGGAGCAGGTGACTGGTGTCTCCAACTACAAGTGTGTCCACCTCAAGGGATGATGGCTCCAACAGTGCTGGTCCATGACCAATCCCAAACACTTTGTGCTAACAGTGTGTGTCTCTGTGTGTATTCTTTCACAATCACACCCTGCTGTTCTTTTTTTTAACGTAAATGTCTCTATGGACTTTATGCCAGCACTTAAGATTCTCTAGACCTATACATAAGCCTGGTGTCTAGATCTAGCTCAGCCTGGCTTCAGAGACCAGTGGGTTTACACCAGCTCATCCTTGCTAGGGGCTGGCTCAGCCTGTGTACTGACAGCAATGCCATGTTTTAGTGTAGTTCCAGCAAAGGTTCATTTTACTGGGACTGGATGGGAAAACAAGGGGCTCTTGTCCCAGGGGAGGTGTCTGGGTGTGAGGAAATGCCATCTTCCCCAAGCCATGCTGACTTTGTGCACCTCAGCATCTGAACTGGTGAAGACCTCAATACAATGTCAGCCTTCCTGCTCCCTTTTGCAGGTGCCCTGGAGTTCAGAGTACCAACCACATGGGCCAGACCTTCACCCTCTTCTTCACAGCATCTTCTCTGCTCAGATGGGCAGTGCCCAACAGCAGGGGACCCCTGAGTGACAACACCTGCTGCTGTGGAGGTTGCTGTCTGTGCAGTGTGGGTTTTGTACATGCTGGTGGAAAAGCCAAACTCTGCACTTGTAGTGAACTCTGTGAGGTTTTATGGAAAATCAGACAAGCCAACCATGGTCCTGTCATCTATGCCAGAGCTTGGGGTTTCTTGTAAGCTTCTGGAGTTTCTTCTAAGATCACCCCCACCAGAGCCCCATCTTTCTTCCTCCAACGGGAGCAGAAGCTCATGGCCCAAGGACTGTCCCCACCATTCCCTCCCCACACAGCATATGCCTCAGTTCCTCTTGCATGGAGGGGCAAAATTAAATTCTGCCTATTCAGCTGGGAAATGTCAAGCTTTGCCCAGACTTGTGCCTGTCCAGTGCCCACACAGGCTGCAGTGCTCAGGAAACCCCAAGGCTGAAGGCCTGGGCTCAGACTTGTACACCCGACTTTGCTTGCCATCACTCCTCATCATGCCAAGTGTGGTTAATGTGGCAGAGTCACAGCCCTGGCCTGAAGGACCTGCAATCAATGAGATACCCTTTATGAAATTATTTCTGTCAGGGTCATTTAATGAGAAGCATTTTGCCTGTTTTATCTCAGTCAGATGCCTCGATGGGGCTGGTGGGAGGTTTGCTCCAGCGGGGCCGGTGTCTCATCCGTGAGCCAGAGGCTCTCAGAAGTGGCCTTGGCTTTTCTCAAATTAATCTGCTTGTGACTCACAAACTTGTGCCTTGCTTTTAGATGAGAGAGAGAGATAGAGGAAGGATGGGTAAATAGGCAGATTGGTGCAAGTTTCATCCCAGGCTCTGCAAATTGCTTTAGCTACATCAGACACGTTGCTAGTGGGCTTTAGACATGCAACTTCTGCCTGCTCCTCAATTAACCCTTCCCTTTGAGCAGAAAATGAGAGGATTTAATTTCCTCACCAGGATCAAAGCACAGTGCTGGTAAGGTGAAATGACCCCTCTTGCTCTGTGCTGTGGGCGCCTGAGAAGCAGGATGACCATCCAAAGTGTACAGGGCTCCATCACAACGTTCCATGTGTCTGGGGGACTGCTGGGTTTGCCCAGAAGCCCTTCACCAGAATCTGTAGCATTTCCCACCAGCCTTCCCATATGCTTGACATCTGGGGGAGGAAGCTCTGCATGAAGTAACCAGCCACAGGGAGGGCTAAGGAAGGAGCCAGCAACAGGAACTGTCCCATGTCCCATGCCCCCTCCCCACACATTGGAGTGGTCAGCTCCCAGGAAAGGATTTCTAAATATGCACAAGGCTAAAAGAGAATTGCCGTATTCCTGTTGGCTACAAGAGATCCAAACGTACAGCCACACACCTGGTTACAACAGTTTAAATATTGGAAATTTGAATTTCACTGAATGTATTTAGAAATAAAAGCTGTGTTTGCCAGTGAGGCTTCTGATATGGTGACAGAAAAACTCCTAAGATACTTGTGGGGTTTTCAACTTTGGAATTGGTTTATCTGGTGTTACTGAAAATCTAGGCTATATTTACAGGTTCCCTTCACTGCCAGTCAGAATTACTTTCCATAGATCCTAGGTCCTGGGGAAGGGCTCAGATCCCAAATCCCTGTTTTGGAGTTGGACTTGTGCACCCTAAGTACGTGCATGTACCCTCACACAAACTAACATATCCCTTCTTGTTTATCTGGCTCAGCCTCTTGTGAAATACTTCTACCAGATTCTGTGCAATTTCAGCCCAATTGCTCTGAATGTAATTACCCAATCTTGCTAAAACTGCTTCAATGCAATTAGCCAATGCAATTATCCAATAATGCAAGAAGTCAAAAAATTAAAAGCAGCAAAAAGAAAACAAGGGGAGGAGAAAAGAAAATAGAGGTATTTGAATCAGATTGTTTTAATTACTTTTCCTATTTGACAGTATGGAGGGAACAACCCCCTGCAGCCAGAAAAAGATAGAAAAAATCCAGCCCTGCCTTGTCACTGGAACTCATTCCTTGAATACAGTTTTCTGTCTGAAAATGATAGCCCAGGGAAGGTTTGTGCCATCTTCCCTGAGGTCCTTTTTAGTCCCCTGGAGGCACAAAAGAGATGATGTTACCTTGTTCTGCATGAGCGGGATCAACAGTGGCCAATGTGCCGTGAAGAAAAATGCATCCAGAACCTGATGGAGCTGGCTGGTGATGCTCTCCTGTGAAAGGCACTGAGCCCTGGTGATGTCCTTTTGTTCCTGGAGGAAATATTTGGGGATGAAATGGAAACTTTGCCCCATGTGTGCAGGTAAATGCTGTGCCATGCACAGCAGCAACTCAAAGGTTTGCATCCTTCTTCACCCAAAATGGCCCTTCCATCATATGGCCACTGGCTCAATCCTCACTGAGAGGCCCTGAGTTTGAGGACTATTGGTCAGCCCAGACCCTTTCTTTGCTGATTCCTCACCATTTTATACACCCTGTGAACAGGCACATTAAACATCCAGACACCAAATCAACAGAGCTCTCCCAGCTCAGTAATGGAGGTTATAAGCCAGCTGAACAAGTCGAGACTTACTTCCATGCATTCACTTTTCATTCTTCATTTCACTAATTAAGCAAGAAAGCTGGGTCATAAATTAGTATGATTAAAGCAAATTAAGCAGTGTAGAATACACTCTTAACTGAGCAGATCATACAACTGTGCAGATCAGAGGTCGCTCCATCTGTACTTGTTTGCTTAGCCCACTCCGGACAAAGTCCTAGCAGATTTTGAGCATTCAATTGTCAACTCTTCATTTTTTACGGTTCACTGCTTGCAAACCCACAGATTGCACAGACATCAAGAGACAAAGGGCCAAATCCTGCCCCATCCTGTCCCACTGGGAATGAACTGAATCCACAAGACAGGCAAGTGTGCTGCCAAGGGTGGGACATGGCTGTGCCTGGCCACTCATGCTGCACTTCGGGCTGGGCAGAAATAGGAGGCAGTGCTGTTTTACCATGGAGAAATTTCCTACATTGCAAGATCCACCATACTGCCCTCCTGTCCCCATCAGCTCAGTCTGGATCTCAAAATTTTCCCTGAACAATTTCTTTGGCTGTTTCCAGCTGGGAGCAAGGGGTGGCCAATCTCCAGTCATGGGGCTCTTGGTGATAATTAGTCCTTGTGCCGGTCCTGGAGTGCCCTGGCTGCTCGCCTGTCTTTCTGCTCAGCACCAGCATTCAGGGAATAAGTACCACCCAGCCACCACTTGCATAAATGTGCTGCAGCACTGGAGGTATCTGAGCTCTTCCTGGTCCCCTGGAGAAGAAATTATGTTCCCTCCCCATCTTTTGATTTTGAGGAGGGAAGCCAGGGAGATCAAAGTGACCCATAATCCCACCTCAGCCATGCATCTCCATGTGGCACTGGGGTGAAAATGCCATGAGGCTTTTGCAAGCAGATCTCCAACCCTTCCTTAGCTGAGCCCAGCTGAACATCTCTCTTCCTGCCTTGCCAGGAGCTGTGACCCTTGCACAGGTAAGTCAGGATTTGGGATGGATGCAGGGAAGGGCAAACCTCCAAACACCGGTGTTTTTCTGAGCCCCAAGGGTATAGGTGAGACTGTGCATCTGCTGGCTTGAAGTGGATATTATTACTGGAATTTGGGATGCCTTTAGGATTAAGCATCATGCAGTGCTCACAAGGCTCCACTTAGCTGACATGTCTGAGCTCTACCTGAAAATCTGATCTCCCTGTCATTACTCCTAAAGCTGTCTTTGCATCTCCTTTCTTTCCTGATTCTTTTCATCATGGCCAGTTGTAACATGCACCTCCCTGTTATGTTCTTCAGATGTGCTGCTCTGTTTTTACTTGAAATAAATAATTCTCTGTGCCCTTTCCCAGCACTGGCCCTTCCCCCAGATTCCTGGCACAGGCAGTTTGTTTTCTATGGTTTTGCTTCAGCTGAGTTTGGTTATTGAATGTTCTTTCTTCTTTCCAGAGAGAATCCTGGTCCAGCCTCTGAGCTGCTTTTCCAACACATGAAGTGTTTTCATGTCTTTCCTTCCCTCCACTTCAAGAAGATGTAGTTGTATCCTTAACAAAAGTAGAAGTAATATTTGATATCTCTACTTCTGGCCAATATTGTAGGTTCACGAGGTTTATTTAATGGTGCTATGCCTGGGCATATACTTACCTGTTAATTCTCTCACAACTTGAACACACTGACCAAATTTAATGAAGGTGGATGGAGAGTTTAGAGGGCCTAAAGACTTCAAGTTCTGCAAAAGCTTGTGAATATGTGTGAGTGAGCAACAAGGAATATGCTTTGTGTTCCCCAACCAAAGTGCAGAATAGACACTGGATTTGGGGCTAAAAGCTCCAAAATATTACCTAAAGGATCCAGTACCAAAGGCAAATGAAGAACATGCACTTGCTTTTTTTATTTTAAACCTCATGCTTTTTAAACCATAAAGTCTCATGGTTTTGTAGGGACCAGACTCATGACTTTTAAATCCTTGGATATGGAAGCAGACATGTTGGAGTCTCCTTGCAGCCAGGAGTAGTCAACAGACTATCTCAACACCCTCAGGGTACTGCCTCACCTCCTCCTTCCTGCTGCCTCCCTGCCAAGCCATTCCTAGAGGAAGGAAAAGAATACTCCCAGCCTGGAGCTATGCTATTGCCTCCCAATATGTGGTACAGGAGAGGACAGCATGGGACAAGGCAGATCAAAGAGCAGGAAGTACTGGGGAACCTTGGGCAAGTCTCTTGACCTCCCTGTGTCTCCCCCTCTCTTCTCACCCCACAGAAACCTTTGATGGGGTGGAATTTTCCCCTGATGTGTCTGCACAGCACCTACTACTACAGGGCTCCCAGCAGGCTGAGCCTTCAGAGAGGGACTGTATCATGTCCTAAAATGTAATAGTTATGGACACAGTAGTCTCATTCAAGAGGATCAGCCTCACCATAGACAGCAGAGGGGACAGCCCAGCTTGTAGGAGTTTTTCTCAGGATCTTTGTTCCTGGGATGGGATCCCCTTTGCTGGGGTTTGTCTCACAGACACTCATCCTGAGCAACACTGAGGAGATAAAAAGCTGAGGTGGGGAAAAAGAAGGAAATGTAAGAGCAGGAAGAAAGGAAGACAGAAACTGGGAAAGAGAAAGCAGGTAACAGCTCTCCTGTCTGTCAGAACAGGTAGTTGCTGACTAGGGGCAAAATATTCCCATTGGGACACCAAAAGGCTTCCCTAGCCACATCTCCTGTGGGTACAGACCCTGCACAAGCAGCCAGCAACCAGAAGGTTGGCATTGCTTCCTGATGAGAAGCACAGCTGAAAACTGCCCCATTTGCTTCCTTTGGGTGGATAAGTCATTCCCCATAAAGGTCCGATAATCCAGGGAGAGCTTCTCCAGGGTGTGTGCATTTGCCTTCATTCCCAACCGAGTTTGGCTGTGACATGGGCATTTTACCTACAGTTCCCACGCGAAGAACCCCCCTGAGCTGTAACCCAGCTTCTCTCTCCCCACAGACAGCTATTTACAGCATTTCAATGGGTAGGTCAGAAACGACTCCATGTCCAGAATTGCCACTGCCAAAGGAAGGAGACGGGGGTCTTTGCAAAGGGCTTTAATAATCTTCCTGTTGCTCTGGCTGGCAGCTTTCGGCATTTATCCCACATTCTTCAGTAGCCCTTTCCTTAGCAATGAATAGGCTTTTAGCACACTCTCATAATGGTTTCTTTTCCTGTGGCACTCAGAAAAAGCTTTCAGCCTGCTCCAGCTGCCGCCTCTGCTGCCTCTCCTTGTCCACCAGAAAGATGTGGTGGCTCTGCTCAGCATATCCTCTGCTGCCAATAGAGCCACGCTTCCACCTCTGCAAAAAGGTGGCCTGTGAGCGAGGGGTGGAGGACAGCTTTGCCTCTCTTCATTTTCCTTAAAGGTCCTTAGCAAGCTGTGTTAGGACCTCTTCACCCCCTCAAGAAGTACATGTGTCCCACGGATCAGCAGCCCCAATGCAGGATCAGGAGTCTTTAGCCTGTGGCTGACACCCTGAAGGCTGAACTTGCACTCCCCAATGCAGGAGGTCTTGGCTCTGGTCTCAGGCAGGTGTAAAGTGCATGCTCCTCCTGCCTTGTTTTTCTCATCTTAATTCCCAGCTGGGCTGTTATTCCCAAAACCTGCAGTAACAGGACTGTTACATGGCCACAGTAGTGTGTCATCTACTCTGCATGGTGTGCTGTTGTTTGTTTTGTTTTGCCTGGTTTTGATAATAATGCTACTTCATTAGGGAGCTAAAATTGCTTTAGTTCAGGCTAGCAAAGGGGCTCTTGGAGCTCCCAGCAGTTATCTCACATACCTACAGTAGCCTAGACAGCTTTGAAAATTGTATACTAGATAATGTAAGTTCATATTCTCAAAGGTTTTGAGATCAATGGGAACTACAACCCAGAAAAACACCAGGTACCTCTGTACTTTCCTAGGTCTAGCTGAGAAATGCATTTGAAACTGTGGACTTAGGCAGCAAAAAGCTCATTTTTCCATGATGCAAACATGATGGGAGGAAATGGAGAGAGTAGCAATGCAACTTGAGTATGTACTTACCATGTTCCTTCAGATACATGTGGCTCCCCTGCAATTCCACATATTTTTATGTCTCTTTTCAGGATTAAAGAGAAAATCTGCATTCCCCCCATTTCTCCCATACTAGGATAACTACTTTGTAGTTCACATGGAGAGTTGGGACAACAGTAAACACAAAGGTAGGTTTCTCATGCACTGGGAGATGTGTCTCTACATGACTCCATTCACATATCCCTCATTAACAGCTCTTGATTCCAGCAGGCAATTTCACTGAAATTTTGCTGAAGGGTGGAAATTTCACAGGAAATGTATTTTTATGAGTTTCACAAAAATAGGCAGGTTGGCTGAAGAGAAATCTCCACCGAGGAGCTGTTTGAGGAGCTGTCTGAGCAGAAATTGGAGGACCCAAGGCCTCATTAGACTCATGAGCCTAATAACATCTCCTCAGCCTGAATGCCAAATTCCCTTCCTTGCAAAGGAGGGAAATGCACTCAGTGGCTGAACAGCAGCCTTGGAGGACAGAGGCAAAAAGCTGTAACACCTTCCTAAATCTGTAGTCCACAGAATGGCAAGGTTTTAGTGGGTGCAGCCCTGGTAGCCACCTGTCTCCACCAGGAGAGGTGCAGAGGGTGACAAGAACATGCAGGGAGCTCTGTACAGGACTAATCACACCTCTGGAAAAGAGATGATGGTGTTAAAAAACCACAACAGACAACTTTGCAGGAGGAAAATGAATGGAAGGCTTTTAAATCCCAAAGACCACCTGGAAATATCTGAGCTGCAGATTGTTGGATACCTGAGAAGTACTCTCAGAAAATATCACATATTCCTGCTTTGCTTACTCCTATGTTCTTGTTTTCCAGTATGACTGTTCTTACAATAATTTGCTGCTCTCCTTATAGCCCTGGGGATCTCTGGAGCTGCAGTTACTTCTCAGAGACATGTTTGGTCCACACTTTGGCTCCTGCTGCCCCTTGGTGTGGCCCCTGTCACACTCTTGCAGCAAGCTGGGGGCATGGGAAGACATTCTTACAGGCCAGTGGGCAAAAGGCAGCTGCACAGTCCCCTATGTTCCTTGGCAGAAGCTTTGCCATTCCTGTTCGATGTCATCCCAGTTTACTGTCACCCATAATCAGGGATGCAGTATTCATTGTCATACCATAACCAGGGATAAAAAGTGTAAGCATAGAGATTCCCCTTGCTGCTTCTAAGCCACTGAATCACAACAAACATTCAGATATTGCTCACGCTTTCCCCCCCCTCCTAATGTAGCTTTTTATAGCCTATTCCATACAGCTGATGTAAATCAAGGCATGCTCTGCTTGTGCATGAATCCTTGAATGCCAGGCAAATCCTCAGTTTTCTAACTTACCCACCTCCTGCCAGTGACAAGGCACTCTGTCAACCCACAACCACGGGAGAAATCAGCAGGCACTTGGAGCACTTGCAGGTTCTCCATTCAAGCGTGTTTCCCACAGCTGAAACCCTCCAATCGCTTCCTTTGCTTCTTCAGTAGCAAAGCTTCACTGTAAGAGATCACGCAGCTTGTTTTCAGATCAGCCCAGCTTATTTTGAAAAGCCTGACCCTGAATCTCCCCCACCAGCCAGAGGCAATGTCCCCTGCTAGGACAGGTTGTCACATATCCAAGATCTTGAACGTCTGTGCTTGTTCTTGCCCTTTTTTCTTGCTTTTCCCTGCTTTACTCTCAAAATAAAATCTCAGGGAGAGTTTATGCAGGAGAAAATTCCATTATTCCTGGGAGGTGATTCAGGGTCCTTTTTTTCCATCAGGTACTGATTTGGTTTTCTTCATGTTTGTGTATTATGATGGTTTTGTAAAAGGGAGTAACACATTCAGGTTTAAATTTAATCCTGTCTCAATATGACTTTGTTTCCAGAGCCATCAAAGGAGCTTTAGAGTAAACAAGGTGTGTGGGGGGGTATTATTCTATATTTTTCATCTTCTTTCTGGTAAAACTGCATGTGCCTTTGGAGGATAAAGTTAAATATTTACCCTAGGTTAACCATCCCTGTCTGCAGAGTTTATATTTTGTTGGAGTTTGGGCAAGCAAGCGGTATTTGCAAAATTCCTTGCCTGCCTCTGCTATTAGAAAATGTGTTTTCAGAGGCCTTTTTTTTTTCATCCTCAGAATATTTTCAGTCAGGCATGAGAACTTACCTAGTCTGGAGAGACATCGAATTAACATGTGTGACACAGTGGTAGGACTGTGTTTGGGACTGGGTTATTTCCGTCGCTAGTCAGGAACCCACATGAAGCAGGACCTGAAGAATATTCCTTGGATCTGTCATCACTGAGGGCCAGAGGGGTTTCCTTCTGTGGAAATCTTTGGATATCTTAAAATCTAGCTCATTCTGATAACTCCAGGTGACTCTGTGGGTGGCTGGTCCAGCATCCAGCTTGCAAGGAGGTGACTGGGAAGAGCTGAGGAACACATATCTTGTTCTTCCCAGAGGCAGGCAAAGAACAGTCCTGTGATGGGGCTGGAGTCTGTCCAAACTCCATGGCATCCCTGGCCCAACAAGTCTTCTTGCCAAGCTAAAGTCTGCATACCAAGGAAGTGCTCTAGGCCTTCCTTCCTCAGCTAGTGTGCTGTGGCTCTTCTGAGGGCTTCATTTTGCTTGGTAGAAAACAAGCTCTCTCCCACGTGCTTTTCCTGAATTCTCAGAAAAAGGCCACTCTGTAATGCATCCCCTTAGGACACTGCAGGCTGCCCAGAACATCTCCGTTTGGATGTTTGGGAGCATCTTCATTCAAGCTGTTCTTGAAAAACATAAATATAAAACGCAACCTCTTCCTGCCCTCTTCCCTTTCATCTTGCTCCTTCCTCCCTCACCACGACTTTGAGGCATCAGTCTGCAAACTACTTCAAATCAAAGCAGTGGTGGGAGATGGGCTGATTGATGACTTCTCCCTAAGCCTGCAGGAGTTAGGTCTCACAAGAATGGAGGGTAAACAGCAGCCAAACCCAAGGAAGCTCCTGAAAGCTGCAGACAACTTTGTTGGTCTTAAGAAGAAGGAAATAGGGGCAAGGAGACAGAGGGAAGCGGAGGTGGCACAATGAGTGCTCTCTGCACTCCTGCTGCTGTGGGGCTTTGTAGAAAACGTGGCCTGAGAGCTACTCTGACCTGTGCCAAGTGGACATGCAGCAGATGTGAGACTCATGGAGCTGCAAACAGCTCTTTGAAACTCTTCGTCTCCTCCCCTAGCAAAGAAATTCAAACCTGATTTCTTTCAGATTCTGTGTTAACCTTCTGCAGGTGTGGAAAACCATCACCTCTGTCTCCTAGGGGCATTAGAATTAGACATCACATTTCCAGGAGGCAACAGCTAGATTACAGAGATCTTATTCTAAGTGTTCATCTCACGGATATGCAGTGAGATTGTGCTAAAATTTAACAGCAGGAATAGATGAGCAGTAGGAAAAAGTAATTGTAAGCTTTTCCTCTGAGACATCTCACTATCAACTGCCCTCAACAAAGCAGGAACATTTCTGAGGGAAATGGCTCAAATTAAGTCTTGGATTCTGTTTTCTTGGTGATGAAACATAAAGGGGAAGGACCTGATTCCCTTACAGCCATCAAGGTTTTTTCATTCTTTCCAGTGAGGCTGGAATTTCAAATACCTACCACGAAAAATTGATATCAAGCAGAACCTGACTAGAAATCAGCATGACTGGAATCTGACTGGAAATCCTCCTTCGTGGGCCAGTGGTGAAATATTGGCTGTTTCCTCACATAAAGCAAAAGGATTTTTAAAAATTTTATTTAAAAGGAATGGGATTTTTTTTTTTTCTGGTTGCACTTTGTTGTTGTTGTTGCCTGGTTTTGATCCCTCTCCTGACTTCTGGAGGAAGAGTTCTAGCCCTATGAAGTGAAAGACAAAAAAGGAATCTTCAAGTAGCAATAGGAAAAGTCAAAATCCCTAATTTAGAAGCACCAGCGGGGTGGACATTGGAAACACACAGACTCACTCATTGGAAAGCTCCCAAGATCTACAAGTGCTGAAATGAAAACATGACACAATGGATCAGTCAATGATTACTACTGAATAAGCCAGCGGGCTTCGGAGTTAATCACTGCAGCCATCCATGAACTCTCACAGGGTGTGGAAAAACAGTTAGCTTTGCCTAGAACATCTTTGGGATGATGTCCATTTGTATGGTGGGAGGTTCACATGCGCTCTTGTCTTCTTCTTGACAAAAAACATTCTTACCTGGAGATGTGTCGAGAGAAGAAGGAAAACTGTTTGGATCAGTGTTTGTATAAGAAAATCAAGAAGGGAGGGGCCAAAAGGAAGGGGAAATTGGGAATCTGGATTCTCACAGTGTCATTGACCAGAAATCTTGACATAAGCATCCCTGTGTCAAAATGTTTTTCTTGAAGGGTTGTCCATCACCAAACAGCCTTAGCACAGGTTAAGAAACATTCACTGGGATCTCTGATTTTGGAGGTCTGTGTTCCTGCAGGTCACCTGGCTGTTCTCATGACACTGCTCTGAGCAGAGTCAGTCCCACAAGGACATGGGGGAGATCCTCCAAGAGAGAAGGAGTCTACTGTCAGTTCTGTGTCAGCTCTTGCACTGGTCTCATACATGTGCTGCTACAAATGAGTTTTCCAGTTTAATACGTTCTTCTCCTTCACACTTCCCTGAATTTCTCCCCTTGCTTTCAGTTTGCATACAGGAACAGCATTTGTGTTCATTGCTTGGTTTTAAAATCTTTTCTCAACTGAAACAGAATAGATTTCTGTATTTTTGTATTTCTTTTATAATTTTCTCTTGCAATTTCTTTCCCCCTTTTCTCTTTCCTTTCTCATGGGTAAACAGAAAGAAAAAAAGGGTGAGACCAGGAAAGAATAGCAGGAAAAAATGCTAATAAGAAATGAAGCATGACATTTTCACCAGGAATGCTCTCCAAATATTAATTAAAAATCCATTTTAGAAATGCTTCTGATGGGGAAAGAAACCATTATGTTGGACAGTTACTTGTTTATTATTCACAAACCTATTTGGAAAAAGAAAATTCAAACCTGACTTAAAGAGATCCACAAAACTTTTTTGTTCCTTTTGGGGTTTGTGGAATCGAATGTCTTTAAAAGTGTTTGCAGACACTTGTTTTCCTGTTTAATTTAGTCTCTCTTTCCTGTCTCTGCTTGTTCTAATTTGATGGAACATTCATTCACAAACTTCCACAAAGCAAGTGTTACTCAAAAGGGAAGGTATCAGGGGAAAAAATATCAAATCAATAAGAATATGCCTGGTATCTTGAGTTAAATTTCAGTACAAGAGCAAGCTGAGAGTCAAGACTTTGCATCAAGCTCCAAAGTGGATGGTGACAAACACAGTTGCCTAGTGGTGGTGTCATAATCTATTTACACACAGACAGTTCCCAGGAGCTCCAGCCATGGTGTAGCGATCTTCAGGTCTATCCATGAGACTGGAAAGCAGAACAGAGTTTTATTAGATTGGGATTATTGCCCCATCACACCCTGTCAGTCTCTTTAATTAGTGCAGTCTACTCGAAAAGCAGATGTGTGGCTGGTTGTTTTCACAGCGTGTTTTCTGCTAGGCTGTGCTTTGCTGATGTCAAGGGAATGAACTGAAATGGAGCCCCTGCTCGAGTCCAAACATTGGCCGGAGCTCATGGAAGTGGTTTCGTGAGCAAACACAACAGTAGTGCACCCCTGAGGCCCTTGCAGATCTGAAAGCCCCAGGTGCCCCTCATATCATCAGAGACAACAACCTGCTTGTGGGATGTGATGTGGGTTTCAGCCTGGTTCCTCAAGGAAGCATGCTCAGAGTCTGTGTGTCCGTGCCACCCTGCCACTGATGGACCTGCTTTGGCCATGGGGACTGGGGACACAGACACAACCTGTGATGGTGCAGAGGATGGCTCCTGACTCCTGGAGAGAAGAGAGGGTCACCGAGGGAACATGTGAACCCCACTGACGGGGGCATGTGTGAGCTGTGAGGACACCAAGGAGGGCACTGGAGTGACATGTGGGCTGTGAGGACACTGATGGGGATGTGCATAAACCACAGAGGGGATGTGACTGAACCACAGGGACACTGAGGAGACATGTATGAGCTGTTTGGATCCTGAGGGGATGCATATGAACCATAGGATACTGAGGGGAACACTGCAGGAGGGTGTGTGAGCCATGGGGACACTGAGCGGGACACTGAAGAGACAGTGGGGAGCTGTGGGGACGCTGATGTGGTTGCGTGTCCCCCATGGGGACACATGTGAGCTCTGGGACACCAAGGGGGACACTGAGAGAACACTTGTGAACTATGGGGTGTCCTGACGGGATGTGTATGAATCATAGGGATTTTAAGGGGGGACACTGAGCTCAACACTGAAGAGACATGTGTGAGCTGTGGGGACACTGATGGGGTTGTCTGTCCACCATGGGGACACATGTGAGCTCTGGGACACCAAGGGGGACCCCGAGGGGATATGTGTGAGTCATGGGCATGCTGAGGGGGGACACTGAGGGGACATGTGTGAACTTTGGGACGCTGATGGGGATCTGTCTGAGCTCTGGGACACCAAGGAGGACACTGTGGGAA
>VXBX01002694.1:252857-293460 GCA_013400415.1 Scytalopus superciliaris | reverse complement strand
CGGCGCCTCCGCGCTCAACACGCCCGGGCTGGGGCTGCCGGAGGCGCTGCCCCCCGGCAAGGAGACCGTGGATTCCTTCCTCGACCTCGTCAGGTGAGGCCGCCCCGCTCCGCCCGCCCCCCCGCACCGGGATGATGACAGACCCGGCGGTGTTGCATGGTGCGCCCGGGAGCCCCCGCTCCTCCTCCCGCTTCCCATCCTCCCGCTCTCAGTCCTGCATCTGCTCAGCCTCCCGCTTCTCCTCACCATCCTCCCGCTTCTCCTCACCATCCTCCCGCTTCTCCTCACCATCCTCCCGCTTCTCCACATCCTCCTCCCGCTTCTCCACATCATCCTCCCGCTTCTCCACATCATCCTCCCGCTTCTCCACATCATCCTCCCGCTTCTCCACATCATCCTCCCGCTTCTCCACATCATCCTCCCGCTTCTCCTCACCATCTTCCCGCTTCTCCACATCACCCTCCTTTTTCTCATTCTTCGTCTTTCATCCTCCTCCCTTCTTATCACCCCCCTCCTTCTTTTTTCATCCTCATCCTCGTCCTGCNTCGTGGTGTGCAGCCTCGTGTCCGGCGCCGCCAGCCTCGACACCCGCTCGCTCGGCCGCCTGGGCGGCATCGCGCTCGCCTATTTCCTGGGCACCACGCTGCTCGCCTCCGGCCTCGCCGTGGNCCTTCTCCAGCAGCACCTCTCCCTCCCCAGGTGCCCGCAGCCCGGCCAAGGGTAGGGCTGCTCGGTGCTCTGCCTCTCCCCACTTTGTTTTTAATTGTGCCTGGGAGGCTGCAAGGACGATGAGTCGGGGCTTGCTCGGAGCTCCGGGTGCCTGGGCCCGTTTTCGGCTCAGCCTGGAGGGAGAGCGGCTCCTGGGTGCTTGCTGCGGGGCAGGGATGGCTTTGCCTGGCTCCTTCCCCTGCCCCGCTGCCTGTCGCTGCCTGTCTCCCGCAGGCAGGCAAGGGCAGGGCTGGGCAGCTCTCCCCATCCCTCACACACCCCCTTTTTCTTTCATTCCCTAACATTATATTCAGTCTCACCCAAATGCCTGCTTGCCTCTTATAGTGCCTTCCCGTAGAGATGGGCATGGAAATGCAATGCTCATAACCTCGACAGAGTCTAGAGTGAGGACACCCTGTGGGTTCCTGGGCTTCCCATCCCACCTCTGTATCTTGCAAGGACAAGACTCATGTTCCCCAAATTTACCCGGAAGCAAGGCTTCTACTTCTAACCAGATCATAGTATTTTTGTTTGTCTTTATTCCTCCTTGCAAAGTTGCAACTTTCACTTTTTTTTTTTTTCTTCTCAAAGCCCATGCGCTGTTGAGATCTGTCCAGCTTTTTAAATAAGAGAGGAGCACTCACACAAACAAGGCAAACACCCAGCTGGTGTTTTGAGTATTGGAACTTCCAACTGCATTTGCTTGTGCTTTGCACGAATGTGCAAGCAGAGGAGTAAGGGAGGTGACCTGCATCACAGCGAAGTGGCTGGAAAGCTGTGCTTGGTGGATATCCTGGTAATTAAGAAGCTGAGTGGGGGATTTTCGTTTGGATTGCTTGTTTTGTTTTTATGAGTTCAATTTTTCAGATGAGAGACTTTTTTTATTGTGTCTGGGTAAGTGGATGTGGCAACAAAGATAAAAAGAGTTTCTTAAAAAAGAACAAACCCAGAACTGTATTTACAAATTCAGGTTAATGTCCTTTTCTTCCCCAGAGAGAAGTATGTTCCCTTTGGACTGAAAGTAAGTCTGGTTTGTTCCATTGGCAACCATGTACTTAGTGTCCTCAGCTCACCTCTCTTAAGAACCAACTATTAAGGATCTCTCTTCAGGATCAGCAATTCCTGACAGCATGTTAAGAGAGAATAACAGGACAGTGGAAGTAGATGGTTTGGCTGTGAAGGTGACAGGGAGTTCAATGGAAACGTAGGCAGGTGAAGGAAAATTGCCAAAAAAAGGAGTCAGCACACCAGGGAGAGTTGGGAAGACAACTGTAGTGGTGACTGCCCCAGGTGCATCCCAGCGTGGCTGCTCTAGCTGGTGTTTCATTCCTGTGTCACCAAGCAGCATGGAGTAGGATGTTGTTTAGAAACAGGTCAGGGATGCTCCAGCAAGTTTCAGACTGTGGGTAATGTCTGTGACACTGGGAGCAGGCAGCTATTCCTTGATCTGATCTGTTACTGCAGGTGGAGAGTTCCTTTTCAAAGGGGTTTTGATGGTGCTGGGATTGAGTCCTCAATTCCAAAGTAGTGCTCGTAATGCTGAGACTGGGGTAAAGCATATGGGTTGTAGAAATATTTCCTTCTGGGTAATAAGCAGGCAGGGGCTTTCCCCCAGTGCACATACAGCAGGTTGTGAATTCAACTTTTTCTTGAGGCCCCAAGGAAGGGCTGTTGCAGCCCCACTGTTGGGCAGTCCAGTTGTCACAGCAGTGATGATGAAATCCAGTCCAAAAGAGATGTGTTTGGACATCACTAAAACTTTCAGTCTTAGCACAAATCCCTGACAGACCCAGGGATGGAGTGAGTATGTGCTTTTCAGGAAATAAGATATTTCACTTCCTCTGCCATTTAATATTACTTTTTTAATTGTTCTTGAAAATGTGGGTGCTCTTTTTTGAGCATTGAACTTTGTCCCTAATGTGGTGGAAGTTAGTAGAGTAACCATCTTCAGACACAAGGCCTTGAGTCTGGAGGGCTGAAGTTGCTGCTTTTGTTGTGGGCGGGTCTTTGCAGCATCGTGCTTTTTGTTCTTTTCTCTTATTTGGTCATGAAACTTTCTGTTAGATACAAGAAAACTTTCAGTTGTGTCACAGGACTGACTGTGTCCTTCGTGGCTTTGCTGCTGTTTGATTTCAGAGAAAAGGTAAAAATGAGTTGCAAATGGATAAACTGAATCGGCCTACAGCACGGAAAGCAGCTGTCAAATATGACCTAAGGAAGAAACTGCAAAGAGGAAATCACAGCTGTTAGTCACTATTGGTGTCCTTTCCCAGGATGCAGATTCTTTCTGCCTTTGGGGAGTCTATTAGGTAATAACCAAGCATGCTGCTTTTCACTGTTGCAGTGATGTCTGGAGGCCAGCTTAATTCTTGGTCATGGTTTTCCTTTTCCAAGTCTAAAGCTTCCCCACAAACATGCATCTAGGCATGGAGACACAAACTCTGGAAAAGAGATTTAGCATGGGCTTTGGTAGCAAATGAATGATGACTCACTGGTGAAACAAAAGGATGTCTTTGTTTTATTTTGTCCATTGACTGTAACCTCCAGGTCTAATTTGTCTGGCTGGAGGTGCTGGAGCACCCTCCTGGTTTACCTTCTGACAA
This sequence comes from Scytalopus superciliaris, assembly GCA_013400415.1. Taxonomy (NCBI): domain Eukaryota; kingdom Metazoa; phylum Chordata; class Aves; order Passeriformes; family Rhinocryptidae; genus Scytalopus; species Scytalopus superciliaris. The sequence goes on along the minus strand of VXBX01002694.1, from coordinate 290,149 downwards.
GGGCTGGAAGCAATCCTTGAGTGTGCCTAGTCAGGGCTTAGGCACACTGTGCTCTGCCCCAGGATATGGGGTGGGGACAGCAGAGATGCCATAAGGTGCCTTTGTACCCCACAGCAGGGATGCTGATGGCTCATCTCATCTCATCTCAGGTCTGTCACATGGGCAGCTCTTTGGAGCTGCCTAAAAGATGAGCATGGCCAAAGGCAGTTATCATGGGAGGGATCCACCAAGAGTTCAGAGGTGCATCCGCAAGGCTGATGGCTTTTAAAAAACCCACACAAAAAGTGGGGAGTTCTCTGACCTTGGGATCTTGGAATTCCTTAACTCTGTCCCATGTCAGTGAAGTAAGATGGGCATCTCCAGAGGAACCACTCTGGGCTCTTACATTAAGCCAGGATCCACTGCATTCTTACTCCACGTGGTCTTAGCTGAAGGTGGACCCTGTGAGTATCTCCAGCGCTTCTGACGTGGGGACATGCTCAGTTGTACCAAAGACGTGAGCACTGAGTGCCAGCAGAGGAGGAAGAGAGTGAAGGGAAATTTTAGAATTTCTGGTTTTGTCCCTTGCTCATTTGTTTGGTGGAGAAGATAAAGCAACACAGAATAAAGAGCACTTGTGAGCTTGACTGTAAAGTGGGTAGCAGATGGAGGAAGAGATAGGTTGTGATATGATGGGCTCGGGGCTCAGCATCCAGCTGAGTAGGTGATGTTGCAGAGAGCCAGCTTGGCTCTGATCCTGCTCTGACCCTTCAGGGAGGAGGAGAGAGGTGGTCACAACGATGGGACTCCAACCACCTGCTAACAGCCCACCTATAGCTTGTTGTAAAGCAGTTGAAACAGCAAGAGGAAGTGTTTTGCAAGAGTCCACTGATTTATTAACACTTCTGATGGGCAGTTGTCATGACTGCCTGTTTCGATAAGGTCAGAGTTTTCTTTTAGCTCTGATTTATATTTGGTGATTGAAGAGAATTGAACAGTTTCACAGGAACCTATTGATCCTGTCAAAACTTCCATCAGTGGGTGATCCTAGCATTTCATTTCAGTGAGGTCAGTGTTTTGCTGTAATTTTGTACAAAATACTTAAGGAGATCTCAGTCATCAAAAAAAAGCAGCATTTCAACAAAGTATTTTGTGATATTTTTTTAAGTGGAAAAAAAGGTTTAGAACAGACTTTCTTTGCCCAATTTTGGGATGAAAACATGTTTTGAAGCTGTGGAATTGGCTTTGGGAAGGGAATTCTGTTTTTAAACCGGCCATAGCTGTAACAGTCCAGGGAGGAAAGGAGTAAGTAGCATCATGGCTTTATAGGATGGAAGGTGCACAGAGAGCCACACGTATGCCCCAGGCAGTAAGGTCAGGGTTTCTCAGGTTGCCAGGCAAGTCTACAAAAGCTGTGTAAATTTTATTGCTGCTCACTGCCCTGTGTGTCTCTCTGCCAGGTGTTACCAGCTGTGCTGCCAAAGGCAGTACCCTCAGCACTTGTCAGCAAGCCTGTGCCTTGGCTCCAAGTGCCTTTGGAGGCACAGGGAAGGCAGACATGAGCACAGGGAGAAGCATCAGTTGTGTTTTGCTGGCTGGGCTGCAGGGCAGGTGGCCAGAGTAGACCATGGGGTCCAGAGCACTCGTGCAGTGACTCTCTGTGGGGCACCAGTAGCTCCAGTGGCACTTATTTCTTACAGCTTCGGTCTTCTCAGTGAGGCACCCAAAAGCAGCAACCATGAAGGCTGTCTCTGAAGTCCCAATGTGGAAAGAGAGCAAAACATGACTGTTAGAAGAGGAGGGGCAGATGCCACCTTTGTAGTCATAAATAGAATAAAAAATGGCCAGGGAGCAGCTGCAGTTACAGCAAGAGATAGGCTGGCCACTGGTTTTCAAAGCTGATGGCTAGTTCTTAACTCTGGGGCGCCCAGAAGTAAAGGGAAGTAAATGTTACTGTCCCCCTTTGCTTGTGTAATTTTCTGAGTGTGGAATCTCCCTTGAAGTACAGGGATTGCTGCCTGATTTTTGTAGGAAGAACTCAAGCATTTTCATTCACGTGTCTGCACTGTCTGGTGGGGTTTTTTTAGTAAATCTCTGAACATTTCTGCTCCTTTCTTTCTTTATATTTGTTGCCTTTTACTACTGACTCTCCCCAGTTATGTTTTATTTTCCAAGCAACAAAGATGCAGACTGGACCATTAAGGCAAAAAAGTATCAAGTATCTACTGTTAGGAAACACATTTTCATGTTTCTCTGTGTGGAAACAAATGCACACACTCACAATTATGTATATGTTCAGAGCATGTATTGTGCACCCACATACATAGCAAAAAGCAGATGAGAAAAATTGCTGTGTGACAGTGAATGAAACTCTTGGGACAGAAAGAAAAATAAAGGTAGTGGAGGAATTCAGACTGGGCTCTGGCATTTTGCCACAGATGGCAATAAAGTTGCTGTGAGTGGACTTGTACCATTGAAAACACCTCACTGGAAAGAAAAACAAAGCTGGAGATAACGCAACACGGAATATTTTTTTCTAGGCTTCCTCACAAAAGTATGTTTTCCAACAGCAAGGTTTCTGGCCTTGGAAGTGGAACCTCTTTGTAAGAAGCAATGCAAAAGGAATGTGTAGTATTTTAGAGTTTCATTCTACTTGTCTGGATTTCCCTTCACGCTTTTGCTGCCAGAGCCAAGTTGTTTGCAGAGCTGTAGCAAAAGAATTATTTAGAAACAGTTATTAATAATAATCCCTTACACACATACTGTGTAGTCCTTGTCCTGCTGGTGGAAGGTTGCAGGTCTGTAAAGAAGAGAGCATTTTGACCGTAATATCAAAATACAGATGGGGAGGAGCTACAGCCCCTCCTTTCTCCCTTAACAGCTCCAGGTCCCCTTAGTTGCCTGGGATTCCCAGCAGCAGATGTTGCAGCTAAACTAAGATCTCTATTACAGCAAAAATACAGTGGCACCTTCCTGCTAAATTTGATTAGGGGAGTAAATGGTCCCTTTATGACTGGTGGGAGCAGCTTTTCACTGGAAGAAAGGTGCGTTTATCCAGCTGTGTAGAGGGAGGTGGTGTGATGAGCACACTATTCAAGCAGAAAATATTCACACACTGAAACACCCACCCTTGGTGCTGCTGCTTTCTCGTTCCTATTTTAAGAGGATCCGAGAGGGGTGGTTTCTCACACTGTGTGTTGTGCAGGTATGTGGAGGTTTCCTGGCTCAGCCCAGCTGCTGCTCCAGCCCCAGGACACAGCTGTCACCCTCGACAGCTGTTCGATGGATTTCTGATCCTGGGCTTTTTGGGTCTGTCTGTGAAACTGGCAACAGAGAGAGGCTTTCCTGCCTGGTGCTTGGTGAGGGGAATAAAGTCTGTCTGTACCACCTACTTCACTTTGATGCCATGAGAGAGGTTGGGTCTGCGCATGTGTGGAGTGAGGTCCCGTCAGCCCTGGAGCACCTGGGGTGTGTGAAGAACATCTGTCCCCCTGCTGTGATGTGAGGTGTTGCTGTCTCGTTCCTGCCACATGCAGCAGGCTTAGTCTTTGTGCATCAGGGCCAAGGCTGTCTGATCCCACAGTGCTGTGCCGGGCTCCTTATCACCCAGACTCAGGGTTTGCTCAGCGTCCTGTTCGTGCGATAATTCACATCTGCTTCAAAAAGGCAGCCATGTTCTCTGGCACAGGCCATGGAAGCAGCAGCAATGGAGCCATTAGAAACAGTCAGCAATCCAGTGATACAACCCGCTGTGAAGTGGGTAGCAGGTGGAAGGAGAGGCTGGCTCTGGTATGGTGGGCTCAGGGGCTCAGCACCTGCCTGGGTAGGTGGCATTGCAGAGAGCCAGCTTGGCTCTGATCCTGCTCTGACCCTTCAGGGAGGAGGAGAGAGGTGGTCATAAGGATGGGACTCCAGCCACCTGCTAACAGCCCACCAGCAGCTTTCCCTGTTTCCCTAAACTCCACATTCACACTAGCTGCAGGCTTTCAAAGCAAAAAAACCTTCTCAACATTTGGTACTCACAGAAAAACCAACTGGCAGACACCCACATTTAATTTGCATGCCCAATTACACAGCTCATCAGCTTTCCTGTTTGTTGGTTCACCCTCACAGGAGGGATGTCCACGCTTCCCCATGCGACTCCTCCACTTGGGGACACGCTGAATGCTGGCACACAGGGGCAGAGCTGTGTCTGGGTTTCTGTGGGGGTGAACTTTGCCTTGCTGCCTATGATGAGCAAACCCTGCAGGCACAAGTATGTGATGGGCCCAGACAGGTCACCAGCCACCTTTGTCTCTCTCCAGAGCATGCAGCATCTTGCCCAATCTTTTTGTAAGCTGTGGTGTTCTTTTTTTTTTTTTTGCTGTGGTGTTCTTGCACAAATCTATCCGATGCTAGGAATCTGTGACCTGACCCACCTGTAATTAAAGCTGAATTTAATTCACATGCTGAATGATTTCAGGTGAGCAATGACTCTAGTCTGTGCAGACCTCGTGCCTCTAAGATAAGCCATTTATTTGTTGATTGCTTTATATGACCCAACACATTCTGTTCTTAAACTTCAGGATTTGAAACAGAGAGGAGCGAAACGTTATTTTATGTGGTTTGGGTATTTTGCAGTCGGGTGTAGTTAGAAGTTGGGCTGAACAGAACACACAACTCCTTCTGAGCTGCTTGATTAAGATCCAGTCTTTTTACCTGGTGAATTGTTGGAAATGCTCTTCTTTGTCCTCAGGGTTGAGTCCTGCAACTGGTGCTGGAGTGATAAAGAAGAGTGTCTACTGTAGGTTCTTATTTGAGTAGCTTTAGCAGTATTCATGCTTGAAGCAAGAACCTGCCCTTTGCCTTGCAGTAACAGGGTTGTTGGCATCAGTCAAGTATGTGCTTTAAGTATATGCTTGGAGATAAGTTAGTGTTTAATTATTGAGGCCCATGCCTGGCGTAGTGTGCAGATTATGGAGGGTTTGGTTTCTTGGCCACATTTAAACATTGGAGAACCATGTTGTTCAGGCTTTAGGATTGCTTCCTTTGGCTTTGTTTTCCTCAGGATGGAAAAGCTGATTTCAAGGAAAAAGAAAAAAGAATTGATTTCTGGTTGGTTTTCAGTCTTTTTTCATCTCTTTGCTTCTTCAAAGTCCAGTCAGTTCTTTTTTTAAAAATGTAATCATCCTGCTATGAAAAGCTGAAAAGAAGTATCCTTATCTTTCCAACAGCATGGGCCCATTTGTGTATGTGATATTTTACTCCTGATAAAAGCAAGCTTGCTTTTAGTTTACTCGAGTTTTTTGTCCACCAGAGAGTTCCAGCTGTGCAAGAACTGGTGCACATTAGCTGTTCCACTGATCTTATTTGGCCAATTCTTAAGTGTCTTTGCAGAGTTAGAGCTCTCTCTCCTGCTTCCAGACAGGCAGCTGTACTGTCAGCTTCTGAGGAGAAAAAGTTGCTGTTTTCTTTCATCCTCAGTGGAATGTAGACTCCAGAAGGCAAATTATTCTCAGAGCAATTTGGGTTTTGCAGCTGTCTCCTAATCCACTTGTAGTGCAGCAGAGAGGGAGGCTGAGGTAGTTCATAGCAGCCACGTGTTTGATGAAGTTCCATGTACTTTACAATTGCTGTCAAGGCTGTGGGAAAACTCCCTGTGTGGCAGGAGAATGGAGCTGTGAAACCAAAAAGACCCAAGTCCTTATCTGGGCTGTATTTTAATCTCCCTTTTGCTTTCAGAGATTTGACTCTGCGGCTCCATTTCTTGCTGTGGTTCAGATTTGCACATTCCATGTCATTCATGGAATGACCACAACTGAAGATCTGGTTTAATGTCATGTTTGCCAGGGTAACTATGGCAAAAACTGGGGGATATTGGCAAGGCACAGTGTGAAGGGACCCGCAGTGTACTTGGAGCAGAGCAAGGAGCAAAGGATGGGGGGGGCAGCTTCCCAAATAACCACAGTTAACTGTCTCTGTGTAAGGTCTTCTGTTTCCTTACTGTAAGAGTTCTTGTGCCTCCTTGATGCCTTCTGCTGTCAGTATTTTCAGTTCATACCCATCACCTTCCTGCCCTTGCCAGCTGGGGTCCTGCCATGACCCCAGAGATCAGCTTTTATTCCTGTTGTCCTTCCTGACACAGGGGATAAAAAAGCTATCATTTGGCTAGGGGAACACATGCTCTTTGCCCAGCATAAGGGGAGAAAGGAATTTTACTATAAAGTATAACAAGGAGCAACTTTTTCCCTATGTGATCCAGTTCACTGTTCTTTCCTTGCTGCTTCCTAGATGCAGAAATACACTGGCTGCTCAGTAGAAGTGTATGTCAGTTTGCATGCTGTCTCCTCTGCACTAAGCTGATGGTACATTTGCATGTCTGTGTGAAGGCACTACTCAATTCAGAGGCTGCAGCTCTCCACAGGAGTTGCCCCTCCTTTCCATCTGTGTTGTCTAAGCCCTTGCAGAGAAGTCCAGCCCATGGTATTGCTCTGCTCTGCCTCGGTGTTCAGGGAAGCTGACGTTGTAGTGTTGAAGGGTTAAGCCATTCTCCTAAGTGGATTTTGCTGATGGGATTGTCCTCCACGTTGATGCTGTGAGCAGAGTATAATCACGTGAGCAATGTTAAAAACCTGCCTGACACTGGAGGCCATAAACTGTGGCTGCAGCTGCTGCAGCCGAGCCAGTTTCTGTAGCTGCTGGCTGATGGGTGTGTGTAACCAGCATTGTGTCTGATTGCCTCTGGTGGCCCTACCCAAAGGCTGAGGTGTGGCAGACAAGCAGGAACCTTTTCATGTGAGCCGAAGAAGGTTGCATTCACACCTCTGGAGACATAGCAAAGACACCTGCCCCGTGCTGCCAGAGTATCTTCTCTAGTACACACCTCATTAGTGCCCATGTGCTTGCCTTTGCAAAAGGAATTCTGCTTCTGATAGTAAAATACCTTGGTGTGTTCATTTTAGAAGTTCCCCAAGAAGTATTTCACTGTCTTGTTTGTCTTTTACAGAAACCTGTTTCCTGCCAATCTTGTTGCTGCAGCTTTCAGAACGGTAAGATCTGTGTGGACTTTGGACATGAGCTATGGTGCACAGACAAAGTTACTGCTCTTTTTCTGAAAGAGAGCTAGAGAGATGGTTTAGAAAATACCAAAAGTTAATTTAATTATGTAATTAAGATTTTTAAAAGCACATGATGTAATCAGACATACAACTTCCACGGCAAATGGTTTGATTTTGAAAAATATTCCTCAAACAGAAGCATATTCAAAGCCTGTCTTTTGTACCTTCACCAAAAACATTCTTTAAACTTTGAGTGCTGCATTAGGCAGCAGTGGCAACTCTGTGCCAGGCTGCTTACCACTGTGCAGGAACTAGCTGGGTGACCTTGGGTACGTAGTTTAGGGCTGGGCTCAGAACAGACAAGGCTAAAGACTTTTAGGCTCCTGTGTGTGTAAGGATTACCTATTGCCTGATGCTTTTACTCAGTATTTTTCATTGTATTCCTTGCTGGATTAATTACTCAGCCTGACTTCTCTTCCAGCAGAGTCTATGTGTGGCAGGATGGTAACTGGCACCAGAACATAGTGTGGTTTAAACTAATGGACAGGAGCTGTAGGGCTCCAAACAGATTTTGATGTAGTTCTCATTGCTAATTTTAGATGTCAGGATAGATAGTGTTGAGCATATTGCTACGGAGCAGAGTGATTCTTCATGATACAGGAGCAGGATAATAGCTTTTGCCTTCATGGTGTTCTGTGGGTTTGCTTTTGTATGAAAACCAAGGCCAGACTCTTAAAACCAAGTTCCATTTTGAGTGAGTATACAATACGGAACAAGTCAATATTCTGTGACTAAAAACAGAAGCAGTACAAAAATAACACTAAGAAAAGGATATTCTGGGATGCCTCAAGTGCTGGGTTCTGTGTGTTCAGGGATGAAATAAAGCAGTCCTCTTTTCCTCTATGTGCTGTTGACACAGGGAATTGGCAGGTGCATAAACTTCTTTCTCTTATTTTATAGTTAAAGAAAACAAGCCCAAAGAAGTGCCCTACTTTGGAGGTGTCTAGCTTATTTATCAAAGTAAACTGTTGCCCTAGATTTTAAATATTTTACTGACAAGTTTAATGCTTGTCTTACCATTTTTGGGGTTTGTTTGATTATGTTTTCTTTCTTACCTGCAGTATGCAACAGACTATAAGATGCTGCCCAGAAACACTACCTCTGGAAATGTCACGTTCGAAAAGGTAAGATCACTTCTTAGGTTTATAAACAAGCCCTTGTCAGCTGTAATATTTGGCTGTTTGCAGTCTTTAATCCTTTCCAGCAGTCACTGGAAAGAAACGAGCCTGGAGCTGAGACACACAAGCCAGATGAGTTACCCACAGCCACACAACAAAGCTGTGATGGAGAGGAGAGTTGAGCTCAACTGGTCTGACCTGTGACACATTATTTTTTAGGACAGGCTTTCTTAGACCTGGTCTCACTGGCTCTAAATATTGATTAATCACTCTGCCTAATGTTTCCAAATAATTCTTTGTAGAGTTGGAATTAAATAGCAATCAGGCTGGCTGAGTATGTCCCTTAAACCATACTCTTCATTAAAACCTTGGAGACAATGAGCTTTTTTCCACTACTCAAGGCTCTTTGAAAAAACCCCAGAAAATAATTTAGTTGACAGTTTTTTTCTAGTTGCCACACTGCTGAAATTTTTTCGAAGCTGTAACAAGTAGGCTGAAGGAGTAAAAATTACAGACAGAACATTACAAATGGGCTGCTATTGTAATGGTGTCAAAAAGGGAACTAATTTGTGGGTGTAGATGAGGTAAAGAGTGGTGTCTTCCATATGTAACTTGTAGGACTTCAGAGATGCTCTGCATCCCATTGAGTGGCATCTCTGCTGCAGCACAGATCTAAAACATGTTTAATCTTGGCCAGAGCCAGCATGTTTCAGGTCCAGCATGCTGTGAAACAGACCCAGTATCCCAGCCTGCAAGGTGTCACCTTGCTCCAAATGAAGTATCTCATGTGCTTTCATGGGGTTTTGGGGAGGCAGGCCTGAGAAATTACTTTCAGGGTTGTTTTCCCTTCCTCAGGCTCATTCTGACTATCTGAGCTCAGTATCAGATGTAGGGTAACCATGTTTTTAATATGATTTGAATGCCCCTAGGGCAAGAGGCTTGCAATGTTTACGTTTGTCACGGCAGGGCTCAGCTGGGGTTTGCCCACTAGTTTGTAAAACCGTCAAGGAAAAAGCAGTTTATGCTCATCCAGAGGGGCTCTGGAGCATATCCCTGGGTGCAGGAAGTGCTGGCTTCATTACCCTCTCCTCCCCACGCATGGTGTGTGAGCAGGTGATGCAGAACCAAATGTTCACGAGCTCAGCTTTCAGCTGACGGGCTGAACTTTCACCAGCCCCGTAGACAAAGTGACTTGGATGACGCAGGAACCGAGCAGGGGAAAAGTTATCCCTGACACCACAAGGTGAGCATTTTCACAGGAGAAGAGGCAGCTCCATCCACCCGGGTCCTGCCCGTGCCTGTTGGGTTGGATTAGCCCAGATCCTCACTCACCCCACCTGACACGGATGCGCCACAGCGACTGCGGAATCCCAAAGGAGCACTTTCTCCTTTCATGCCATCATGTCCTCAGGCAGTACATGCCCCTGCAGCTTCGTGCTGCTAACAAACAAGTTCAGTGTGAAAGGCTGCAGATCTTTGTGCTTGTTATGGAGTGTAGTGTTATCCTACATTTAAGCAGAAGCAAATGAAAGGGGAATAAGACCTTTTCATTCATCTTCAGTGTCAACTTTGATAGGGCCTCCTTAGCAACCAAGCATGGATTAAGGCTAACCATATCCATCAAGTACTTTTTTAATGCTTGTTCGAGGCCATCACTCTTCCTGAAGAGATAAGAATGTATCACTTGGCAATTTGAAACGCAAGATTTTTATTTTTTTTCTTCTTTTACCTGCTTATCAGTCTCCTCTTTGATGTAATATCAGAAAAAATACTCTGAATTTGTCACTGGTGCCTGTTTTTGCCAACAGTTATGATGTAAAGGTTATTTCTGCTATTGCTTTTCCAAAACTTTTCTTCAGTTGTTGGAGCAAAACCAGAGCTGAGTTTCTTTAATTCCAGAAGACGCCCTACTGTCTCTAGGGATAAATGGACCAAATGAAAAGAAAGCATCATCTCAGTTTTGTTAGCTCAGTTTCAGTACTGGTATGCCTGTAGTATTTATGGATAGATGAGGATTAAGTTTGGAAAGGAAGAGTATGATTTTTTGAAGGAAGTCTGGTTCCAGGGAAGCAAGATGATATTCCTGTCTATATTTTTCTTTCATCAGCAGAATATTTGATTGAAGAGAAATGTTTTCCTTCAACCTACCATATGAATAGTGTAGACCAAAATTTTCCATGGATTACATTTCCCCCCCCCTGGTTAATAGGCCCTGTCTTCTCTTGCTGATGAAATGTAGATGTTTGCTCAGCCACGTCCTTTTTGTTGTTCCATACGCTCACCTTGTGTTTACCCAGCTTTTATGGCTACATCCTCTCTGTTGCTTTGGCAGCAATGCTTCCTGGGGCATGGACTATCTCAGTTCCCCATCTGCAGCACAGGGAGGTTTGGGGGGGACTCAGTTCCTCTTCTGGCAGCAGTAAAAATACACAAACCACTGGTTGCTCTTCTTCCTCACATCACACAGCTGCATTTTCTTTTCAGCCACCTACTACTGGGGTAGTTCAATGTCAGCAGTTGTTTCCTTGATAAGCATTCTGTTTCAAGAGCTAGAAAACAATAAGATCTTCAGAGAGATTCAAGGACCAGAAGAACTCCATGAATCTTCCTACCAGAACGCATAATTTCAGGCAAACAATAACGTGTCCCATAGTTTGTCCAGAAACAAAGTTCTCATTAAAGCTGTTTTTGTTTGGTGTTCACAATGCTGCTTGGTTTGGCAGCCCCTTCCTTTGGGGTGATGCACTTTTCTGTTAGAGTACAAAAAGGCTGTTCAGCATCTGCCAGTTTTAGAGGCTGGGATTGAGAGGATCTTCCGCTGAAGATTTACTGCTGGACTCGTTCCATATTGTGCTGCAAGGAGGTGAAATTCCCTGAGTGCTGCAGATTGTCCCCTTGATTTGCAGGGAGAGATTTCTTACAGTAAAGTCACTACTCTGAGCAAGAGATGCATCTTCTGCCTCCAACTGCAGTGATGGGAGGAGGTGGTGAATGGTGCATGTTTGAAAGAAATTGGCTCAAGAGAGAGAAACAGAGAGCAAGACCCGAAAGTGGAAAAGTTTCTGAGAAGCCCAAATGGCAGTGGGTTGCTGGACTTCCATGAGATGAGAAGCAAATCTCTGGCAGAATGGTAGAGATCCTTTGCAAGACATTAGTATAAAGTAGTATAATTAAATTCCCTTCCAGCAGCATCCAGGTCAGAATACTGGGCTCTTCCAGTAGCTTTAGACACCGAATTTCTCTCCCATAGCAAAGTTTCTTTTTAATTTTTTTTTCTAGAATGAGAACCAAAACAAGAGTATTCAATGATTTTAGGATTTATTTTTTATTTTGTGAAAAATGTTTGTTGCCATTGTGGTAAAAGTCCAAGCCGAACTTTTCATATTAGCCTTGTATCAAATGAACCCAGTATAAGGCGTTACATTATAATAACATCCCATTTACACAGACAGTTTATTCACTTAATAAGAGGGTGTAAGTTTTCTTGTCTTAACTTTTTTAACCACTGAAGGGTTTAGGGCTTTCAGACACACAAAACAGAATATAGCCAAAAGTATCCAGACAGAAAAGTGTTTACTGTGTGTGGAGGAAAGGGCACCTTTCTTCAGAAACCTCTGGAGATACACTCTGCCTCATGCTTAGTATTTGCCCATGTTTTCAGTTCTTTCAATTGGAAATTAAATAAATAGTGGCAGCTTAGCCTGTAACAAGCAACTACCATTAAAAATTGCAGATCCCATGTCTTTTACTAGCAAATAAAAAAGACATCACCTTCACTGCTTGTAAACACTCTTGTTAACAACAGTTTAGCCTTCCTGCTTTTGTGTATAATTTATGTTTTACCCCCTTCCCTGCAGTGTTTTGGTTGCACCTGTCATTGACAGACAGTCCAATTCAGTGGTCTATACTTCCAACAAAAACATCATCTCAAGCAGGCTGGTTTTATCAGATTTAGCAGATCAGTATCCAAAGTTCTTCAGTCAATATTAATTTCAAGCTTTTAGCTCAGAGTATGTTTTTCTTTCCTAGTGTTGAGGTAGTGTCCACTTAAACTAGCCAAAAGGCCAAAACTTGTACACAAACCTCATCTGTTATAGAAGTTCTTCCAAATAAAACAACATTTGACATGTTGAGCTTGTACTGCCAAGTTGGGGAGGAAAAAAAACCAGTCAAAACAATTATATTTTTATGCAGCCACAAGAGCACTAATTCAGTTTGTATGATACTACATTGCCAAACAGGCTCCAGCTCTCTTTGAGAAACAAACCATGAAGGACTAGCAGAGCAGATTAGTTTTTGTCAATAGGTGGATCCTGCTTTTATCCTCTTTCCGTGCAGTGACATGATTTCTGAGAAGGGGAACAGGTATCTCTTCTTTCTGTATCTCCCACAGCTGACATGGACAGAGGAATGAGCAGGTTGTCACTGTTTGTTGCTTTTCCCTGCCCTTTTTCCCTTTTTCTCCTTCATGACATTCGTTGTTTTCTCATGGTTTTCATTTTTGCACTGAAGTCCTGAGTAAACTGGGGAGTCTTCCTGTTCAGGTCACTGAGAACACACATATCTTATGGAAGGGCATGAGGGGAGGTAGTAGCAGGACCTTTCCTTCTCCAGTGAATCCATGTCAGCTCATGGGTAAGGAGGTTTGTATCTGAGCTGCACCCAGATCTTGTCTGATCAAACAAAATAGGTTCTTCTTTCCAAGATAAGTTCTGCTTGTTGATTTCAGGTCAATGAGGCAGCAACAAAATGAGGTGACCCTTCTGTTCAGTTCTGTGCTGACCTCACATCTAACAAGCCTTCTCTTTTTGTCTCAACAGGTCCCTGTCGGTACTGACATTGAAGGGATGAACATCCTGGGCCTGGTGCTGTTTGCTCTGGTTTTAGGAGTGGCACTGAAAAAGCTTGGCCCGGAGGGGGAGGATCTGATTCGCTTCTTTAATTCGTTCAATGAGGCAACTATGGTCCTGGTGTCCTGGATCATGTGGTAAGTGTGCAACTGCAGGTGCATCATCCACAGGACAGTGTTATGTTCAGGAAGCTCAGCTTTTCCCTACCAGAAAGTCTGTCCAGCTTTTTACTACGAGATCCCTCTTTGACAGCAAGAGATGTCACTCAATGGGGTCTTTTCTTCCTGCCTGTGGCCTGTAATTAGGCAATCACTCATAACTTAAGGTATCAGTCTGAAAAACTTCAGAGGTTTGTTTATAAATCTTCTTTGGGACTCTTTGTTGATTAATTAGTGGAAAGAAAGCTTTCTGTTTCCCAAAGTTGATTGTTTACTTTTTCTCTGGCCTATTAATGAGCAAATCCATTATTTCACTTAACTTCCCTGGAGTCTAGACATGTTTATGGGGTGAGTGTTGCTCTGACTGATCTCACAAAGCTTTTGGCACCAAAAAGGTCTGTATCTTCAGAACTGGAGCACACTGAGCTTTCTCACTAGGCAAGAAACTAGCACTGGGGGAGGCAGGCACCTCTAGAGAGTGGTTCAGGCCACCTAAGCTGGGGTAGGAGCAGCCTTCTGGCAGGGTTTTCTGTCAGGTAGGATAAATCTGGGCCTCAGAGGAGTATCATGGCTGTCCTTGTGCAGCTGGATGTATAAATATATATATATATAGCTAGCAGACAAATTACCAGTGGGACATTTCTCACTCCCTTTCCAAAGCTGTCACAAAAGCTATAAACATACCTTAGCAGAGGTAATTTTTTTCCCTTCATTCTGCATTTGTCATTTCTACTGTTTTCCTCTCACTAAGAAGTAGAAAGGTTTTAACAAAACACCTGACTTTACACAGGCAGATCTCTGTGTTAGTTGCTGTCGTAAGGGATTGAAAAATTCAAAGTCTCCAAGCAGCTTAAGTTTTTTGCTCTTGAGTGTAATTCCTTGGACACAGAATACTGATAAGAGGCAGTTCTTGTATTCAGCTCATTACAGTGTCAGCACTCCAAGCCAATCAGTTGGTATGTAATCCTTTACTTTGTGGATTATGGGGAGCACTCTTAACACTGCAGTTTACTATAGTCCTTACTTGTTCTCTTTTTTTCCTTAAGGCTTTGTGTTGTCCTGGTATTTATTCAGGATCTATAAAGCTGCATGTACTTCCCAAAGGATACTTTGGAATGGGTAAAATCATGCTACCAAGAGAAAAGGCAGCTTGAGCTTGTATCTGGTCCTGTTCAACAACAGCTCTTGTGTTTGGTCTCAACTTTCAGTTCCTTCCTCTCCAGCCTTTCTCTTCAAGGGGAGGAATCCAGTCTCAGCCCTGAATCCAGTGTTGGTGTTTGCAGAGCTTGTGCAGGACCAGGGCTCAGCTGGATCTGGCTGATTGGGGTGCTCAGAGACAGAGTTCAAAGGTGCTGTGTGGCACAATTGCAGAGGCTGAGAGGGGGATGTTCAACAGGAATCCCTGGAGATATGGCCAAGGAAAGACAAAGAGAGGATGCTCACGTGGATCTGGGACATAGAGGGGTGCTCTCTGTATAGAACAGAGGAGCTGCAGAACCACTGAGGGAGAGGCAGGCTGGGAAGAAGTGGGTGATCTGAGCAACCTTCAGGCTTGCCCATCTTTCCAAACCTTTGCATGCTTAACCAAACCTTCTCACTCCACAAATCAACTTCTCTGAACATGGGCACTGGATTCCTCATTCCTGAGATGGACAGGCAAATCTTTTGTAATCACAAAACCTGGGGCAGGTTTTGGGGAGCTGGATGATCTTTTAGTATTTCTAAATCTTGGAAAGGGATGACATGTAGGCAGCATCAGCAGAGGTGCCCAGGCACAGACATCCCAGTAGAGTGGTCCAAAGGAACAGACCTTGGGCCTGAAGTGATTCATACAGTTCGTTTAGAGCTGTTGTGCTGTCAGTGTGAGGACAGTTCTGTCTTTTCAGGGCTGTTCCCAGCTGCACTACTGGAACCAGAGGTGTGGTTGTGGCCTGCAGGTGGCCCTTCCCCTGGAGCAGCTCCAGGTGCTCTTGACCAAGGAAACCTCAAACAAATGCTGACGTGGCATGTTTCTGGATAGGAGACTTGGAGATCTGTGTGTGCTCAGCTGTTGGCTTGAGAGAAGCTCTTCAAGCTTAATCATTTAACTTAGTCCTTTGCAGGCAAATAGCAGAGTTAATTGCTATCTTTGGCACGTGCATTAGGCCTTTAGCTGAGCCCTCTGGTATGTGCACAGCTTTTTCTTTCCTAGACTGAGTGTGTTGGCATCAAATACGTCAGTGATTTTAACGACCTAACTTCATCCTGGTACTTTTTGTATGTGTAAGACCCAACTCTTCCACTCCTTTCTCTGCTCCAGTGACACAATACTGCTCTTTTTTCTTTCTTTCCATCTGCCATCTCTTCAGCAGTGACTTTTAGCTTTAGGTCTTTGCTTGCCTTCCACCCTCAAACTCCACACTTGTATCTTGTCCTGGTAGCTTCTGCCAGCATTTCTGCTTCTGCTTGGATTCCCTTTGGCGCTCTCCTAGCTGTGTCTTTGGGGGCATAAGTGAACAGAGCTTTCTCAGTTTGACTACTTGCCAGCCACCAAGCAAAAGTGTTAGAGAAGCTTTCCAAACTCGCTTCACCTGAGTGTGTGGTGAATAAGGAACTGCCCTTCAGCAGGAGCAGCATGTTCTTCAGAAAAATGTTATCTCCAGGATGGAAAACGGCTTATTTTCCAAGGCTTTTTTGTTTGTATTTAATGACAGGCAATATTTCATTTGCACAGGTATGTACCTATTGGCATTATGTTCCTTGTTGGGAGCAAGATTGTGGAAATGGAAGATATTATGCTTCTGGTGACCAGTCTGGGAAAATACATCTTCGCCTCTATTCTGGGCCACTTCATCCACGGAGGGATCATTCTGCCACTTATTTATTTTGCAGCCACACGTCAAAATCCGTATCGCTTTCTCTTAGGACTTATCACACCACTTGCCACTGCTTTTGCCACTTGCTCCAGGTGGGTTTCTGTGTTTCTTTTGGGATTATAGCCTGGTTATATTTGTCACCATAAGGTGGTTATACCCAGTTTTAGCTTTAGATGTGAATGTTGTTCCTGAGGTCGCAAAGAAGAGACTTCAGAGAGCAGAGTCTCACTGCTGCCAGCAGCCTGCCACACATCCATAATTAGCTGTTGAAAAACACTTCCTCAAAATATTGGGACTGTAGCATGATGCTGAGTTGGAAATATTTGGGGAAAGTAAAAGGTGAAAGTAATTGTCTTGAAAAGATCCTGCCAGCTGCCCTTTCAATACTAAGGAAAGTGAGGATCAGTAGTGGGGGACTTTGTCCTGAGAAGTTTATGTCTCTAAGTTCAGAAGGACCTGGAACAAGGTTCGAACTAATTTTACAGGAGCAAAGCAGACTTTCTTGCCTGTGTAAAGGGATTTAACGTTACTGATGTCAAAGATTTGGCCTGATCAGCTTTTTTGTGTCATAACTGAACTATTGAGCATGTCATTTACACTTTTCTAAAGGGCAAACACCTGATCAAATAACATAACTATATAAAATCATTTCAGGTCATCTTCAAAAGTAGATGCATGTCTGTCACAGAAGCTGAACTACTATTCATAAAGCCTTTACTCCTATATAATAGGAAGGGTTTATGAATAAAACTATGTAATTTATAATGCAAGAAATAAGTCCAACAGTGATACTCTCTTTTAAAATGATTTTTCTGCTCATTTGAGAAGGCACTAGTACAACTTTAGCAGAGGTTGCTGTTGCATCTGTTGTGTTTATAGTGTCATAGAATCATAGAATGGTTTGCGTTGGAAGGGCCCTTAAAGATCACCTAGTTCCAGCCTTCCTGCCATATTGGCATCTGTTGGGGTATTTTTGTGCTTTGAGACTTGATCATTCCACAGCCTTGTAATGCTGCATGCTGTGTTAAGCCATGAATTCTTGCTTCTGGGAGATTAGAGTCTTTATCAGCTATTTCTGGATGGAAGCAGATTATTAAACACCTCTGCTCAAGACTCAGCACGGAGAGTCCCTCATTGCCATCATGACAGAGATGGACTATAAAATGGCATCATTGTCTTGCCAGTCCTGTCTGCAGCATGTTAGAAACATGAAAGCCACAAGGCAGTGACTGGCCATTCAGTGCACCCTGATGTGTTTGATTTCTCCCCATTCTCTATTTCCAGCTCAGCCACTCTCCCATCGATGATCAAGTGTATTGAGGAGAACAACGGAGTCGACAAGAGGATCAGCAGGTTTATCCTTCCTATTGGGGCCACTGTAAACATGGATGGAGCTGCTATTTTTCAGTGCATGGCAGCTGTGTTTATTGCTCAGCTGAACAACGTCGACCTCAACCCTGGGCAGATCTTCACAATTCTGTAAGTTGCTTTGCTGTTGCAACCACATCCTTCTGGTGCCCAGACACATCCAAGCCTGTGGTCCCTCTGTTAATAACTAGCAGTTTGCATTCCACATCTCTGACCTAAAGCTTGCAAACTGCTAGGAAACATAATTATAGGGTGATTAGGGGATGGAGTCTTTAAACCTTTACAGGATTTGCCAGAGTCTCGATTTAATAAAAGGTAGAACATGGGAGGGGTAATTGAATTCTGAAAGAGACTTCGAGCTGTTTAAAGCTGTTTCTTACATGAAATTCCTCTCCTTCCTTAAGCATGTCACTGCTCCATCCTCCAGTCACCATTAGGCTGAGTAATTGAGGCACGTTGCTCTCTGATTCCCTCTCTGAATGTCTCTGGATCCTCCTGCCAGCTCCTCAGTTCCTTATACATCCATTTCATACTAAAGACTGCTCCTGCTTACCTCTGCCCTTCCTACCATCACATTGCTGGCTTTCCTGCTCAGACCAATTATTGTTCCCCTCCTAACAGCTTTGCTCCATCATCCCCTCCACCACCTCAGTCCTACCTCCTTCTCTAGGATGGAATATTCTCCCCCATCCTGCATCCCATAAAGGGTCATTATTTTCATTTCCCTCCTCAGAATCTCTAAAGTGAGGATCCCAGGAGTCCTGACCCCTCACTGTGCCAAGCAGTCATGGCTACATCCACCAGGCGCCTCCTAGGGCTGGTTCCTGGCATTTTTTTAGCCTCACTAGCCAGGTGTTATTTCCTTCCTTAATGGAATTACCCAGTATATTGTTGTTACCCAGTATATTTTTTTGTGGATAGCCAAATTAGCCTTTCAGGTATTCTTAGTGAGGCAGGTGTTAACACAGGCCTGAGGATGATGCAGTGATTGCCCAGGGAAAGCTCAGCTGCACACGAAGAGGTGTGTAGTTCATGTCTGTAGCACATGCACCACAGGTTTCCAGCTCCTGATTTAGGGTCTCTGTTGGAATGCAGACGAGACACAGAGAAGGGACTGTGGCTTTATACGTTTGGGGCCAGGAGATGTAAAGTGCTCAGCATATTGGAACTGATACATGACTTGGAGATGGCTGTGTTAGTAAGGCAGCAGGGTATAGTTGTGTTGGTTGGTTTTTATTCTGCAAAGGCAATTAAGGTGTTAAACCCAGAGCCAGTGCCTTAGTAACTGCTGTGGATCCTGCTGAGAGCTGTGCTCTGAACCCATTCCTTTGCACCAGCAGGCAGGAAAGGGTTTGCCTGGGAAGCAAACGATCTGTGTGTCCCATGCTGTAGGTTTGTTTACAATTCCCATAGCGGGGAAACACATGATGTCCTGCTAACCAGGCATGGGAATTGATTTGCAGTGTGACAGCCACTGCCTCCAGCGTGGGAGCAGCCGGGGTCCCCGCCGGAGGAGTGCTGACCATCGCCATCATCCTGGAGGCCATCGGGCTGCCCACCAATGACCTCTCCTTGATCCTGGCCGTGGACTGGATTGTGTGAGTACTTCAGGCAACGTAAACCTGCTCTTGCATGACACAGAAACAGAATTGTTAAGGCTGGAAAAGATATTTAAGATCATCAAGTCCAACCGTCAGTGTAGCACCACCACCATGTTCACCATTAAACCACGTCTTCAATTGCCATATCCACATGTTTTTTGAACACTTCCCAGGATGGTGACTCCACTACTTCTGTGGGTAGTCTGTTCCAATGCTTACAACCCTTTCCGTGTAAAAGTTTTTCCTAATATCTACTCTAAACCTCCCCTGGTGCAACTTGAGGCCATTTCCTCTGTCACTTGTTACCTGTGACAAGAGACTGACATACATCTCACTACAGCCTCCTTGTAGTATGTTGAGCTGGAAACAACGGCCAGGGTAGTCAAAGTACACAATGTAACCCTATATAAAATAAAACCCAGTATAAATACATGTCTGCCTACAGGACAGGTAGCTCATGACAGGTAATGGAAAAGATGGTCCCTTCTCAATTAGAGATGTTAGAATGCTAAAATCCCTTTTCAGCTGTTTTATTCAGCCTTTATCGAAACTTGTTTCTTCTTGGCTTCACTTCCCTTTAGAAGGATTCTTAAAAGTTTGTTCAGAGGGTGTTCATATTGCTGGAAATCAGTTGGATGCTAGAAGGGAAGGGAAGGAAAAAGCAAGTTGAGTCTGAGTAGTGATGGAAAGCATGTGGGAAACAGTCTCCATCAGAAGCTCTTGTCAGCTGTTGTTTGAACTATTTTATAGCTCAAGACTGGTCAAAGCAACAACACAAGTGTCACAGGGAGGTGCTGTCCTTTGGCAGGGAGAGTTTGTGGCATTCACCACAGCTGTGGGCAGTGTCATGGCTGGAACACGCTGCTGAGAGTCACAAATTTAGTAGACAGTATTACCACCTTTCCATCTTCTGAGAAAGAAATATGAGGTCAAATCTTTGCTCAGCTCCTTCACTTATTTCCAAGACCCATTGCCCTCCTTGAAACATGAGAGATTACCTCCATGCACAGCTCTGTTTGGAAAAGCTTATCTCACCACTTAGCATAGTTGTGTCCTTGTTAAAGCCTAAATTTACTTTCTGTACTACCTAAATTAGGTTAAGGGGAGCCTAGAAAAATTGTTTTGCTTTAAGTTTTGGAGACCCAGTCACAAGTGCATGATAACTAAATACCACATGCAGTTGATTTCTTACAGCTTGGATGGACAAGGGTGTCTCAGCTTTTCCTCAAACAAGCCTGGTTGGCTGCACAAAGTCAAACTGGAAGGACTTCTCTGAGCACTCATTAATTACAGCATGCATAGAGTTTAGATGCTAGTGGAGTAAGCATGATCTGATAATTTAAAAGCACAATCTGCTTTCAAGCCATCTGGTTGAATTTTGGTAGTGCTCTGAAATGACTGGTCAGGATGGGTCAAGCAATCTGAATCCCACGGAAGAACTTTTATTCCAGTTGGTGGGTTATTGGGCAGTTCCTGGTTTAGACTGTACATAATCCCTCTGCATTGCTTCTTGGAAACACCAGCCTCTCTGTATGGATGGTGTACTGCCACAGCAGATGTGGAAATCAGGATGCCTGAGGACACTTGAATTCCAAAGGCTGGAGAAGGTGGTAGCTGTGTTACCTCCTTCCCTTCCCACACAGCTGTATCTGTGGAGTGTAATGATATTCCTACAGCTTCATTTCTTGCTGTAACCTCTTGGGGATCCGCCACCTCCAAAGGACAAGAGAGACAAGCAAAGGAGTGACTAGCCCTTTGTATCCTGCCTTCCTAAGGAAGTACAGTAATATCTGTGTTTTCCACATCTGTACTTGCAAGTGCTTGGAGGCAAGAGTGGAAAACTTGCCCTTCCTTCACTCTGGGCTGTCCTCAGCTTGTGTTGTGCTGGCTGCCTTCATTTCAAAATATGTAGCATCCCTCTGTGGTCAACACTGTTCTAGTCAAGGAACTCACCCTTGTAACAAAAGGGGGAATGAGGGAGGAAGGAGCCCTGTGTCTTGTTTTAATGCCAGCTGTTTAATTACCGGAGAGGACCACAATTACAAGTTGAGCCTATGTTTAAGTTAGGCTGCAGAATGATTGAGAAGTCTCAAAAGGCACATGAAAAAATTTGTTCTTCTTTATGACCCATAAACCTCTTCTATTAGACCCTGGTACTAGTTTTATGTTGTAGAACCAAAGATTAGGACAGGTGCTATGAGCAAGACATGCAGAGAACACAGGTGTTCTGCCTGTTTATGGAAGGACCCCTTAAGTAGGTGTTTGGATTAAGGTTTGAGTAGCTGTAGTTAAAAAAGAGAGATGGGTGCTCTGAGTCACTTTCTGGATAAGCCCAAAATCAGTTCCTGCTCTGAACTTGCATTTGAAAAACGCTGGCTGTGGGAAAGGGAAGAGGAAGGAGGTGGGCTGGGAAAAGCAGGATGCCTGAGAAAGAGTAGTGCCATTGCTGTGACCCACTGAGAGACCAGAACCAGCTGATGGTAACAGTTGGGCTGACCTTAAACCAGCTCTGGTGCACATTTTTAGTTTTGAAATAGTGATATGATAACTACATCTCCCTCTTCCAGCTCCACTGGATTAGTGGATCAGTAGGGGTGAATCAGCTCCCCTTTTTGTGTTGTAACTCTCCTAAAACTAAAAGCCTGCTGCTTTGGTTTTTGTTTCTCATCTCAACCAGGGACCGAACCACCACAGTTGTGAACGTGGAAGGGGATGCCCTGGGAGCGGGCATCCTTAACTACCTGAATGAAAAAGACAAGAAGGAGAGAGAGCAGGAGCTGAAGGAAGTCACCGTAGAAGCGGTTGCCAACAGCAAGTCTGAAGGGGAAACATCACCCTTGGTAACCCACAAAAACCCGGTCTCCAACACAAGCAGCACAGCAGACCCTGAATCCAAGGAATCAGTGTTGTGAACTCGAGGCCACTTGCCAAGACCTGTCCTAGAGGTGGACCTGGGGACTTGTCAGCACACCCGGACGTTTGCAGTGCAACCAAGGGCTGGGTGGCTCTTGGGAACGTTCAGTTCCAGTCTGTTTTGAAACACACTGGCCTGGGGAAGGGGGGGGAGCTGGGGTGGGCAGGGAAGGGGTGTTGAGAGAGAGCACTTACTTTATAGTAGTATTTTGATAGTTCACATGTGTACATGTACGTGTGTTGCACACGTGTACATGTATGTGAAAACTGCCATTAAGACTTCTGGTTTAACAAGGCTTCTGTTAGCAAAGGCTCATGTGGTTTGGAGGGATGGGCAGGTAGACAAACCTGGTATGTGCTTATTGTAGGGGAAAATTAGTAAGCTTATTTTGCTGCTGTTTGGGTGGAGAAGCAGTCTAGAAACTCCAGAGTGGGTGAAAATGTTGTTTAAATTTATTTTCTGGCCTGAAAACACCTACAGACCATTACAGGCATGATATGAAGCAACATTTTTCTCCCACTCCCCTTCCTTTCCTCTTCTCCAATCCCTTAAAAATGTCAAATATGCCCTTAAAACTAGCTTTTTTCTTTTTTAAATTTTTTTCCATATCTGAGTTAATAGCTTATAGGGACCTGTTCCATTCCCCCACTGCAGTGCAGCTCATAGCAGCTTTCCAGCCTTTTGGTGAGTAACTTCCAAACTTTGGGACCAAACATAAGAGATCTTCATGCAGATCAAGGATTGGTTTTCTCCTTTCCTCTAGCCAAGTGTTAAGGAAAAAAATCTGGAGGAAACACAAATTTTGTTAAAGTAATCCCTCTGGAGCTGAAAAAAATGTAGAGCCTGTTCCAGCATAAATATGTCTGAAAGAGGCTTGCCTGTGACAACATCGGTAAATTCAGAAGTCAGTTCCCTTCATGAAAACACACATGATCCTCTGCTAGCACACCACGTCCTGCTCATGTTTATTTAAGGGGTCAGTCCAAACAAGTCATATCCCTCTTCCAGCGAAATTGAGCAGGGGAGGAAAAACTCTGGACACACATCGTGTGGGAACTGATGACAGGCAACTCTGAGTCTTGACCTGAAAGGGGAAGAGAAAAAGTGAGTTTATAACCCCAAGTAGTTCAGTGATCTCTGTGTGCTGGGACAGCTGCCTACCCATTCCTGCTTGGAGTCTGGTCCTGCTGTAAATGTTCTTGTGGCAGTTTACATTTAGTAATTCTGGGTGGTGCTGGGCCAGGGTAGTGCTTAGTGGCAGATGGCAACCTGTGCTTGAGGCTGAGCCAAAGGCTTCTGCATTCTGACTCCACCTTTTTTCCTTTACAGTGTCCTTCCCGAATTTGCACCCCAAACCTGAACAAAGCCTGGCAAACTCACTGCAAAGATCCTGTTGATTTATCTTGGTGTTTTGGATGCTAATAGTTAGCCTGGGCTTGTGGCATTTTCCCTTGGCTACTTTAACATGAGATTGCATGTGGTCAGTCCCCACACTGAAGTAATGCTAAGTCCCCCTTTTTCTTTCTCCTGTCTTGCTTCAGAAGAAGCAATCTTGGAAAGTTATGAGCACTAGGAAGAGGCAACTCCGGTTTGTTAGCAGCAGCTGCCTTCCTTTGCAAAGCATCCTCCCTGGTAAAGGGACACAATGAATTTTGCAGAAAGGCTCTCAGAATGAGAAGTGGCCTCCTCTGAGGGGGAACGCAGTGAGTGTGCCATGACTGGCTGGTTAATCTTGTGCAGCAGAGCTGTGCAGACAATCCAAGTAGGAAAGGATTAGTCAGCCCACTGACAAACTGCAGGTGGGGTTTCTTTTTAACCAGTTTATTTATAACCTTGTCCACAAAATTTGGTCATTCCTTGGCTCGTCTTCAAAATGGAAGGAGACAAACACAATTCTGTGGGGACATCCTTTGTCCCAGCAGATCAAACCCCACTGAAACTTTGCATTTCCTCCCATTTGAATCATCCCGACTCCTTTCAACTCCGGGAACTGAAAGCACCCTTTTAAGTCTAAGTATCTCTTTGAAAAATCTGAATGCACCAGAACCTTGATTTTAAAGCAGTATATGGATGTCTCAAGGGGGCTGAAAATCATGACTGTTCCCTGTGGGGTGGATTCTGTAGTTGCATTTTAATCCCTGATTAGACATTTAGCTCCTCTGCTCTTGTGAGACCTCCTGGAGTGCTGTGTACAGTTCTGGTGTCCCCAGCATAGGAAGGACATGGAACTGTTGGAGCAAGACTAGAGGGAGGCCACAGACTTGATAAGAGCACTGGAGCACCTCCCTGGTGAAGACAGGCTGAGAAAGTTGGGGCTTTTCAGCCTGGAGAAGAGAAGGTTGTGTGGAGACCTCGTAGCAACCTTCCAGTGTCTGAAGGGGACCTACAGGGAAGCTGGAGAGGGACTTTTTATTAGGAACTGTAGTGATAGCACAAGGAGTAATGTGCACAGACTGAAAGAGGAGAAATTTAGGTTAGATATTTAGCAAGAAACTTTTTACTGTGAGAGTGATGAGACACTGGAACAGGTAGCCCAGGGAGGTTGTGGATGCTCCATCTCTGGCAGTGTTCAAAGCCAGGTTGGGTAAGGCCTTGAGCATCCTGGTCCAGTGGGAGGATCCCAGGAAATGGCAAATTGAAGCCAATACCCAAGAGTCCTTCTTAGTATTTTCCAGTAGCAATGCAGAAGCTCAAAGTCTTTGCTGAATGTCTCTCCCAGTCCCCACTAGTGGATTGCCATATTTTGCTTCAGTGTGAATGTCTAGTCCCATGTAAAGCTTGTTAGAGCAGTCAGATTTAAGGAGGTTAAATCATTCTCGTAGCAGGAATTTGATCAGGGAAATCTGACACTCCTTCTCCTGGAAACAGGTGCCATAGGGTTTATATGAACCATGGGTATTCAGCTCTTAACCTGCCATAAATCTGTAGTCTTACAGAAGCCCTAATTTAGACTTACAAATGTGCCAGTTCTTTTGTTGTTTGTGCACAAGAGGGATCCATGGAAGCAGGAATGCTGGGTAACTGCTGTGTGTGTCAGAACATCTTTTTTTGGTCTTTTTTGTATCATTTGTGTCAGAATTTACATTTCTTATTTTTCTGTGATGTTCTCATTCCTCACAACTAGCCACGATGCGTCTTCTAGGGTTCTCTACCTGGATTTTTTTTTCCTTACGGTACAAGCGTGAAAGGTCCAATATTAAACACTCTCAGACTGTAAAAAATGTGACACATTCCAACAACTGCCATTGTAACAGTATGAATCCTGGTGGAAAGCCTGATGAGACAGAAGACTTGCCATTTGCTTCAAGTGGTCAAGGTCTTCAGGTGAGGCCACTGTTGGAAAAATGAAAGGGCTGTTGAGGGACATGCATTTTGCATTCTGTTCTCAACCTGCCATGCAAGGTCTCCACGCAGCCTCTTTTGCAGGAGGCTGCAAGCTGGGAAGGTCCTCAGCAGCCATGCAGGTGCAGCAGGTTGTACCTGCTCAGTTCTCACCTAGGCACTCCACAGATCTGGTGCCAGTGTGGTACTTAACTCCAGTGTCTCTTGGCTGGTCATATATTTCTGTTCTCCTGGTGTGACTGTAAATTGGAAACCTTTAGCGGGTTGCTTTTTCTTTCAAGAGGAAATAAATTCCACCTAGAAAACACTATTTTCCTTATTTGATTTTAGGGTTTTTTTTTGTTGGAATGTACAAATTATCTCCTTAGAAAAGGAGGCTACAAACAACTTGTGTCCTCTAGTACAGGAATTGCTTTTTGAGAGAAAGTTACGGAAGTCACATGGTGTGATTCTTGGGGTGTCCTATGCAGGGCCAGGAGTTGGACTCAATGATCCTGATGGGTCCCTTCCAACTCAGCATATTCTGTGATTCTGTGAAATATTGAAGGTGAGAGTCTGCAAGCCTTTGGCATATGCAATCCCACTTTGTCTCTGATGACATTTATTCTTCCACTTTTTCATCCTCTTTTTTTTTTTTCAGTGAAGTTTCTTTGACCATTTTGAACCATCTTTTATTTCTTCTTCAGGACTCACTTTTCACTCCCTGCTTTATCCATCACTGCCTGATCTCATCCCATTTCCTGGAATACCCTGTGCTCTTTTGATGTGTCAGTGGCTCAGGAATAAATGGGAGAGTGGGCAGAGTTTTGAGGGCTCCAGTTTGCATTCTGCCTCACTTCTGTCCTTAACTCAGCAGAGGTTTGTGAGCCTTAGTAATTCAGAGTTGCTCTGAGAGTGCAGAGCAGTATCTGTCTCTGGTACTGAGAAAGGTGCTTGTTCTGTGCTGCAAGATGTGGCTATAGATGCCTGAAAAGTTGTAGTGAGCAATAAAGGGTGCCAGCACTTGGCTGCCATTAGGGTATTTTCAGTAAAGACCCATTATTCATTCCTAAGAGCTGAGCTTTAGCTGAGTTTTGGTGTTGGTAATTGCACTACAAGACTCAGTAATTGCAATGGATTTCAAACCCTTCTGGGGACATCTCTTGCAATCAGGATGGCTTTTGTGTGGAGAACAGACTGGGGCCAATCCCAGGGCTTCCCCTGCAGGGATGTGACAAACGGGACTGTGTCCTTTGGACATAACAGAGATGTAGAGCCAGCCAAAGTACCAAATCTATTGTGAAACAATCTCTGCTTTGTCTTTTCTGGGCAGCCCTGTTACTGCCTGCAGAGGCAATGCCCTGAGCTGGAGGTGGCAAGAGTCTGGGGGCAGGAAGGTTTCTGTTACTGTACTCTTCCATGGGCATTTGCTGTGGTTGGTGCCACATGACCCAGTGTCACCATCCTTAGACTCATTCTCCTGTGGTTCCTCCTTATTTTACAGCAGGAATAATGAAAACTGAGGTGTTTAGCAGTTCCTCTTTCAATCAAGTCAAAGGCCATGGCATCTCTGTGACTGACCATCCTACCACATGTGGTAGGTTATATCCTTGAGAGCTTGGCAAAAGGGATAAAAATACCACCTCTTTCTGCAAAGATTTGCAGTGTTGGTTAACAGTCTGGGCTAAATCTTCACTCTGGTCCTCTTCTAATGCAGTGTGTTTCTGCAGCCACTGGAAAACATCCTCCTGCTGGAAGTCATCATTTCTAATCCTGACCCTCCCACAGGCAGTGAGCAGTGGGCCTCAGGTATGAAGTCAAATGACCAAAAGACAAACTCTCACCAAAGGAAAATTGTCACATCTTCACTGATTTTAGCAGGGCCTTGGCAGTTCATAATCACTCCCAGACCTGCCTGTAATGACTGATCCCACGTCTGATGAACAGCACAGAATCAGGCAGGTCACATAAATCCTATACCTGTGCTTCTTTAAATTAGGTTTACAAATATTTACCTGTCTCTCACAGGCAATAGTGTGGAAGATAGTGAGTTGGCAAGCACTCTTAAGACAGAGCACTAAATCTCAAATAATAATGAACTTTTCAAAAATCTGAAAGGAATCAAATTATGAAAGTGTGCAGAGTTGCACTGTGCTAGAGGATAAATGGCTGTGATGGAAGGGAGATCTGGTGTGTGCTTTTGCTGAGCTAACTCAGGGGGAGTGGGGAGCTAATGTCAGCATGAGCTGCAGTTCAAAAAGTGGGTGTGACTTAGTGAAGGACAACACAGTTCTATCTGCCTCCTTCCATCTCCACCTGACATGCCATGAAAGCTTAGGTTCAGGTAAATTAACAGACATCACCATGGATTCAACATCTAAATTCGGAATCTTGACAGCTTAGTTCCTGTCTAGTTTCAATGGGAGAAAGAGCTTTTCAACTGAAAGAACAAGTTGTCTTCTTGTCAGCATGGGTGACAAAGCTGGAGAAAAAGAAGGGAGAGCTGAAGGGCTGCAGGGGAACCATCACAGATGACAGGGTAAGCAAGAGGATAAAGAACCTAAAACCTGAAGGAAGCATCTTTTCCTTGGCATTTTGATTTAGATAAAATCAAAAAGACTGCAGGCGTTTTCGTGGTGTGTAACAGAATGCAAATCCTCGCCTGTTGCCTGGCCAGGATTTGCAGGGAGAGACACGAGTGCTGATGTTTCTGAAATGCATCATCACTGAGCAACAAGGAAGTGTGCACTGTGCCAGCGTGGAGCTCTGATAAGCTGCCCCTGGCTGCTAGCCATGACCAGAGGAACAGCAGCACAGTTCTGGATCAGGGATTGACCCACATTCCTCCTTGCAGGATGGCTGGGACAAATGCCCCTCAGAGAAATGCATGGCGACCATTATTCTCCGAGGACAAAGACGAACTTGTTATCTGTGTGAGCATATTGATGAAAGCCATGTTCACTTGCTGCTTCAGCTTCTGGCAGGAGGGAAGAGGGTTTGACAAATGATCTGAAACTTTTTCCACAATAAGTGATCAAGAGCCTTGTTTGGCTCCCGTAGCTCTTCATCTTCACATCTGAGCGCTGTCTTGGGAAGTTAAATGTTAACATGGAATTAATTTTCTCTGCATGGGGTCTTTACAGGCATTTGTGACCAGCAGGCACCAGTTCACAGCTGCACAAGTGAATGTATACAGGAAAAGGTGAAAGAATGTTCATCCTAAGTCACATGAGGAGTCACCAAGCAGGCTAGGAGCAGATCCCAAATCCTGAAGCTGGTTTTATTGTTAGCTAGTAACTATCATCTGCCTAAAAAAAGTAACATCTGGGGGTTTATAAATACATTTAATTTAGTAGCTTTTAAGAGGAAAGGAAAAAGAACATCTCTTTCATTCAAGAGTTCACAGTGTGGTTACCTACCAAATTCTGTCTCAGTTTCAGCAGAGATACCATCCTTAACAGCTGTGAAATCTCATTTGGATTTAACCTGCTCTCAGTGCCAGCAGGAGGTGAGGACTGGACATTTCAGCAGGCTGAATGCTCTTATGTAAAGTTCTGCTCAAAAAACATTTATACTTGTCTCTCAAGGCCACAGATGCTGCTTGCAAGGCAAGCAGGGCCACCAACAGGAACTGCCATGAGGAAATCAATTTTGAGCCAACTCTGTTGTAATGCAAACTTAACGGTGTAGTTTTAAGCCACAAAGACCAAGAAATTCAGTATTAGATGTTCCTTAGGATAGCTTTCACTTTCTCCTTTTGGTAACAACACTGAGAAAGCAGCATCCTTCTTTGACAAGCATGTATTTAGTAATTGGAACTAAACTGCATATGGCATGTTGGTGCAAATTAATTGCAGAAAGAAATTACTAAGGGAAATCTCAAGGAAACTGTTTACACACGCCTGAATCCCCCTGGATTACATTCCCACAGAAAGAATTGTGCTTAACCATAAAAAATACACCAAATATTAACTGGTTTGGATTGTAGCTTTTTTAAGAACCAGAAGGAATGCCAGAAAAAGAAGAGGCCAGGGCGTTTGCAGTTGTGCATTGATGTAATTTCCTGAGCTTTCAGTGGCTTGTGGACTTCTGGTGGATATGATACCTCCTTAGCAGCAGAGGTTTTGTCTGGACATTTTAGGATGATCATATTTGGTAGAACAGCAGTAAAGGAATGTTTTTGAAGTGTGTTGGCTGTAACTAAAGGCATTTTACATGCTCACAGTATTCTTATGATGTGATGCCTCCAACAAGAAAAAAGTCGTTTCTAGATTGTTGGTTTTGATGCAGAAGGAAAACTTCCTCATTTTTTGTTTGGTTTGCTTTCTCTGTATCCCCCCTGCAGAGTCTCCTGTGCTCCTTGGAGTCTGCCCAGATCCCAGCAGGATCAGGCTCCTACAGTACGTAGATGAAACTTAAAGATATTCTGGTCCCATATGAGGACAAAGACTGTTTCACATCCTTTTATGAGGGGACAAAGACATAGTTTCAACTTTGGAGGAGCATCTGGACTGAACAAAACCCTACTTCGTTAAGGCAGTACCTTAATAACACTTTACACTTGTAATTGTGACCAAGGTAGCCCAGCCCTGGCTGCCTCCCTACTGTGCCCCACGGTAGATGCTCTGTTGACATCTCTTCCTAAAGACCAGTGATGTGTTTGCCATCCATGAGTGTTCCATTCTTCGTTACTATCCTGGCTACCCTTGTGTCAGGTTGTCCACAAAGCACGTGCTGTAGGGGATGGAGACCACACGTAGCACTACAAATAGCTGAGTGTATCTCTGCTCATGGGGGATGAGCCTCTGCTTCTGAACTGCTGCTTGGTTATTGCAAGCTGGGACTGACTCACTCACACTTTGTGAGGGTGAAGATTTGGATTAGGTTTTGAGTGATCCCTCTAGATTCAGGGATAGCAGGACCCACTGCTGCCCACGAGGAGTCCCCTTCTGCAGCAGAGGTATGCAACCTGCCTTATTATCCTTACAGGTGCCTTGTCCTGGTTCTCTTCAGGACAAATTCCAAGTTGCTGTTTGGCTTTCAACTCAACTATGCACCAAAGCTGAAAGACTCCATTATCCCTGGAGACAGGAGGGAGAATGTGATGTCTTGGTGTGAGACAAGGAAAGTGGGTTTCTTTTCTTTATCCTGTAAGCTCTCTGACAGCAATCCTGAGGTGTGTATGTGTGTGTGCGCTTGTATTTCTACATGAACACAAATTGTTCTAATTAGGAGGGAGGATTCTCCTATTTTTATATGCTAAACCATTTGATTAATTATTTTAATAAAAAGACAGAGGAACTCTGAAATTCACTACCATCTGCTGCAGTACAATCCAGTATCACTGATACAAACGTATCTGCCTTCAGGTTAAAACCTAGTGCTTAGAGTAACCACTCCATTGAGGAAGTATTTGTGCCATGTGGGTGTGTTGATCCTTGTGAACATCTGTAACTGTTCCTCTTTTAAAGTTGTGGGTTTCATCCATGTGACTCTGTATCAGCCTTTTTATTGTCTCCCAAGAGCAGACTTATGTGCACATGTGCAAAAAAAAAAAAGACCATATTGCTGTATCTGGGGCTGTGTGACCCTGGGGCAGATATTGAAGATGTTTGTTGTGTGGTGTACTCTTTGGAGGAAAAATTCCCTGCCTGCCTGGGGAGCAAACAGTCCTGTGGCTCAGTTTGGGATGGTTTGTTGTAATAGGAGGGTGACACGATGGGATACTGTCTTTTTCCATTCTCTCATGGAAATGTATATTTGTTCTCTCTTTGTGTAGCTTCTCAGTCTGAAATAAAAATCACCCCAAACGGAATTCACATTTCCATCTTTGTTTAGAGAAGACCCAGCCTTTTAATTGGATCAGCCTTGCACAGGCAGCAGAATATCCAGCTGGACCAGGCTCTCTCTCACCCAAGCAGACTCCTTTGGAAATGCCCCTGAATGAGAATTGTGCAACTTGGTATTTTGCTCCATTTTCCCAGACCATGCCCTTTGCTGGAATGCTGCATTGTCAGCATATCACTGCATTTAACCCTTTCCCTGGAGCCCAGGGGGAGCCTACCAGAGGTGGCATTTTTCCAGGCCCTCTGCACAGGTATTCAGCTCTGAAGGGGCTTTGGGAGAGCCCAGGTCGGTGGGTGTGCTGCAGTGATGTGTGTCACAGTGGAGTGGAAGGGCTGACAGACAGACCTGCTGCCCCTTCTGCCAAGCAAAGGGACTTTGTTCCTGGAAGAGGATTGAGGAGTGGGAAGAATCATTAACAAATCCTTTCATTAAACCACCAGGTTGGTGACTGGAGAGGTAATTCAGGATAATTTTGCATTTGACACACACGGTCCATCCGAGCAGTGCGCTGGTTTCAGAACTGAGGGCCTGGGCTTGCTATCAAGTGGGTTTGATGCACCTTTTCCATTAAAAGCTTATACAATAGGGTGGATTTTGTCCTGAAATGCACACACACATAACACCACATCTACTGTGTAAGTGTAGTTTGGTTAGTTTCAGGCATTAAACTCTGGTCCCAGAACAAACAAACAAACAAGGCTGCAAAATTTGCAAGAATTGCAAGCACCAGAAGAAATCAGTATAATTTGAAGGACCTGCCCGCATATGACTTAAAATTTGTGACTGGTAAGTGACTTCTACAAAACCATCAGTGTGGTGGCTTCCAAAAAGCATGTCTGACTCCATGGTTGTGTTTTTGGCTTCTCACTTCCTAGCTGACCCCCAAGGGGTTACCTGGAGGAATGCTGGAACAGCAAGATGTTTTCTGGAGCCAGAGCCTCGAGCCATTCCAGTGCCAGCTTTGCACACAGGTTTTCTGAAATCTGAGGTGGGTGGTGGTTTGTCAGAGCTGTAGTGACTCACCATTTGACACCCATGAAGCCTTATGAGACCCATGGAAATGGTGGAATAGTTGCCTGTCTTTAGTGAGAACTGAGTTAAGCCTTAGACTGAGTCCCAGCTGACTCCAGACAGACATTGTTAGTGCTAGATAGGCGTTATTATGGATAAATGGATAAAGTTTTCTATGATATTTCAATAGAAAAATAAAAGTTGGAATAAGTTCTAATTAAAGTTTAATGATTTTATTCTGATTTTCCACCACCACCTACAAATCTGGCCACCTGCTTTCCAATTTCTTAATTTCATCTTTTTTTCTTAAGAGAAAGAGGGTTTTTGGGAAAATACTCCTCGCTTCTTCCTTCTAAGGATTTCTAGGCAAGCAAGACACATTCCTCTAGTTCACATGAAGAAAAGCATTTAAAAGTAAATTTACTACAAAAGCTGCTGCTATTGTTGTAACTTAATATTTGCAGAGGAAATCCAATTATGGCCAAGGAGCAGATTAGTCCTTTTTTTAATCCCCACTTTGTCTGATTAAGATAGATATAATTATAAGGAACTGCTTTGTGAGTTAGTTAAATGAAAGACAATACTAGCTTTGCTGTGAAATGAATGGTTAAACAGGTTGTGTGGCACAGCTGCACTAACTGGTCACCTTTAAAATATGTACATTTGTTGCAAGTCAGATCTCTGCTGTGTCCCCATCATGAGCATTAAAGGGACTACCACTGAATCATTGTAGGAGATCTTACAGAAGGGGAATATGGTATTCACATTTTAAGCTGATTTTACCTGCCTGCACTCGTTCCCTCAGAGATTTCATTCACCATCACAAGCAACAAGATGTGGTTGTTCAGTCTTGGCCACGATCCCTTGTGTGCAACATACACCACAGAGGATAATGGCTGTCACTAAACTTCCCAGGTTTGGGATGGCTCTTTAATAATCTTTAAGAATCAGTAGTTGTTTTGTGGTGATCCTTTGCTGCCTGGCTGCCAGGAGGGGGAATGGGGGGTGTGATGTGCTGCCATCCTCTTGTTGTCAGAGAGGAGGCTCTCCCTCAAATCAGCTGTATGTGCTGTGGTCTTAGCAGTGGCTCAAGTTATTAGTCTAAAATTTTTTGCTGGGAATGGTGTTTGTTATAAATTTAAGCTGTTCTTACCTCCTCTGCCTAGCTGTTTCTTCTTATGCTTACATAACCAGAACTTCACTTGTACCAATCCTAATATTTCTTTCACAAATCTCTGTGCTGATGACTGGTTCCTGGTCTTGAGGAGCCTCTTGGTTCTGCTCAGCACAACCTACAAATGTTAAAGGGCCAAGACATCCCAGCAATTACAATGAAAAAGAAATCATTCACACTCCCCACCAAAAGCAGCAGTAAAATCTTACATTTAATAAGTAAAATTTCAATTATTCCTTGCCCATTATAATTCACATGGATCAGAAGCTGCCACCACCTCTTGATCACATGGCTCTTTTTTTTTTTTTTTTTACAGCAAGATGAAAAGGCAGAGCATCTGGATCCCACCAGCTCCATCCCATTCACCCCTCTCTGCACCCAGCCCTGAGCTGCAGCTGGGTGAGTGTTTCAGAGGGCCCGGCTGGAGGTCAGGAGGTGCTTTGAGAGAACACAAACCCCTGAAACACCTGCCTTGGCGGCCACGTCTGCTCTTGGTGGTCTGGCCAGGCTGTTCGCGGTGTGATGGGTACATCGTGTGGCCGGAAAGGAGAAGTGCAAGTCCTGTTTAACCTTTCTCATGGGCTAAATCGTGCCACTCGGTGCAGCTAAGCAACGGAGTAACTCGAATTGCCCAGCTGCTGCCGCTGGGGCTCATTGCTCTGCCCTTCTGTGTTGACACTGAAACATTCTAGTTTCGCCCCTGTTTTTCATTAATCTTGCCTTACAGGTTTAATTTGTCAGCTGCCATGGGTGTGCTTAAGCCATGTATTTAGGGGCTTCTCCCAAATCATGAAGAAAAAGCAGAAAAAGCAACAGCTGCTTTTGTAGGAAATACTCAGTAATAGTTCAGTAGTTGCCATGATGATCTAGGAGAGTGATGGAAAGTTTTTAGGCTTTTGGTGAGTCTTCTTGCTTTGTAAAGAAGCTAAAGCAACATGACTGAGATTGAGCCTGCTTATTTAGACATTACTAGGGCAGGTGTCCAGCTGAATGACTGGATTCCTCAGGAATCTACTGTAGCTCCAGGACCCTAAGTAGCTGATTAGTGACACAAATGTTGGAACAGGGAAAATCCAAAGGTCCTACTTGGAGAAGGTCTGGGAAAATAGAAAAGTGTAGGGCTGAAATTCATAGCAACATCAGAAGAGCTGAGAGTCTGGGAAACAGAGGCTGGAAAGGGTTAGTCTAATTCCACTAATACTGGTGGGAAACAGTAGGTTAAGGAGCAGGATCAGGAAGTGATGGGCAGTCAGAAACAGCAGTCCATGCCCCAAGCTGGGAATAAGACAGATCCTATTCCAGGGTGTATAAGCCTGGACTACCATACCAGTTCTGCCTAGTCATGGCCAAGCCCGTGCTGAAATGTTGCCCAAAGAGTGAGAATGAAGAGGAGGACAAGGGGAATGGTCCAGGATGTGGAAATCCTGAAAAGTGTTGTTAGGCTAGGGAAGAACAAACACCTTTCAGAGAGGGGTTAGGCAGAGCAAACAGAGTCCTGAGCAGTTTGTACAAAGACAATATTGCTCTCAATGCTCTGGGGACAAATAGGTTTGGTCCAAGCCCTGAATTTGCTGACATCTCATCCATCCCAAACATTTGACTGGCAAGACTGAAATTCGATGCTGAAGATCTGCAGATGCTGTGCAAGAACATATGGTGCACCTCCAGGCTTCAGGTTTCATGGCAGAGTGTTGTCTGTCTGGCTTGTAGCATGAAACCACTTAAGGCAGAAAGAAATAACAAACTGATGTGTCAGAAACGCTGGATAACAGCAAGTCACTGGTTATGGGCATATTAAAACTCTGGATACATCCAGCTGGTGTTCAGGATGGATCCCATTCTGTACAAAACCCATGGATATTCCCACCAAGAAGGTGGTTTCTCATATACCAGAAATACACTGCTCTCAAATCTGATCATCATAAGCAAGCTCTGCTTCACGTCACAGGTATGGGAATTACTGCTGAATTGCTGTATCCACAGATGTGGAGAAATCATTTGTCTTTGCTGGAAAAACCCCAGTCTGAAAGAATCCCGAGGTCTCAAATCAGCAAGAAAACATCCATGCTAGTCTTTGCCAGCCTTGAGTGACTTTGGGTGGGAGTTTGCCTGGGTTTGACCCTGTATTACAGATCAAATAAGCCAGTCTCTCTCCAGCAAAGTTCCTAACAGAGAAGGCCAGGGTGCCAGCAGAAGCAAATCAGTATTGTCTCCCTGACTTTTTTTTTTTTTTAAATAATCTCTCCTTTAGGTCACCAGTTGATTTCCCCCTTGTTTATTGACACCCACTCAGCATGAGCCCGAAGACTGGGAAAAGATTTTGTGGCTCCTTTGGCTGTTCCTGTAGACAATCCTGGCCCTCGTTTGATCGGGGGCAGAACAGGACACGAACCTTTCCTGCGGGGCCGAGACCGCAGCCGGGTGCTATTCAGCTCCCAGAACAATGTCTGGCAGCCTGGGAGTAATTTAAACCCGGCTAAAAACAGCCGAGCCTGGGGATGAATCATGACCCAATCCGTGTGTGCTTCCTCCTTCCCCCTCGCTGCGACCGGCACGGCCCCTGCTGGGAGGCAACCGGCTCGGCTCCCGGGAGAATAAGCAATAAACAACATTTTAAAGGGCTTTTTCTTTCACCAGGGCTTTGCCTGTGCGAATTCCAGCAAAAAGCCGGCTCTCCAAAGTGTTCCATCCGAGGCGGAGGGATGTGCAAAGGGCTGCTGTAACGTTCATCAAAGAGACCCCAAATATAAAAGCCTTACACAGGGACAGGGGTGATCTGGGGTTTTTCTTGGCTGAGTTCTTTGGGGAGCGCCCACCGTGTCAAAGTGCAGCGTTTACAGCTCTGCTGCTTGAAGCGTCCCTAGAAAAGATATTCCCACTGTGTTTCTCCGGGGAGAAAAAGCAAGATCCTCCAGGATGTAGATGGGGCTGGCTCTGTTTAGTGCGGCAGAATAAACCCGGGTCGCAGGCGCTGGGAATCCGGGCCGTAACACAGGGATGGCGGAGCTGGGACATGCGGTGTGGGCAGCAGAGCAAAGCACCAGCCAAGGGCTTGGGATGCCCGTGCTGATCCCTGCATCCCGCTGCCAAACTGGCGGGCAAACCCGAGCTGTCTCTTTGGTCCTCCCTGGCCTAACGCTGGGAATGGCGGTATCCATAAAGCACTTTATCAGGTAACTGGCCTGTAGAAAATCCCAGCGTTATCCGGGAAATATGCCCCAGGAGCAG
This sequence comes from Scytalopus superciliaris, assembly GCA_013400415.1. NCBI lineage: Eukaryota > Metazoa > Chordata > Aves > Passeriformes > Rhinocryptidae > Scytalopus > Scytalopus superciliaris. The sequence goes on along the minus strand of VXBX01002694.1, from coordinate 253,628 downwards.
GAGACGGACAAAAACTGGGATAAGCCTACGGACAGCAGCAAGGGGAAAGGTTTGTATTTTCTCTGGGATATGTGGGAACGCGTCAGGCTATGCCTGCTCCATCCTGCAAAGAAGGGTCTGGCCCGGTACAGACCCCAGAGCACCCTCCTTTATTAGAGAGTGGCACGAGGCTCTTCCCAAGGGCAGGGCACGGACAGCATCCCGCGGGGATCATCCCGGGGGCGGAGGGAGGGTCACCAGCGGGAGCCGCTCCCGCGGCCGTGCTGGGAGGATGCCGGGATGGGCTGGCCGTGGCACGGGCAGCGGGGCCCAGCCTGTTTGAGGGGCTTCCCACGCCGGGAGCAGCGCCCGGGAAGGGCAGTCTGTGGGATAGCAGGGAACACCCCGGGAGGCGAGACAAGCTCCTCCAGGGCGCCGCGGCGGCAAGGGGGCCGGGATCGGGATGGGGAGCGGGATTGGGGTGGGGAGCGGGGCTTGGAGTGGGATCGGGAGCGGGATGGGAAGCGGGATCGGGGATTGGGGCTTGGAGCGGGAGCGGGGCTTGGAGCAGGATTGGGGTTTGGAGCGGGATCGGGGCTTGGAGCGGGAGCGGGATAGGGAGCGGGGATTGGAGCAAGATAGGGAGGGGAATGGGGTTTGCAGCGGGATTGGGATGGGAGCGGGATCGGGGTGGGACATCCCGTGGGGGGCGTGTCCCGGTTGGCCGGGGGCGTGTCCCGAGCCCCGTGGCCCCGCCCCCCACGCTGGGGTCCGCGCGGGCCTTGCCCCGCT
>VXBX01002694.1:242261-252550 GCA_013400415.1 Scytalopus superciliaris | reverse complement strand
CCCTCTGAGGGCGGGGAGAAGCTCCGGGGCCGCTTTTCCAGGAGCGATCCCCGCCGGGATGAATGGAGCAGCCGCTCCCTGAAATCCCGCCCGCGGCTCCTGTTCCTGCGCCGCCGCAGGCACAGTCGAGGGCTTTGGGTGTAGCCGGCATTCCTGGCTGTTTTCCCGGGGGTTTGAGGCCCGTGGAAAGTCCCCGCGGCCCTGCGCCCCTCGCCACTCCTGCCCGAGGATTTGGGATCGCCCCGTCCGGCCCGTGATGCGCCGCCGGCCGCTGAGGCTTTGTGGGTTTGTTGGAAAATGGTGAGAAACTTTGTTTTCTTGGATGTTCGTGTAGCTGGGAGTTGCACTCGGTGGCGTTTTCACTTTGTTGTTAAATGCGACTTTCCGCCTGATTATTCTGCACCTTGGGATGGGCAGGACATTCCCGTCTCCCTCGCATCCAGGAATCCCGCTCCCCCCTGAAGTTAATTGAAATCAGCTGCCTGAATTAGAGACTTTTAAAAATCCCTGGTGTCCCTTTAAATACCCTTACAAATCCTGGAATAAGCAGATTTACTCTCGCCCGTGTGTACTGGCAGGCTCCCTGGTTTCTCCGTAGCTCCCAATTAGCTTCTGGAGATTTAATGAACCTGTGAACCAGCACTTGCTCTTTTTTTAAAGACCAGTGGCATCACAGACATGTAAATCACTGCCTGATGCCTCCATAAGATAACAAGTGATCTTAAGTTCCAGCATATTTAACCTTTGCCCTCCTCCACACTGTTACAAAAATAACAGATGGGTCGTGACCTCTGGGNGGGGGTGTCGGACTCTCCCTCAGGAATGGCGGGCCGTGCAGCGCCGCCTCCGCGGCTTCGTTCCCGTTAGTCCGTGTCTTTTTAGGTTAATCGCCGCTTTTGTCGTTTCTCTCCCCGGCCGCGGAAAGGCTTTCGGGGCAGGGAGGCGAGGGGCGGGCAATCCCAAGGCGCGGGGCTGGGAGGCCGGGGCGGGGNGCCCCGTCCGGCCCGTGATGCGCCGCCGGCCGCTGAGGCTTTGTGGGTTTGTTGGAAAATGGTGAGAAACTTTGTTTTCTTGGATGTTCGTGTAGCTGGGAGTTGCACTCGGTGGCGTTTTCACTTTGTTGTTAAATGCGACTTTCCGCCTGATTATTCTGCACCTTGGGATGGGCAGGACATTCCCGTCTCCCTCGCATCCAGGAATCCCGCTCCCCCCTGAAGTTAATTGAAATCAGCTGCCTGAATTAGAGACTTTTAAAAATCCCTGGTGTCCCTTTAAATACCCTTACAAATCCTGGAATAAGCAGATTTACTCTCGCCCGTGTGTACTGGCAGGCTCCCTGGTTTCTCCGTAGCTCCCAATTAGCTTCTGGAGATTTAATGAACCTGTGAACCAGCACTTGCTCTTTTTTTAAAGACCAGTGGCATCACAGACATGTAAATCACTGCCTGATGCCTCCATAAGATAACAAGTGATCTTAAGTTCCAGCATATTTAACCTTTGCCCTCCTCCACACTGTTACAAAAATAACAGATGGGTCGTGACCTCTGGGTTTTATTTTATGTTGCTTAACACATGCTTTTCGGATTTAAGATCATGGTTTTTATAGTTGCAAAACCAGCTGGGCTGACACCTGAGAAGCCACTAAATCTGATGGAGGGAAAGGTGTTCAGCATCACTTTGAATTTAACGTGGCATCTTCTCAAAGAATCTTTATTTTAAAAATAAAGTGGTACGGAGGTCGGTTGTTAATTACTGCGCTTGCACTTTAAAGGCTGCTCTGGTGCCTTGTTAAGCTTTTCTTTCTTTTATATATATATTTTTAAATCATGACCCGCAGCAGGAGTAGGTTTATTGATTACATTCATTGCAGCGACCGTGCCTCTTTGTTTGGATGTACAACCTTTCTGAGAGCAAAAAGACAGCGATGCTGTGGATTTACCATACCACGGCGTGCGTGGGGTTGTGTTTGGCAGCAATTAAGCAATCCGGTGGGGGATCCCAGGTGTGGGCTGAGGGACGGGGCTGGCAGAGCCCAGGCTCATCCTCTCGGCAGCTGCTGCCGTGCTGAATTTAGCTGCCGGCCCTTGGGAAGAGGGGGTCGGCAGCTGCGGAGCCGGCCACGGGCTGTGCCTCTGCTGGGGATTTGGTCTCCCCTGGAGACCCGGCGCGTTGTCCCGCCGCTCATTGTTCCCGAGCCTGGGCTCTGCCCGTGGGAAAACTCCGCTTATCGGAGGGGTGGATCGTAAAACTTGTGACAAAGGAGTCCCTGACGGAGGGAGGGAGGGAGTATCAACTTGTCTTCCACTTCCAAATATTGTTCGGGAATTCTTTCTTTCCTCTTTTTTTTTTTTTTTTTTTTTTTTTTTTTTTTTTTTTTTTTTTTTTGTGAATTTCTTTGTAGTTGAGTTTGGTGCTCCCTTATGGCTTCTCTGTTGGCGCTGGGTGGGTGAGTCCCAGCAAAACCACTCTGCCAACGTTTGCCTACTGCCAGCACTCTGGTTTGGGTTGGAATTGCTGGAAGAGGCTGTACTGGGTCTCCTTGATTTGTCTTATGGGTTGTCCTGCAGCAGCTCCTCACTCAAGCCCAGTATGGGCAGCAGGAGTGGGCTGGTGGAGCATCTCCATGCATGGAGCACCCGAGGCTCAGGCTTTGAGTGGAATATCTCAGGCTGGAAGGTTGTGCAGCAGGTGCACTGGGCTTGGCTGTACAGCACACTGGGAAATGTCATCAGACAAGAAAGTACTTCCATTAATTAATTTCACAAAGAGTTAATTTCACAAATGGAGGTAGAAGCTGCAGGTTTGAGTTTTGCAGCCTGCTACCTCCTCCTCTAACTTTTTGTATCTACTTCTTGCTTCTGGGTGGCTTCCATTTCAAAGTTTTGAGTTTGTATCTTTAAAAACCCCTCAACTTTCTGCACCAACAACCTTCAGGGCTCAGCAATGCTTGTAAGTGCTTCGTGTCCTAGTTAACGATGTCTCATTTGGGCCCAGTGTTCTCATGGTGCACAAACCCTTAGTGAGATTGAGCATTAATTCAGGGCTCTGGTTACACCGTGCCAGCCAGGTGTAAAGCCCAGCTTTGTTCTCAGCATGGCCAGGGCTTTCAGTTACATTTTCCCTGTGGGTCACGTCCTCAAAACCAGGTGGGGTTTGCTCTTGCCTCTGTCCTGCTTGACACATCAAGCTGCTGCTTTATGAATGTTGGGGTCTGGCCCAGATCATGCCTGAGCTCTTAATTACTAGGCAAACCCAGTTTCTTTAATTGCCATGGAGAGGAGGTGGGTTGGTGAGTTGCCATTACTGTGTGCTGTGTATTCCAGAGAGCCCGAGGCTTGGCGGCGACTTGCCCGAGAAATTCTGTCCGGATGGCCGTGGATGTGGGAAAATCCCTTTCTGAAGCCTCTCTGAGTGGGAATGCCGAGGACGATGGTAGTTGGGACTGCACAGAGGTGGAGTTGGACTGCCTGGAGCTGACAGAGAGCCCGCACTGGCTTTCAGGGGCAGAGGAAGCCGAGCCCAGCCTGCAAGGGGTGGATGTGGCAATGAGCAGACACAGTCACTTGGCCACTGGTGCTACTCAGGGAGGCTTGAGCTGCCACCCAGAAGTGTCTTCAGCGCCTGCACTGGGATTTCCCAGAGCAAGAGCAAACCTCTCAGAGAAAGGGACACTGATCTATAGAGGTGCTGATGGTGGTGATGTGCCTGATGCTGTCAGCCACCGGTCCCTGTCCTCTGATGAACAGCAGGTGAGAGGGTTGTGTGTACAGGTGTTACTGCACCCGTAGGAGGTCCCAGGTGAGGTGGGGACTTGTTTGTCAGGGCTGTCCTAGCAAGGGCTTTCCATCTCTTCCAGCCAGAGTGTGCCCACCCCTGCCCAGGCTGGGATGTGTGGTGGGGAAGGGCTTGGGGCTGTTGCTGCCATTCCTGTATTGCCACTGCAGAGCTGGAAAGTCACTCAGGGCAGTGCTCCTTAAATAAATGCCTCTTGCTGTCAGATGACTCGTGCAGCTTCCCAAGCCCTCGAGATGCCTTTCCTTAAAAACAAGCCCCACTCCCGGCTCTGAGCAGCTGCGGGCCGTCCCACAGACGGAACAGAGCTCCACTTCCAGCCTCAGCTCATGGCGGGTCCAGGGCTGGGCTTTTATCTCCGTGTTGCAGCACATTTTGTCTGGATGCTTTGCTTCATTTTATGTCTGTCTCTCTCTGCCTTTCCTTTTCCACGCTGTCCTTGAGCAGGTGAAGGCATCGGGCTGTTGGGACCCGGCATCCAGCCCTCCCAGCCGGCGCAGCTCTGCAGGGGACAACGTCCTTGCTGGCAGCTGCCACGACACCCACGTTGGCCGCCGGAGGCAAAGCCTGGGAGCCCAATCCTCATTTCCCTCCACGCCGGAGCTCCTGCAGCCCCAGAGCCCCCCCAGCCCTGGGAACGCCCTGAGGAGCCGCTCCGCCTTGAGCCTTTCCGCTCTGTCTTTGGGAGAGAACGGGCTCTCCGAGGAGCCACTGGGAGGCTTGGCAGCCAGCATGGATGTCCCTGCTCCAGCGGCCACCGCGGCCACCCGGGACCTGTGGGGTTGGCGGTGGGCGGCCGCAGGCGGGGTCCCGCGGCGGGATTACCGCGCCACCGCGGAACGCGTCCGGGAGGTCTCCTCCTACGAGGCGGATTACTGGGCCTGTGCCATCCCAGGTTCACCACCCCCCTCTCCCGACCGCAGCTCGCCCCACTGGGACCCCCACAAAGAGTACGAGGACTTGCTGGATTATGCATATCCGCTGAGGCCAAGGTACAGGCTGGGAAGGATGCCGGAGCCTTTCCTCCACGACTCGGGAATAGGCCTGGACAGCTTTTCTGCTTCTCCTGAGGGCACGTTGAGGTCCACCAGCATCTATGGCCGAGGGGGGCAGGCTCTGGGAAGCAGGGAAAATGGATACTGGGAGTTCACGGCCTCTGCAGAGAGATTCTCCACCCCTGGGCCTGGAAAAAGAGGCCGCTCAGGAGCTGGTCTGTACTATGAACCATCACCTATTGGCAAAGCATCCTTGGCAAGAAGTGCTTCCTCCCATCCTTCCAGAGGTTTTGCCAGGGGTGTAAGGATGGAGTCAGCTGGCCTGAGCTCACCTGGGCACCCTGCTGCGGATGGGAGAAGCTGGTGTTCCAGAGGGAGCCCTTTCCCAAACCTCACAGGGCAGGTGAAAAGCACTGACAGGTTTTCACCTATCACAGGTGTGCTCCCCCTGAGGAAGGAGTGGGAAGGTGATGAAGAATTTCTTTCCCTGCCTCCGAGACTGCAGGAGCTGGAAAGGCTGGCTCATTTTTTGTCCAATCTTTCCTTAACTGTAAGGATGCCCGGGCATGACCACCATAACCTGCCATGCCACAGGCAGCCCCCTTCATCCAGGCTGGCTTCTTTTGGAGAAGGGAGTGGCAGGGACAAAAGAGGGAATAATACAGAGGGTTATGATGGGCTGTGGCAACCCTGCAGCTCTCAGAAACTCAGCTGGGAAAACACGGAATCGTGTGGCTGGATCCACAGGGATCCCCTCCGGGGACTTCATCTACCCACTGGTCTCAGGGACACATGGGATGGGATGTACCGAAAGGAACCGCAGGTCCAGGGGCATCTGAAGAAGAGCCAGCAGAGCGAGTCCCTTGTCCAGTGTGTGAAGGTAGGCTGAGACCAGAAACAAAGTTTGTTATGGGAAGATCTCACATTAAACATGCCTGTCTTTATGGCACAATTAATTAAGGCTTCCTGTGCTGCCTGGCAGCTGGTACTAATTTATGCAGGGGGGATCACTGGAGCAGATAATTCCTTCTGATGGAGCAAAAGCCCATCTTGCTTTTCCTGGGGCTCAGTATCACAGGGCAGGCTTGGTGGAGATGTGGCACTCACCTTCCCCCCATCCTGCAGTGCTTCTGCACCAGGGAAGAGGCAGGAGCTGCAGCAACTGAGGAGTTTCTTGATTATTTTGTGAATTTTTATATTTTGGGCAAGTGATGCCTCATGGCCATCCTGCCACCAGTGAGTGCTGTGCTCCCTGGCCAGCAGGCATTGCTCCCCACCTTCCTCTCCATCTTGTTCCCCACCCCAGTGCTGGGATGAATTTGGAAGTGGTGCTGGGCTGTTGGCAGAAGAGTAATGATTATCATGCAGACTCCTTCCTCCCTTCCTCTTGTATGAGAATAACTGCTGATTTAAAAGGGTCTCTTCTGTATCTGTCACCCCAAATTGCCAGGGAGAAGCAGCTCAGCTCTGTGGCAAACCCCTGACTCCTGAGGAGCAGGGGCAGGGCTTGAGTGTCTGGTTTTGGTGCCAGCAGAGGCCCCTGGGTTTCATGCAGCATTTTACAAAAATAATCCCTTACAAAGACGCTTTAAAAATAAATGAAAGCACTTAATTGAACGAGACAAACCCTTGGGGAAAAGCAACTGCAAATTAACTGCACAGCTCTGGTGAGGAGAAGGAGGAGCAGGAGGAGGAGGGTGTCTCTTGGGCTGGGAGGTGGTGGAGGCCAACCTCTTCCTTCAGCTTGGGTGCTGCCAGCTTCCACCATCTCTCCATGCAGGCACCTCATGATGACCCTCAATTCTTGCCACGCAGTGAGTGGTGTGGCTGTTCAGGAGTTTAAGTTGGTTTTTACCTCTTTTGCTGTTGACCCTTGAGTCTCCCAGTCTTAGGGGTATTTGTGTGCTGGGGGAGAGGAGCAGGTGCTTTCCTATTCCTGCCCCTGCCCCCTCTCTGTTGCAGCAGTGGATCCGTAGCATCTTTGTTGTGCTTTGTTGAGCAGATGTTTTGCTGCCAGCTGGGAGAGCTGATCCGTTGGCTGTACGACGTGGTGGATATCACCAGGAGCTGGGTGCCCCCCTCGCGGGACGCCGGGAGCGTGACGGTGTCCCTGCACCGGTACCTGGTGGGTGCTGGCTTTGCCTCCCCCTCTCCAGCGGGGAGCAAGGCACCCTGGCTGCACTGGGTTTGCATTCGGGAGCACCCAGAACCTGCTCAGGGGCAAACTGCTCCCTGGGCAACCTGCCAAAGGTGGGTCTCTTCCAAAAACCCTTCTAAGCGACGCTGCTCTTCTCCCTTCCTTGCCAGGAGTTCAGGAAGGACGTGGCTGACCACCGGAGCCTGACGGAGAGTGTGCTGGAGAGGGGAGAAGCTCTCCTGGACTGCATGGCATCGAATTCACCAGGTGAGGAGGAGCACTTGTGTGGGGCACAGACACAGCCAGTGGTGCTGGTATGGCATCTGCTCCCCAAAATCCCTGGCCCCACGTGTCTGGGGATGGGTAAGCAGCGGGAAGGAAAAGGGTTTTACATCTCAGTTGCTGCCTGGAGAGTTGGAGGTGAGGTGACTGGAGCTTTGAAGCAGTTACTCACGAGTGCTTTGGCTGCACCATGCCTTGACCCAGGCCTTGGGCCATGCCATCCATCCAGGGTGATGGATGTTTCTCCCTTTTAGGGGTCCTTCAGGTGATCCCAGTGGCAGCAGCAGCTCGGAGGAAATGCTTTTGTCCAGCACAGGAAGGGGTCATTTTCACACCCCATTTGCACTTGGTGCTGGTGTCAGCAGCCAATGTGGGGACACAGCCCGGCCTGGCTGGTGCCCTGGTGTGTGTGGATCAGTCTGGTGCTTTGGTGCATCCTGCACAAGGGATTTCTAAAGGGGGGGCTGTAGCTCCAGTCACCAAAGGGGCTTTAGAGCTTGAGTGCTGTGTTATGGATGGGCTTTCCTACCCCCTGCCACAGGTTTCCCTTAGGCCCCCTTATTTCTGTATCTTCATTAACCTGGAGCCTCCTAAGTTGCTTCCCTCCCACTCCAAACTCTGGAGCACAATATGGATGGGGGTGAACATCAGATTATTGATTTCTAGCACTCAATTTCCTTCAAACGCTCTGCCTGGGTGAGCAGAACTCTCTCTGCTCTTGCAGACATTGAATTATCACATTACTACCACCCCCATTCATAGGTTTTTTTGTTTTCCAGCTCTGAAAGACACGCTGAGTTTGATTGCAAAACAGTCAGAAGAGCTTGAAAGCCACGCAGAGCACCTGTATGAGTCCATTCTTGCTGCTGTGGGTCCCGTGCAGGGCAAGGATGGGGTGGAGGACGAGGCGGGTGCAGCAAACAGCTGCTCCCTGGGTAAGCAGGGGGGCAAACCAGCCTTTCTGCAGTGGGGGAAGAGGGAAGGAAGCATAGAAAAGATACACTTAAATTAGCAAACGCTTCACATCAGGGTCTGTTGTTATTTCTTTGAATCTGATATTTGGAAAGCAAGGGAGATCTCAAAATAGGTGCCCTGTCGTCTTTAACTGGGCAGCTCCTCGCAGGGACCCGGCAGGGAGGGCACTGTCAGTCAGGGCAGGGGGGTTGGCAGCGTCCAGCACAGGCAGCTGCTCTCCCCAGATCCCTTGCACAGCAGAGGGAAGGGGAGGAACAGGTGTTTTTTGGCTTTGTGTTTTCTCAGAAACAGCCTGGTTGCTGTATAATGGTGGGAAAAGGGAAGCAAAATAGGGGCTAGAAAACTTGTTTGATGACCTGTTGACCATCGTCCTTCAAATAAAACTGGAGAGACGAGTGTTTCAGGAGTGCCAGCCTCTCACAGGAGGGTAACAGTATCTTAAGTAGTGTTTGTTTTTTGGTTTTTTTTAATTGATACCTATACCCAGCTGTACCTTTTGCAGTGTGAAGTAGAGCATCAGGGTTTCTTCCTTTGTTAAACGGCAGCCAAAGCTCCCTAACAAACACCCCATTTTATTTCAGGTGCTGCCTCTGTCAGGCCTGGACTTCGTTAGCCAGTCTTGGGAGGGCTGAGAATTGCAGCAAGCACCAAACCACCTCCATCACCACTTGCAGAGATGCCAAAATCAGTGCTCAGCGAGCCCACCAGGGCTGCTGTCAGTGTGGGTTTGTACCAGGGCTTGAGAAGGGTGTGTTGCACAGAAGGTGCTCTGCTGCTGGGATGTCTGGAGCTGTGTGAGGAATGTACAGCTGACCTTTTACTGGTTTGTTTTTTTAACCTAGCTCTCCTTTTTTTATTGAAGTGGCCTGTGCCCTGTGTTAGCAGAACATCAGGAACACAGTTTTTTAACCGAGTAATCCATAGTGTGCCGTGCAGCTCCCTGCCAAGTAAAGCTGTGTGATTTTAATAGCCCTGTTGTCATGTTTTGTTTATGCTCGTCAAAAATAGGTGCCAGAAGCCAAGAAATAGCAACTCCTTCTGGTTCTTGGGAGCAAAGCGAAGGTCTGTTTATATTTACCACTCCTTGCAGAAGCAGAGCTTATTTAACTTTCAGTGTCCTTATGCATAAACACAGAAGAGCCAGTATGTTGAATCTCAGTAATGAGTATGGCCAGGGAAGAACCAGGTTCTGTGTAACTGCTGTTACCTGTTGTTGGCAGTAGCTGGGTTAGTGCTGGGCTCGTTTCCCCTCTTACAGCTACTGCAGTTACTCACTGCTCACAGAACCCTCAGCAGTGTTGGTACTTGGCTCTAATTGACCTTTTAACTGAATGGTGAGCATTGTGTTGCTGTGCAGAATACATCACTTCCTCCCCCTTCCTGTGAACAAAACACACTGGAGTTTCTGTTCTGCACAGGTAGGGGGTGAAAGCACAGCTAAAACTGGAACAGTTACAACAAACAGTTCAGTGGGGTTTGTGGGGTCTTTGATACTCTTCCATGTTCTACACTCTCAGCTTCAAGGGCAGTTATGTCAAAAGTATTTAGTATTTCAGCTCACAGGTAAAGAGACTACACTGCCCTTTCCCAGGAATTTTTAGGCCTGCTCTGCCCTGGTCGCACACCTCAGCCTGACAACCCCGGCCTTCAGCATCGAACAGCACCAGCACAGCAACCCAGTCGTGCCTGAGGGGGAAACAAAGAACCACCAAACGCCTGGTGTAGCTCAAGTTGGTTTTGCAATGCTTTTATTACTGCATATATTAACATTGGTTTGGATAGTATGTAGCAGGCATCTCGACATTGAAGTTCATTTGTGCACTCTCTGAAGGGAAGATGTTTTACCCTCAACACCCCTCGTTCTGCTCCGCTCCCTGACCTCGGCAGCGCTCACTGCTGCTCCTGCTCTCCAGGAGCAGCCACTCAGATTTGCAATGAATTATACCAACAAGCACATCTCTACTAGAAAGCACATCACTTTATTGTGAAGGTCTCAAGTGGAAGAGTTCAACTTAACCATGACAATACTTTATGTATTACAATTGCCTGTTGATTTATGCAACTATGTTGAAGAAAGCTGTTAGCCAAAGTCCCCCCCCCCCAAAAAA
>VXBX01002694.1:229298-242225 GCA_013400415.1 Scytalopus superciliaris | reverse complement strand
AAAAAAAAAAAAATCAGAGGATATTTGCACCAGTTTTAGTTTATACCTCACAACATATCTAGGCTATATTTTTACTATCACAGGGTGTATTTACTACTAGGGGAATGTTACATGGTCTTTCAAACATGAGACTATTTACAGAATAGGCTGAACATTTGAGTTTAGATAAAGCTGAACAATTTTACATGTATAGGAAGTGTTATAGGCTAGCTTTCCTGTGGCTTTTAGCTAGACATCAGGCACTAATGATTTGATTAGCTCTGTACAAAGAATCACACACCATCCAAAACCTCTTGGCTGCTGGTTAGTTCCAAATTATTTGAGATAGCGCCTACTTGGAGCAACAGTCGGTGGGTGGGGGGCCCTGCTGCCCCCCTGGCACCCTCCTGTTGCCTCGCTGCAGAACAGAATAGAAGCTAAGCTGTTGCACTAAGTCAGAAGAGTATTGATTAAAAGAGGATGGAATTAACAGTATATAGAAAAGACAGAGTATACTGGTAGAAAGTTATATCTCCTCAAGGTTACGCTGAAATCACTCGTGTTAGGGAATACTGTTCTCTCCCCTACTATGCAAAGCTGATGGGCATTCCCTAAGTAGAGTCCTTGAGAAATAAATTAAGTTCCAAGACTAAGTTAGGGAACTGTTGTACATTCAGAGTGCATTATGCCCCCATGAACATTGGCTGGGTGTTTCTGGTACAGCACACGTGCCTTAAGCACCACAACAGCTCAGGCTTTGGGGCCACAGCCACTGGTTGGAGTTGCAGGGAAGGTCTCTGGTCTATCAGGAGGTCTGAGAGCCATGGCTGCACACACAGATATGTTTTGTGCACAATGCAAGCCTGATTTCCCCCTTAGCCATACAAATTAAGACAATATTTATCACCATACAGTTTGATATTACTTCCAATAAGTACAATATTTATTAAACATTTCTTCAGTTTTGTTACATATTGTGCAACAAATTACAATATTCTGCAGCCACAAATTATATGCAGAGTATGAAGAAACTATTAATCAGATAGTGTGATCTCTCCATTTATAATTCTACAAGAAGGAACTAGCAAATCAGATCTTACATATATCTTACTAAATTTTATGCATGGAAAGTGACAGACACTGTTGTGCTGTTTGATACAAAATGGCTAAACTTCATCTTCAGAAGACTAAACCTGACATCTAAACATGCCAATAGAAACATCAAAACAAAAATACATCCTAACCAACCACAGGAAACAGTCTGGTATCAGGAAAAGCAACAAGGATTACACGTTTATAAACCAGCACACAAAGGTTTAAAACAGTTCTGAAAATGAAGTTAGCTGTCTTGAGTCAAGGGAATAAAAAAAGTCAGTATTGACCATTTACAATCTCTGACCTTTGTGGAGACGGTAAGAATCTGTTGTAGTGCAGCTACATACAGTACAATTCAGGCAATTTTTTTTTTTCACTTGGGTTCAGATTGCAAATTCATTGTTGTGAGACAAAAGGGGGGAGGCAAGTTTTAGCAGCAACCTCCACTAGACTGCTTGACTGGAGTGCTCTGAATTTTAACATTGGACTTCTCTGCACCACCAGCTGTCGCTCCCGGGCCCATTCGTTTTTTAATCTCAGCAGCCATGGTCATGAAAGACTGTTCTACATTTGTGGCATTCTTTGCACTGGTTTCCAAAAAGGGAATTCCAAGAGAATCTGCAAATTCCTGCAAATCGAGAAACAGTGAACAGTAAGCTCATACACAGGTTTCACAGCTCACCTCCTCTGCTGGAGCACTGCTGGATAAGCCACAAGTTCCTGGATTCCACCCCACACCCCATGTCCAGTCTGGCCTGCAGGGCAGGGGGTCACTCACAGCCCCCATGTGTGGCACTCCAACATCCGTGTTCCGCAGCACTTCCCTGCTCTGGAACCCCAGTGCACTACAAACCAGAGCAGGTGCTTAGCCAAGCAAACACGGGTGTCTGTATCAACATACCTTTGCTGTTGTATAGTCTACTACTTTCTTTGTGGTCAGATCACATTTATTCCCCACCAACAACTTGTTGACATTTTCACTGGCATAACGGTCTATCTCCTGCAGCCACTGCTTCACATTATTGAAAGACTCCTACGAGACAAGAGAACTGTAAGCAAGAACCCCTGGAGAGGGAACCTCAGCACTTTGGTAACAACCAGGACAGAAAACAAGGCAGTGCCCTTATCAATGTGATTCACAACTACAGGACAGAACTCTCTAAGGTTGCCACCCCTGCTTCAGGACAGGCCAGCCACACAGGGTCTATGCAGCTCCCAAGGTCCTGCTCCAAGCCCTACACAATCAGCCCTTCCTGCTCTGTTATTCTTCCCTGCTCCGTATCTTGAATATTCAAGAGCTTCTACCATCTGGGACTCCTTGTCCTTTTCCTGTAGCAGAGATAAGACACACAGCACACAGCTGAAACCAGAAGAATCCCACAGATTTACAAAGCACCAGCTACCAGGTGCAAACCACCTTGTTGTAGATATGCTGGAGTAACCTCTGACTGCAGAAATGCTGGACTAATATTCCAGTCAGCAATTGAACACAGTTGTTCTTTTTCTGTTCATTAAGGAAACCCTACCCTTCTCAAATGCCCTTCAAACAGGCTAACTGCACCTGTAATCTTCAGAGATCCTTTCACAGAAAACACTGGCTCAGTTGTATCCTGCACACATGCTGACAATTTTCTGTTCCAAATGCCCATTTTTACTGTAGACCAAAGTTCAAGTACATTCAGAAATCTTTCAACAACTTCCATCAGTAACTCAGACTTCCTGCTACACAGAACAATCAGTTCCCTGCTCAGCAAGTTTGAGGTTAAGCCTCAAATACAATTGTTTCAGAGCCACAAATCCCACTGCTCCTTTTATTTCTTGTTCAGCCCCAAACCTGAGACAAACACATACATTTGGCTTGATAAACCTTAGTGGCAGTTCTCCAGGCCATTCTGTCTCCTTAAGACATACCCAGTTGTTAAATTCCTGGTTTTGTTTACTTACCAAACTCTCCAGGCCCAGGTTTAACACTTACCTGATCTGTAACATCATACACAACTATGATGCCATGAGCTCCTCTATAGTAACTGGAAGTGATAGTCCGAAACCTCTCCTGTCCCGCCGTGTCCCACTACAAGACAAGTAACAGGGTCAGTCACTGCAACGTGGCTGTGTCAGAGTTACACACCAGCTTCCAGAAACACAGCTCAGAGGAGCAGCCACCCAACCACAACCATATCCAAGGCACAGCTGCAGCAGTGGCTCTGGAACTGCATGCATTGAATACAATTTGAGGAGATCAAGCGTTTTAGCTGAGAAGAATTACCCTTAGGTAGGCACTTTTCTGAAGTGCTCATTTGCTTGGTTTCAGCCAAGTGTAGCCAAGAGATCTGGCTGAGGAAAACATTAAGCAGTTCTGACCCGTGGAGAAGCCATGGTTCAGTGGTCAGGAGAACAAACAAGGCCAGGGCTTGGTTAGGAATAAGGTCAGAGCTGTGGGTCTCCAACGTGGCCACTCCCTGCAACTTCCCTGGCACAGCAAAGGTATTTAAAGGCAACTCAAACCAGACCCGGTTCCCTTCTCCCGCTGTGAGACTTAAGGAGTGGTATTAGTGCTTGACCTCTTCCCCCACCCAGGACAGGAACAGCACTCCCCCAAACAGCTCCCTGGAGCCATGTCAAGAGTAGGGCAGGCTGCATGTTAAAACCAGTCAGACTCAGGCAGAATTCAGCAGTGACAGCATTCCTCAGGACAGTTTATATTAGATGTGGAGGCTCACGCTTCTGGCTGTAAGCTGGACTCCTGCTCCACAACATGGAATCCCTGAGTCATTGCTGTCAAGTCCTGAGAGCTCTGCTTGAGCTGGAAGCAGTGGCTGACAAGGATTGTGTGACCTTGCACAGATATTGGATTTCATTACACCAGTCACCCTCTTAGAGTGCTTCAAGATTAAAGAACTGCCAAGTCTCTTCCCCTGTTTATTCCAAGTGAAAGGCCAAAAGCAGCACCACCCAGTGCTAAGGCAGACAGGCCAGTTACAAGGCTTTGTGTCAGTTTTTCCACTCAGGTCAACAAAAGGAGAGTTTCCAGCACTACACAGTCTACTAGTAACAGCTGCTGTGGAATTCAGGCATCTTGAGTAACTGTGTGGTATTCCTGCACTTACAGAAATCCTTGCTAAATACTGCAGAACCACACCAATTTTGATACAAGAGCACTCCAGGGCAGATTCTCCTCTTTCAGGGAAACAGCCTTGATAATAAGCATCGTTCTGGTCATGGCAAGTCTTGGAATCTTGTGGAAAGTGCCTGGCCTCTTGTAACAGGGAAGGTATCATTTACATTTTAATGACTAAAGTACAAAGATAACTACCAAGAGTTATGAATGTAATTCTGTGTTCCAAAGGATTAAAGTACCCAGGAGTTGAGAAATACTACTTACTATCTGAAGCTTGATTGTTTTCCCATCTAGTTCTATAGTTCTGATTTTGAAGTCCACACCAATCGTGCTGATGTAACTTTCTGTGTACGTGTCATCCTAGGAGAGAGAGTGAAGGTAAGTCAAGCCAGCTGCACCTATTCTGCAGCCACCTACTTCATTTCCTTGGAAAGCCAGCCTGATTGCTCATGGCAAAGTCCAGAAGGCAGGCAGGTATTTCCAGCAAGTCCCTACTTCTCAAAAATTCTGTGAAGCTTTTCAGAAGCACCACAAAACCAACTATATCTGTATTTCAAGAACTAGTCAAAAAAGCCTTTTTTTCTGGAAATCTTGCAGTGTTAAGTCCTTGTGGACTGTAGTGTGAAAACTAGCCTTTGTTCACTTTGGCAGACTGAAGAGCTACTTAGAATAACCACTGTGGGTAATAAAACTCATCAGATTTTTATTTTCCTTTGAGGGTTTTTCATGTTTTTTTTTTACAGCAGCCACCTACAGCAAGTCAGAGGCTTTGCCTCAGTGACACTCCACACATGAATTTCAGCTCCTCTGCTGCTGGTTGCTAAGGCGGGTTAGAGTTACACAGCTTAGGTACTTGTGCTAAGTCCTGTGCTCTGCAGCCTCTGTCAATACAGGAAGGAAAACACTGTTTAGCAGCTTGCAGGGACCTGGCTGCAGTCTCCAGCAGGTCTTACAGCACACAGGAAGTGCTGGATCAGCCTTTGCTGCCTTCTAGTGATTGTCAGCTTGTCAGCATGAAGGAAGTTTTCATTCCTAAAGTACCTGTAGGACAGAACTTCATGTACAAGATACCACAAAAGGTTTTATGCAACGGATTTCTTTGGGCTGTGAATGGAAGACATCTTAGGTAACAAATCCAAGCAAGAATAAAANAGGATTTCTTTGGGCTGTGAATGGAAGACATCTTAGGTAACAAATCCAAGCAAGAATAAAATATTAAGCCTTTCAGAATGACATGACATTTACTTCCTTAACATTTCAGTACTCTGAAGGGTATGTTTGAAAAGCCTGAAGTTTAACCTGGAGCAGAAAGAACACAGGTAAGTGAATGCTGTGGTAAGTCCTCATGTCAGGGTAAAACAGCCTAGCTGGAAAGTCACATTTTTCCAAAGGAAAAAGCTACTTAATTGAAAAAAACACCAGATAACTGAGCACAAACTTAAGCTGGCTATCAAAAAGTTGGATTATTCACATGAAACCAGAATTAATTCAAAAGTATCTGCAAGAGAAGCAGGCTAGACTGCTCAGGGAGTACTGCTCCAGCTGTGGTGTCACTTCCAATCCAGAGCGTCCATGCTGTGAGCAGAGCAGGTGACATCTCTCTACTGTTCACACCGGTTTTAGTGCCTCCCTGCCCTAACCCTGCACCACCAGCAGCTCTAATAGCTGCAACTGAGGCTGTTTGTACACCCCAGACCACCATTTCATATTAATAACTCAACAGACTCTTCCCAGAGCAATCCTTCAGGCTGTGAGAATTATGCCATCACCTTGCAGCAGCAGCACCACGCTTGAGCCTGTAAGTTAATCTTCCATATTCTCCCTTCCTTCCTCTCCTCCCATGGCAACGTAAAGCTGCACTTTGGCATAGACATAGATAAGAAGTTCACTGGACTTCAGCTTTTTCTACTAGGAGCTGTCAAAGCCATTTTAAATATTCTTGTTGACAGGAAAACTTAAGGTTCTTGCATCAAATTCCAGCCAGAGCAGCCCATCAGCAATTTTAACATTCACTGAAGGAAGCATAAGGTCTCATTATTCTTAGATGATTTATTTCAATTGCTCCTCTGACTAAACAACTGGTAGATCTTTTCAATACAGATATCAAACTCCATCTGGCAGCAAATGTTCTTATCAAGTAGTAACTGATCAAGGTCTTTCCCTGACACATTTGTACCCCTCATGCCTGAAGACACACACCCCAGAACTCAGGTATGTACTTCTCTCTTCAGTGTTCTACCACTACTGTAATGATGGAAGTTAAATTAACATACCTTGTTCTCTAGTAACAGGAAAATTGGAATTAAACTTAGCTGGACACAGTCTTGATATTTCTTTCCAATTTACTCGAATACATCAGATAGAAACAAATTCAGAAGAGACAGGAAGGCTTTGCAATACTGTACTTACTCCTTGGAATACCAGACTTGACAGACATCAACCCTGCTACAGGAACTACTGGAAAGGAGAGTCCTTGCTAAGTAGCTTTTTTACATGAAGTTTTTAAGCATGATCACTTACTGCAAACCTAAGTAGAAGGCAAGATTTCCCAACACCGGAGTCTCCAATCAGAAGTAGCTTGAATAAATAGTCACTGCAGAAGGAAAAAAAAATTAGGTCACTTAATGAAAAACACTGTCAAGAACCAAGTTCCTTACAGCCACTGTATTATGATGTTTAGAAGGGCAGATTAATTCACGGCTGGGAAATTCACCTACAACTCCAAGCTCCTCTATCCAGTTTAGACACTCACAATTTATTTGTTAAGGGAAGTGTGAAGTAGATGTTCTGAACACAGCATTTGTGTGGAACTGTGCCTGCCCAGGAAGTTACTCTGGGGATATTAGTGAGACAATCAGCAAGACTAACACAGTCCTACTCCAGCCCTTTGTGGCTGAGCAAAGATGAAAATCATGCTTTGCAATTAAGTGCAAGCCTCACTGCTTGGCTGAGTAACTCAAATAACATGCAGGTGGTAGTAACAGCCTGCTGCCCACCAGGGCCATTATCTTTGCATTTTCAGAGGCAGAGGCTTCACAAGTACCATGTAGCTGCCCAAATGAAACTGTTTCTTTCCTCAGTTTAAGTTACCCGTATTTAAGTTCCAGCAGAATGCAACAGCACAATATGCAGTTTACACATACAAACTATGAACACGAAGTGTAGTGGCCTGTGAAAGCAAAATGAGCATCCACCTTTCACAACAGACCATCAGCAGTGGCCACTACTGCACCTGCCTTTCAGGAATTAAAGCTACAGTTATTGCCAGATGAGGATACATCTTGGGGGGGATGTCAGGCATGACATTAGCAATTCTCAAGACACACTGGAAGAGCTGACAATTCTTTTTCTGCCTAATGTTGAGTCTTCCCAACATTAAAGAAGTACAGCGTCATCAGTGACCAACCTTGATTTACACTTCAAATACTAGTGAAGATCTCATTGTTGGCAAAACATTAAATTTCTGTGTCAGTCCTAAGACTAATGGGGAAATTTTATGCTAGAGAACAAGTAGCAGAGAAAAAGCAACAAACCAGCACTTACACAAGTTATTTTGCTTTTTAAGTGCTACACTAACTCTTTCTCAGCTTACAACTCCTCAGCCCTGTAGTGGCAAGAAGTCCTGTTCTCATTTAATCACAGGAGTTTAACATTAAAAATATGCCCACTTAACCAAGATTAAGTTTATGCAAATGCCTGAAATCAACTGTCCCCACCTACCATTCCCCAGCATTGCCACTGACTCTGGCTGGCAGGAATCCAGCCAGGAAACTGCATCCATCCCTAGCTGATAACAGCCAAGCAGATGGTCAGCTGCTCAGCTTTTCACCACTCCTCTGCTCTGGAGCCCAAGTGACTCTCACCCTGGCTGGCCCTGGGCTGCAGGAACACACCCAACTGAAACTTCCAGTTTCTACAGAACTCCTCTCAAGGACTGAGACAAGACAGAAGTGGTAAATGTAGCAATAAGCTGATCTTAAAAATGCAACCTTCCCTCACAAGGTAGAGCTAGAAGCACTCTAGGTATTTTCAAAAAATAATCAAAGCCAAAGGATACCTACCAGCTTACAGTCACAGGAGTCACCACTCCACCTGTCAAGTCATGTACCAATACAAGGCAAGATGGTTTTAGGAGAATGACAGTTATTAAGCCAAAGTGTTCAGGGGATATAAGTTACATTGCATCACAACCCACATATCTCCATGGATTCAAGATGACTGAAGCATTATTACTGATTAGAAAACTTCTTACCCCCATTAATTGTTTAGTTCCCCAAGAGGAACAGAAGCTTTCTGTAACCTGGACACCAAGGTGAGGTACAAGAGCTCCAAGACCCACTGTTACACCTGTGCCTTCTTTCCCACCAGGAAGCCTCAGCCTTCACACAACTCCTTCAGACTCCAGCAGGAAGTTTTGGTTGTTCAGTTTCCTGCATACCCAGAATTTACAGCAATCCTGAAGTTACATATTACTTAAAGTAAGCACTAATACACTTGGAAGTGTTAGAGCTTGCAGCACATTATAATCCCCTTAAGAATACTAACACATGAATATGAGCACTACATTGTCTTCACTAAAATTAGTGGGAAAAAATAACTGCTTCCTGTTATAGGTAAAGTTTCAGCTTCGAGTTTGAGATCCACTCAAAGGCTTCCCCTTGATTCCAAGGGTAATTCAGGTTCCTCCAGACACCAAGCAACTTGTCTTCCTCTGTTATTCATAGCACTATCAGCAGCTCCCAGCCAAACCTTCCCTGCCATTAAGTGTTACAGAATCAAACAAGAACAATAAACAGCTTACACGCAGGACTACTGTTAACACAAGAACTCAGAAGCCTTAAATACTGCGTTTGACATCTCTGGTATTCAGACCTCCCCTCACTTGGGGCTTCAGTATTTCCAGAAGCAAGTGATAACCACAGGGTCACATGGTGGCCTTAAGCCACATGCCTCACCCCCACCAAAACCAGGGCCAGCACCAGGCCAGCTCCAGCAGGGCTGGAAAGAGCCTTGCCTGAGTTAGAACTCTGCCTCCAACCACAGAAACTGGTGTTGTGTCACAAAAACCTACTTCTGCCAGATAAGTCAGACTGATGCTTAGACCTGCATCAATTGGGAAATTGAAACAGAACCTCCCAATTTAGGTTTTTAATTTTTTAAAACACTCCATATTCCACTAATACAGTGCCTTCCTTTCCAAGTACAGTTTGGAAGCTGCACCTTTTAAAGCTTTAAAACCTTTTAAAAAACAGTGAGTGCCTATGTAAGAGAGACTGAGAACCAAACATGCAGCCTGTTACACAGTGTAATGATTGAGACAGCTCTCAAGTACAGCAACAGTTTAAATCAAATAAAATTAAAACAAGCTACAAAGAACTGCAGAAATCTACTTCTAGACTGAACTACACCAATAGAGTATTTGTGTAAAGGGGCTCAACTGCAGCAACTTGTCCAGCAAGCCACACAGGCTAATTTTGGTATTTACTCCCAAACAGTAGCACAACCCTTTCTGAAGCCACTGAATTTTGCTCTTTAAATCTGAGGAGACTTAAACTCATGAACTCCTCTACTTTAGGGAGCCTTCATAAAGCTGGCTGAGCTATGCAGCACAGCCTTCTCCACACTGCTTGGAAGCCAGTGGCAATTCAGGTTAATCACTCCATTATTTCTCACCATTTACATAAGCAAGTCATACCTTGAGACCCTTAGAGATATCACACTGGAAGAACATGTGCAGCAAGACAGGTTCAGTCAGTAGGGAGTGAGGCTTTCAAATCCTCCCCGTCAGGAAGGGGATACAGTAACTTCCTCTTGCCCAAGAGATAAAGGACAAACATGTGAAGTTTAACTGCCTCTTGTGAAAAAGGGGGGGAAAAAAAGATCCATCTCCAAAGCAGCCGTGTGGATGTTTTGAGCAGTGCAGCAGCATCCTCCTCTTCCATGCATGTCCCTTGTCAGCAGAAAACGAGGAAATCAAGCTTAGGACAGGCCTGGCCAAAGCTGTGTGGAACTGGGGACCTGTGGGCCTCCAAGATACTGCTGTTTATACAGGGAGGCACGTGGGGATTTTTGTAAATGCCAGGAAGGTTTTATGCCAAAACAGACAAGACTAGGTAGTCATCTGTCTGCAGCAAGGAACTCCTGGGATCAGCTTTAATCACTGATGTCAGCTTTGGGTTTACTGTAAACAGGTACCCAGGCAGCCTCAATCCTCAGTCTTTGTTCTACCACCCCAGAAATTTTACTGAAGAGGAGCATGACTGTCACTCTGATTACACACTGTCTGTGCAAGTAAACAGAACCCAGAAGACACAATGCCACTTTGCATCGCAGATTGCTGTTTAGAAAGGTTAGAACATAAACAATTTCAGATGATTCTAGCAACTCAGGAGCTGTCACACAGGACTGAAACCCCCTCACAGGTATTCTCTAACACTCCTGAAGAATGCAAAAAACTCCCAGATTTACTCCAAAACCCACTTAATTTCCTCATCTGTGCTTGAAGGTATCTAGAAAAAGATCCTAACACCACGGAATATTGATCAAGACTAATTTCTGGTAAGACCTGGCTGTCAGACAGTACACCCACCAGTGTGTTTATGTCAGTCAGCCAAGCACATGCAAGTTGCAGAAGGGGGTAGGAAATGCTGAACCTGACATGATCTAATCATAACAGTTAATATTGACATTTTGCACTTTTAAACACCAGCAGGAAGAGAGAAACGCAGAAGGAATACATCCCAGTGTTGAGTGGGCAGGTGTTTTCTGAATTCAGCTTCCAAACACTAACTCCAGTATCTCATTCACTCCTCTTCAGCTCCTGCACTCAATGGGAAAAAAAACCAAAAACCAACAAAGAGTCCACTAGGCTGTCCCACAGCCCTGAAGTTTCACGGAAGCTCTCAGAACCACATATCCCTCCCCCTTCAGACCTCTGCATGAGCAGATTCTAATCCTGTAACTTTAACAGGAAAACTGAAGGAAGCAGGTCCTTAGTAAGAAATTTTAACCATTCCACTGACTTCTGACAGAGTTCTGGAATGCCCAGAAAAGAGGACTGGGGGTTACAGCCTGATCCAAAGCTGTGATAAGGAAGTGAGCATGTGCTACATTATAGGCAAGGCACTTCTAAGAGGAAAACCAGACATATCTCTGTTATAGGGAACAAGGAGGAATAATCCCTTAAATCTTACTCCTGGTTTAACAGGGACCCAAGTATACCAATTACAGTGACAGGTATTTTCTGTCCATCTCACCACACCCTTCCTATCTCCTCCCCTCATCCTGCAGACAAAACCCTTCCAGGAAGTGGCAATTTAACACTGTAAGTTAATGTCAAAATACAGCTTTTCCTCTTTGTTTCGCTTTCAAGAACTCAGCTTGTTCCACCAGGAACAAGCACTCTTCACTGAGAAGTTTCCCTCAGAATGTTTTCCTCTCTTCACAACAGCATTTGGTACCTCCTTACAGGGAACGGCTCTCTGCATCATTCCAGAGAGCTGAGAGACTTCAGGAAAGGCCAAAAAAAAATATCATCCTTGGAAAAAGCTCCTTTGGACCTGTTTCTGCTAGTGGCCTAACACATCGCAGGTGTTTAGACTCAAAAAGTCTAGAAGGTAAATTGAGTTTAACTCTTGAGAGCCATCAGGACCACAGAGGCACCAGCAGTTTGTTGGCCTTTGATCCCCTGCCTACCTCCAGCTACTGTTTTGGTGTTTCCCTAAGCTACACGAGCAAGTCTGGCACGTAATCTTGCCAAGATGTAACTCGAGTTCCTGGCTGTACCTCTTGGTCTTCACCAACTCCCTCACACGGGCTGAGGAGCACTTGTTTGCTCCTCAGGTGATTTTTAGTGAACCCAGAGTTAACCTCTGTGCAAACAGCCACAGGAGCCACGGACAGGAGAGTCAGGAGACTCAGCTGTGTGGAAAAGCAGGCTGGGAGGACAGAGGCTGTGAGAGTGTCTTCCAAGAGCAGAGTCCATGGGTATCCAGAGCAGTAATGTCACCTCAAACGTGGGTTTCGGTACAGAACGACTTGAGTGACGGCAGAGGGCACGGTGGGTTCACCACCCCTGAACTGGAGTGCCAGCAAAGCACGCAAAAGAATCCTAAACACACCCTACGAGGTTAAAGGGTTGGGAGCGCAGCAGCAGATTCTTGAAGTGCTTTTTAAACTAACTCCAAGTCCCTCCTCTCCTCCACTCAAAAAAACCCAGGAGCAAACAAGGCTCATCGTCCCCCGCAGCCCGGTGGGAAGGGCACAAACAACCCCTGAGCAGAGCGCTCAGACACCCCCGCTCCCGAGCGGGCCAGCTCAAGGCAAAGGCCACGCTCGCGCAGCGACCCTCCCAAAAAAAAAACAAACCCCAAAACCCCTGTGTCATCACCAGCCTTTCCAGGCAAGTGCTATTTCAGCGCCAGCCGGCCCCCAGAGCGCTCCATTATCAAGTTGCGGCGTTGCAAAACCTACATAAGCAAGAAGTGTTTTGCAAGAGCCATGTGACACACACATGACTCGCCGCTCCGGCGAAGGGTGGGCCCCGGGCTGCCGGGCCGGGCCACCGCCTTCCCCCGGCCCCGCAGCCCCCCGGACACTTGTCGGAGTGCGGGCCCCGCCGAGCCCCCCGACCCGCGACCCGGGGTGGGGGGAATGGCCGCCGGCCCTGCCCGGAGGCGGCCCCGGGGCGGCGGTGCCGGATGGCGGCGGGGACACCGCCGGCCCCTTACGGCCCC
>VXBX01002694.1:204182-228352 GCA_013400415.1 Scytalopus superciliaris | reverse complement strand
ACACACAGACACCCACCCACACACACACACACACACACACACACACACACACAGACACACACACACACACACACACACACACACACACTGACCTCAGCCATCTCGGCACACAGAAACACCCCCTGCGAACGGGACCCTGCCCCTCGGGCACAGCAGAGCTGAACCCCCAAGGGGAACTGAAATTGCACTCTTGTCCCTTTTCCTCCCCACAATTACGAGAAGTCGCTCGTGCTCTTTGCCGTCTTCGTGGGTTTAGTTATATCCACTTTCCTTACGAAAAGTCAATAAACTGCGCTGACTGTAATGGGCAATGCTGGGCACTAGTTACCAAGAGTTTGGGTTTCCTTTGCTTTCTCTCCTTGCTTGTTAGGTAACATAATCTACAGATGAATCCACCACGTATCTCGCCGTACTTGCTGCTGCTGTGGTGGCCATCGCTGAAGCTCCTGCTTCCCTTTCTCTGCCACTCTGTGTGCTTGTGAAACAATGCCCGTTCTGTTCCATGTTTGCCATCAGAAGTGCAGTGACTCCTCCGAGACTCCCTCTCCTCTCTGCACAGCGCAGCTCCGGAGGCACCCCATGGAAGGTGACCAGATGTGCAGGAATGTCCCAGATGACAAACTTCATTTAGCAGGGCGGCGTTTAATTCTCTGCCGAGTACGAGAATTGGTTTTGCGGGGACATTTTTAACACTTGTGCTTTTACTCTTCTCTTCCCCAGTGAAACAAAAAGCTCCAACCAACCCCAATTCCTTATTCAGTTGTGGGAAATAATGCTCACAGGCCACGATAAACAAGGCTGTACCACATGTGGTGCTGCATAAATGCACCCAGCAAAGTCAGAGCAGACACAAACCAACAGCAGCTGACTATGAACCCACAAATTAGATTTACTTCTGAAGCAGGGCACAGGTTTAATAAGAGTTTGGGATGCTGTTTCATCTCAGAGAAATAATAGTGTCTCCCCCAGCTCTGTGGGGAGGTGCAGGGAGGTTTTTCTGCTGCCCATTTGTGGGCTGAGGTCACCTGCTGCTGTGAGGTCACCTGCAAGCTGAGTGTCTGCATGTGTACCTGTCCAACTGGATGGGCAGGCTCAGGACCCCTGCCTGGTCTCCAGCAGTGATTTATAACCTGTGTATCACACTCTGTCCTGTCCCTCCCACTGCCTTCAGGGGTTATTCACAGTTTTCCCTGAACACTACGAACCCCTGGATGGTCAGAGAGGCCTCTCTTGCCGCTCGCTCTCAGAAGCACAACGCAAGGAGCAATATCAGATGCCAGCTAGGGAAACATTATTCATATACCCTCAGGGCTGAATTCTGCCTGTGAAAATAGAGGTTGATTTTTATCCTGTTAGCTGCAGAATTTCCTTGAGCTTGGGCTACAGCGCTCTCTCTACCTGAGCAGCCAAGGGAAAGCCATGAGCACATGACATGTAACCAAATTCCCCATCCTGTCCACCCTGGGGCAGCATCCTGACCCACTAACTCGTGTCTTTGAGGTTGAGTTCTGCTGGTTCCTGGTTCCACTCAGGTGATCTGCCCTCCACTGCTCCCATCTCTCTCCTCCCCAGGCCACAAAAGGCATGTGCCAGAGAAGGCTCTGGGAAATGAGGGGACAGGATGGGAGGGAGGGAGGGAGAGAGAGAGAGAAAACAAGCTGAAGTGGCTGCAGTCAGGTGTAAAAGGGGAAAGGAAGGAGGAAAAACAGCGTAGATGATGGGGGAGGAATGTTACAGCTGCATGAGCTCAGGTTTTGCAGTGCAGTACAGAGCCCCCATGCCTGCTCTGCCAGTGGGACTGGGTCAGTGTCACTTGTGTGGATTGAA
Organism: Scytalopus superciliaris; assembly: GCA_013400415.1. Classification (NCBI taxonomy): domain Eukaryota; kingdom Metazoa; phylum Chordata; class Aves; order Passeriformes; family Rhinocryptidae; genus Scytalopus; species Scytalopus superciliaris. The sequence goes on along the minus strand of VXBX01002694.1, from coordinate 226,525 downwards.
GCCTGCAGAAAACAGGATTCATTCTACCTTCCTCTTCTGCCCTTATTTTTTATGAAATCATCCATATTTTTTAGCTATACAACCACACCACACAGTCACAGGGTGAAGGAAGGTTTCAGGTCTGCTCTCCACCACCCTACCACAATTTTACCCTGAAAATGTCTTTCTTTCACCTGCATAACACTTCTTGAACCAAAGGTAGGAGGAATCTGGCTTCTAACCCAGAACTGCCACCCCATAAAGCTGTCATGTTAGCACAGCAGTGTTCAGACACCATTTGCCCCTGGCTGGGTCCTTCTCCCTAGACTACATAGAAAATCAGAAAAAAAAAGAAAAAAGTAGGTATTTATTTGCCCTCCTGCTTCCTCTGTCCTTCATTTCCCCTCCCCCTTCTCAGTGTCTGATCCATGGAGTGGGAAGCTCACAGGCTGATAGATGCACAACAGCCTCGCCAAGAAGGTCAGGCACCAGGAAGGCACAACATTGCAACTGGCTGTTTTGATACTGGGAGTGCTGGGGAACAAACACTGATGTTAGCTTATCAATAGCAGCGTGTCTCTCTCGCCTTGCTCACAGTCCTCCCATGTATGTAATCTCTCTGCAGGATTTGTCAGCTTACCAGTGTTTTTTAGACAATATAACCAGTCCATTTTGGATGTGTTGGCAGCACACCTAAAATGGTGTCAGCAAATTCTTCCTATTAATTCTTGATTTAGGAAGTAAAGGGCAAGAGAGAGGTAAGTTGCTGATGCACCTGTGGTACCATTGGGAGGGAAAGAACAAATCAAACCATGCTCAGGTGTAGTCTGATGTCAGAAAAACAGTAATGGAGAGGAAAATGTTATTCTGGAACAGTTTAAAAGTGCTGGTCCACTACCACTTATTGCTTCTTACAGGAGTGCTGTGGAATTTACTGGTCTGTGAAACACCACAAACCAGCTGATGTTCAGCTCTACCTGTTGGTTTTCCTGGACATCTGACCTGTGCTTTCACATCCTAACAGTGAGGGGAATGGAGCCAGAGGTTTCACCTTGGCTCCAGTCACAGGCAGAAGACAGGCAGGGTGAGGTGTCAAGAGCACTTGGGGGTTGTACAGAGATAGGATGCTTGGGGAGCAGATGTCCAGCTCTGGTGAGCTAAATCTCTTTTTGGAAGCTCCTAGAAGGTGATCTAGCACCTTGTTCTGCCTCCTTTCTTCAGGCCCAGTTTGCTTCGGTACTGCTGTGAGCACACTGAAGTTTTTGTGGCAACTGTCACCCAAATTTGAAGTAGAAAATTACGTTGAGCAAGACATGAAACACTATAATGAGATGGTTACCTATTAACTTTGATATCTTTCTTTTTTTACTTTACACTGTTGCCATGGTTCAGAGCTCGATTTCACAATATTTTGCAAAACTGACAATGCCACATTTTGTATTGCATGAGTATCCATGGAGGAAGCAGAGGGGTTTGGGAGTTGGGGCTTCTGGGACACAAGCCTCATGGAAGCAAGGTAACACTGCCAGCTTAGAACAGCAACTGAATTCATTTGCTAAAATCACGGAAGAAAAGAAGGTTGGAAGAGATTCCAAGAGATGATCTAGTCAGTTCCTCTGCTTCAGCTGCATCTATTTTCATCTCAATAATGGTGTTCTTGAAAACGTCCAGATATGACAATTCCACTGTTCCCACAGGCCGTTTATGACAGCACCCACAAGAAAGGTAAAAAAAGCTCACCACTAAAATGATTCCAAGGATAAATTAAGCAGCTCAGGCTTTTACTTAAGTTTGCTGGTGAATTCAGTACACTTTCCTTCATCCGTTATCTTCTGGGCATTTTAAAAATCATAATCTGCGGTGCCACACGAGATAAAGGAGACAGAGCCCGAGCTAATATGCTGAGCTCCTGTGTCTCTGTGCCAGCTGAGGATCAGACCTATTTGTTTTGATAAAGGCAGCTCAGACTCTGGACCACAACTGTGCAACAGGAGGGTGGACTTTGAGGTTGCCCTCTCCTGCGCTCCTGATGTCCTGCTCCCAGCACTCGTTTCCTTCCAGCAAATGAACCCTTCCTTACTGCTGCAGAGCTTGCTTGAATGCCTCATACACGCTGGGGCAGAGTCCTGCTAGAAAGCACTCTTGAAAAGGGCCCAGAAACATCAGGTCTGCTGAGTGGGGATCATAGTGCTCCATGCAAGTGCTGCCCAGGACTATCTTCTACCTCTGACTCATGCATTTTGCAACCGGGGAGATAGCAGGGTAGTGCTCCATGGAATTTGGCCGCGCTGCTCTTTGCCTAGGTATCTGTTTGCTTAAGAGTTCGATTCATCATAGCAATTATCATCTAAATACTCTGGCACTTATTCATCCAGCTGGGCTGGCATCAACCTGCCTGGCACCGGATGTTATTTAACACTGACATTGATTTAATACTGAAGGCTGCTTTATTGGGTTTTGTAGCTGGCTTTGATGCCAGAGTTCTGGAAGGGAGTTTCACCCTGGTAAACTGAAAAGCTTGTATTTTCTTATGCATGTGCACGGCCAGAAAGTGGCAAAAGGATACATTTCTAATGAAAAACAGCAAATGAAATCAGTGGCTGTACTTTCTTTCAGCTTTCCTTCTACTGTCACACCCTTTTTCTTCCATACCAGCTTTTGTGCCACCAGCCTCTCTTCTCACCTCTTCTTCTTCAACGACTTGCTTCTCTATATTTCTTTGTTCACAATCCTCCTCTGTTTGCTCATCCTTTTTACATACCTGCCTGGCACAAAGTGTCCCATACTTTGTGTATTACACACTACAGGGGCCTGTAACATGTGATCCAACAACAGAATGCCCCTTTTGTTTCATGGCCTGACATCGACGATGACATTTTACACTTGCCATGATCTAAATTTTGAGTATCTTTCTCAACTGTTCTTTGTGCTTTTTGTCTTTCTTGATCCTTGGCGTTTTGCTCTCACCCTGTATCATTCCTTGGAAGTTTCATCTAACTTGGTTTGGGACATTCATTAGCAGGCTTGTGAAACTGCTTGCCCATGCATGCATGTACAATTTAGCTGTCAGGAGAGAGAGTCTCAGACCTCTATAATGACATTTGGGTCTGCAACTGCATATTAGCCTGTCTTCTGGAATTATCTGTTTCCATGGTGGCTACAAACGCAGAGAGAAAGGAGGAGCCACCTCCCACACTACCCAGGAACAAACGCGTACCTTCAGGAGGAAAGGACAAGCAACTTTTGCCAAGCTCCACAGGCACTTTCCTGTCCCCACAGGATTAATCTGGAGTCCTGCCACGGCAATGGTTAGACACAGTTTGAGAAATACTGTTACAGCTCAGAGATGCAGCACTAACCAGACCCTCAAAACACAGCACAGACTGTTTAGGGCTTTGTCCTCCACAGCCCTGCAAGCACAGAACTCTTCCTGACAACTCTCAAAAGTCTCTCACAACTCCACGTATTTCTTGTCCATACTTCCTTTTCAGTTTCCTGCTATACTTCATGCCTAAAAAGAACAACAGAGGGGAAAAAGGCCACTTAGTCTACCCAAAGTTCTAAATGAAACCTCTATTTGATGTCGAATCTTTCTGTAAACAGGTACGTTTCAACTCAAGAGTTTTACCTTCTTAAGTATTATGGGATTTGGGGAGATTTGACAGTAAGCTTACATAGTTGGTTTATCCTATCAGTAATGTTGATAAGTGCATACCTTCCTTGGCTGGCAGACTAAACTTTGAGTAGTCATACACTAAATTAAACTAACAATCAGCAGAAAACCAGATGGGATCATCTTTTGTTATTGTTATTCAGCATGAATCCTTAAATGTAGCAAAAGCTCAAGGTAAAAGGCTCGGGCTGTGGTTCAATTAAGACAGTCAGATGCCTTCATCTTTACCCTAACACAGCCCAGAGAGAACTCTTCAGGATTAGGCATCATCCCTATTATTTCAAACGGAAGCTCATCATTTGTATCATATGAATTACACCACTACAGCCCTGTGAGGAGGATGGTACAGATCAGTTTAACAAGTCTTTGAAGAAGCACAAGAACTGTCTTTGAATGGTGAAATACTGTGATTTTTGCTAGCAGACTTTGAAAACAAAAAATAAAATTAATAAAGGCTTCATTCTGCTTAAAACATTAATCAGTGAATTCAAGAGGTAAAACTCTTTGTAGCGGTAAAGGCAATATGAGAAGCAAACATTCCATGGATTCTTTAGTCCACAAAAGGTAAGGAACCCAGCCTCTGCTTTACTGACACAGGTGCACCTCTAGGCTTCAACAAACTGGCAACACGACCTATTTTGCACAGCTTAACCACTTGCAAATCTTGAAGATCCATCTGTGAGTGAAAATGAGTCCAGACATGAAACTTTATCTACATTGGACAAAGCCAAAATTAGGAAATTACACACAGAATTCAGCTAAGTGTGGAAAATTTTCTGAGCAATTCAAAGTTTTAATAATTTGAGTTTAATAATTTTGTTTTCCTTCCCTCAGTTTCTTGTTCGCTTCTTCCTCTCTTTCCCTCTCTCTCTTTTCCTTTTTTAATTTACTTTTTTTAAGATTGCCCTGTGTCTGGACTGACCTGGTACACTGATCCATACTATTTAGACACACAAATAAAGCAAGAAACTCTTAAATTCCGTAGAGATGTTTCATTTTCAAGCTAAGAGGCAGCAACATTTAATTATGAGCAGCCTAATCCTGCAATCATCACTGCCTGCAACCACTCAGCAAAACGGAAGGGTGTTAAATTGATTTTAAATGGCACTGTGTAATGCCTGACAAAGGTAGAAGACAAACAAACAAGAAAGCAAAGGTGTTCCGACACAGGACACATTCTGAAATGTGGTAGAAAAGCATGAATTAAGACCAAAAAATCCACAGCAACAGGTAATTTAGATCTAGATTGATTTCCAGGTGTACCAGAATGTTTTTCTCAGATCTCAAAGGCTGTTTCCCATCTGTTAGTCACCTATGGATTTTCTTGTAAGAGATATCCTTCCATGTCTGGGAGGGTTGCTGCACTAATTCATCAATATGATCCATTTCGTGAGACCAACCACACAGTATGATGTGGCACTGATGAACCAGCTCCAGTTTCTTCCTAAAAGCAAGCAAAAGGAGAGAACAAATATATCATTTCAGCTATAAATTCACCACTAAAAATAATTAAAAAAAAATTTAAATTCCATTTGCTATTGTGAAAAATAATTACAAATAATGTGATTTGAGATAAGGTACTCACATTATTTGTTCCTTTTACCTTGAGGAAAAAAGCCTGTTTAAGGATCAAGTAGTTCACAGATAAATGCAATTTCCACTTAAATTCATATTTAAACACATTGCATGCATTGCCTGTATCCATTAACTAATGAGATTCCTTTGTAAAAAAGGGTGAATGAATACATGAGATTAGCTGTTCAAATTTGGCTGTTATCTAACACAATATTGCCCCACGTAATATGCATTCCATAGCTGGGCTTTTATGCCCAAACACAAAATCTACTAAAACACATTGTTCAAAAGACATAGTAATATCATACCTAAATCAAGAGCATCAAAAAGTCATGTGGGGAAAGCCACAGAGGCTTATTATGTGTGATGGGATTTGCAGGAAAGAAAAAAATCAGGACAACTACATTTGCTTTCCTATTTGGTGTCCGTGAGATATCCCCATGGAAGAGATTAGCACACAAGGGAGCAAGGGTGACAGTTTCTGCAGTGATGATTTTTCATTGCTTTTTTTTGTTCTACTACTGTAGTTCAGAAAGAACAATGGCCTACTGTGCTTTCATCAACACATAATTAACAATATCAGAGATCCCAGCCCTCCTCATAATTCAGAACAGTCTGCCTCATCTTCCCTTGAGTATGTCCAATTTAACAGTTGGTGAATTGAATGAGCACCCCACACTGAGCATGTTTTGAGAAGCACCCAGTTCTACAAAACTATGGGGTCATACATTCTCCCCCAAATCCTACTTTCAGCAGTCGTTCAAAACTGTGCAAAATAACCACCTGCCCTATTTTAGTGGTTACATTTTATGCTCCATGTCCAATCTCTGCTCCTCAGAGATTACTGGGGAGGATGCAGCCTATCTAAAGCTAAGAGGACAAGGGGAAACTGTGCAGTGGCAACATGTACTGTTGCAATGGACACTGCAGACATGGGAGCAGAGACAGCTAACAGCCTCTGCAACCACTTTGTGTTCAGGGATACAACAAAACCTGCCACAGGTCTTTCTTATAAAAGCTGAAGCAATGCATCTTCATTTTTGTTTGGTGGGCAATCACTGTATATGACAAAAAGAGCTACATGAGATGAACTGTGAGTATGGCATTTAGTCCACCTGTAGCTTTTTCAGTCCTGATAAACCCATTAAAGTGAGTCAGAAATGACTTATTCCTCTCCATAGCATTGTTGCCTGCAGGGAACCAAGACACTGGCCTACAACAGTACGACAGGAGAGAGTATTCCAAGAAAGTTCCAACTACACCTTTATGTTTATTGCCATTTTTCCAAGTTCAAACATATTTTTCCTGCTCACTGGACTATATCCCGAAGGACAGCCTGGCATGCATTCAGTGAGACAGGCCCTGAAAGAAGTAAAATGGAGCACATGCAGTTTGTCTAATAAGTAATGTCTTTTAAAAATTTAAGGCAAGGTTGATCTTAATATCAACCACTTGCTTAATAACTGAGACTGATAACAGGGAATGACAGGATAAAAATGCTGTACTTTGCCCTTCATTGTATCTAGACATGTGTGAGAGTCAGCCAGGACTCCCTCCCACAGCTGAGCCAAGAGCTCATTTTTATTAATTTTATTAATTTATTTTAATCGCAAAAAGTGTTCAAGGCAGAGCTGACCTGTAGAGAATTCATCCTCTGTTTTTATAACAAGAATCCTGTTGGCCTTTCCATCTAAGTGGATGGCTCCACACATATATGGTCCACTTGGCTACAATGCTCTTACCAATCTATTTACATTTTAACGTAGTTTATTGTGATAGTTAATAGCTGATTATTAATGGTAGTTAATTATTATAGTTAACTTTAAAAAAAAAAGCTATTGATATAAAAATGGAGACAGAACCAGTATCATGACCAGCTAAGTTTCATTTTCACTGGGAGAGTATTAATGTCTGACACAATCTGCTCATCCCTACCAGCATCACCACAACCAGCTCAGATAAAGATGTTCCCTTCCATTAGAGCAGCACTTATGTGGGCACTATAAATGCTTACAGAATTGTTAGTTTAGCAGCAATTTGCCTTCTAGAGCAAGCAAAAGTTGTGTATAACAACTAGGAACTGTAATGCCTTGGTTTCACTTTTGTTTCATGGTTCCGACTCTGCAACTGCAAAGCTGCGAGATAAAAAGGCTCCATCTTGCTGCTATATAGAAGTCTCTGTAGACAAGCTTACAAAATAGATCTCCAAGGTATATATTCTGATTCAGAAGGGAAGAAAAATGAGATATAGATGGGCTACTCATTTAACTGAATTGGCACAAATATGCCACTCAAGAGGAATGGAGCAATTTTAACCAGCAATTTAAATATCAGAGATTTTTAAAGTGTGTCTGTTCAACTCTGAAAAAAAGTCTTTCCATTATATCATAGGAAAAAGTGACCAAACAAGAAGGATATGTTTGAAGTTGGACTTTTGAACATGTATGAATGAGATATATGAAGGGGAATAAGGACAAGTAGGGAACATCCAAGTTTTGTGGGTGTTCTGGATGTTTTGAGGGACTTAGAGTTTGCTGGTGGGCTGCAATCACATGCCAACCTTCCACACTACAGAAGATCACATGCTGAACAGATCTGAACTTGTCTAGGTCAAGTTTGAGATAAATGGCCTTCTGCATGTAAAAAGCCACTCCTGTATCAGTCTGTATCAGCAGCTGGGGGAGAAAAGAAGGAAAAGGGAACTTTCAGTGGCTTGATTTGATCTAATGCATGTAAAAAAATATTTAAAAGTGCCCTTCTGTTTTCTAAAGAATGCTGTTCTACATCTAGATATCAATGGATTGTAAATTATTGAATGTAAAGNACAAGCATCCTTTTACTGATTTTTACACAGAATATTATCATATTCTGGCAGAATAAAGTACATCATCTGAGAAACTGTCTCACAGTGTGTGATGTCTGCTATCTCTGCCAATATTAGCTTTATGGACCAAGTAACAATATTATGTTAATAACTGCTGATTGCTATTTGTGTACCAGACTGTTCCAATACCATGGTGATGAACATGCTGTTGGTGTCTGGAACAGATGGACAGAACACAAGAGATCATTGCCTTGATTTTAAGACAAATAGGATTACCTGTTTCCTAAATAGTGCTACATGAAAGCACAGACAAAAACATGATTTTATTTCCATCTCCACTAACTGACAGGAAGAAAAAGACACACATTGGGTGCACAAACAATTTACCCTAACTTTCAGAGAGAGCAAACCTTTGAATCACCTGTAAGGCCAATGCAGCTGCTTTATGCTCTTAGGAGTGGAAATAAAATTCACCACCCCACTGTCAGCAATGGAACTCCTTTGCAAAAGTGGCACTTCAGGCTTGAGGTGAGGCAATTGCCCAACACCTATTCCCTGTCTGCTGATTTAAACACCCCTTACAAAGAAGTCATTCCAACAGCTTTCTGTCATTCTTTGAGAAGAGAACTGAAAACAAAATGAGTGCCACTTCACATCAACTTTTTGATGTGACAGAGAAAGAGGGAGAAAAGTACATTTCAATTCCATTATGTTGTTTCTTAAGCCAGGTAGGCACTTTATTCTGCACTTGCATATTCTTTCATAAAAATGAGGAAGAAAGACCAACAAACAGAAAAAGACAGAAATATTTTCACTGGAAGGTGTGCAGTTCTGTTTAGAATTAAGCCCATAATACTGAGGAAAAAAAAAATATCTCAGGGCAATCTCATACACTGTACAATAGATGATGCTGTACAGTATTAACAATCTTATTTTAAGTGACTGAAAAAGCAGTTAAGTGGGGAAGAGAGCTCTGATAGAGCTCTGGGCCCATAACAATAACAAATCCTTTCCTATCTCAGTGAAAAGCCAAAAGAGGAAACTGGAATCTACTGCTTTCATGTAAGAGCTGCCAATTTCCCACTGATATCAGAAGCCAGTCATGTTTGGAAAGGAAATGACCTATTGCTGCATGGCAGGTGCAGACGGCATGTGAACAAATTTCCCCATCCCTGATCTGCCAAGGTCACAAAACAGAAAGTACAAACGGTTTTAGTGACAATCATTATGGCCCTGCCAGGTCACCCACAGATTCTGACAGCACTTTATTCAACTTGCCATCCCAAAAGGTTTGAAGTAAGACCACCAACATAGGTGAGGCGTCACATCACTGCAGTGGCATGTTCCCTTCTAACACGGCGCTGAAGCAGCATAATCAATCAATCAAACAAACAAACGCAGTGGCGATGCCTCGTGTTTAAATTTCATCCTGTGTTAATGCAGCCAAAGCGTTCAGGAGCTGCTGCCTGGCCCGCAGACGGCACCGGAGCTGCCAACGCGACAGCAGCGAGCGCAGGGTGGCTCTCGGCGTGCAGGGAGGGACAGGCACAAGAAGTGCTGGCAGTCTGAGGAAACGGGATTTAGCAGCCTCTGCTGAAGGTGTCAGGCAAGGTCAGCGCTGGGTTCGCCTCCTCACCGGGGTGTGCTGGCGGTGAAGCGGCAAAGCCTCCTGTGTAAAGCGAGGGAACTTTCTGCGGTGCTTTCGCTCCTCGTTCCCTTTTTACCTGCAAGCATCACCCGTCTGTCCAAGGAATCGTGTCACACCACTACAAACGCAAGGAGATTTTGAGTAGGTCCCCGTTCACATCTGAAGCACAAAGCTTGAGAAAATAACAGGAAATAGCAGAGCAGAGACGGTTTCCAAGAAGCACAGAGCCAAATCAGCACTTTGTTCTTAGTGGGTAAATTAAAAAAGCTCTGCTGCTCTGTGGAGCAGGGTGGAATAAGGCAGCATGAATTACACTGCTGCAGAACATTGCATTTGCAAATATCGACTGCATTTTCATTTGTTTCCAGTCACAAAAGCAGGTTGGAGAAGGTTATTAGGGTGGTATTTATTTGAAAGCTAAGCAATGATAGCTGCACGTACAAGACAGCATCCCTTCCTCCTTCTGAGGGACGAGTTCCTCTGTCCTGAAATGGCTATCAAAGATCGAGGGAATGAATTATCTTCTGAATTTTCTCTTTCTCTTTACTGACTACTGACCATTTGCTGAGAGAAGCTGGCTGGAATTTAGGGTATGATTCATTTTACTTTGTCAATTACTTCTCTTCAATAAGAAAAGTGAAACTGTGTAGTAAGAAAAGCAAAGCTGTGTAAACATCATCGTGGGGCTCCATCTTTACTGTCTCAATAATTCAGTCTATTCATTTTCATTAGGAAAACCCCAGACTTTCCATGCTTTGGCACTAAATTTTTAGCTCAGGTTCCAGAAGTTAAATGACGTGCTTTTTCTTAACTTTACTACGCACGTATCTAGCAGAGGTACTGCTAAATGACTACCAGAAATTGGTCTGGAATGATGAGGTCATAATTCAGGGCATGAGACCAAGAGCAAAAATCCCCACACTTAAGGCTTTACCCTTATACTCAAGGCTTTGCCAGCTTCAAGGAGGAAAAAAAAAATGTAGAGAGGAGGAAAGGGAAAAAAATTAAATGAAAGACTGTCCTGATCATGAGCTGTACCTTTCAGATTTTCTTAGATACTTGCTGATTAAATCAGTGAAATATTCTTGAGCCACAGTTAGTTTTTAAGCTGATAATATAAGAAATACTACCCAAGGAACACTGAAAGTGGTACTGGAAAATGTGACCTGAGATGCTGTGACTTATGCTGAGGATGTTAAGGGGAAGGTCATGGCTGCTGTGGGTATGATCTGTGCTCTCGGGCACCAGGGTCACACTCTGCATAGCCTTTGTGGTTAAATCCTGTTTTCCATGATACAGACTCTTCTAATACATAGTGTCAAAGGAAGATTTTTCAGGCTAGCATGAACATGTAGTAAGTAATACTTCTCATAAGCAGTCTCCCAGTCTCCATCTTCCTTAACCATTTGTCCCTCCTGCAGCCAGGAACACATACCCATGTCTGTTGTCAAGGTCACACAAACAGCCCCTCACAGAGTCAAGAGAACCATTTTATTTGCATACTGGGCTAAGTACAAAGATCACCCCAAACCACTCATTTATGTTTGTGTAGTAGTAGAACATAAATTGTTTATATTAACAGAAAGAAGGCACTTAACTTCATGGTATCTAAAGGAAGCCCTGTACTGAAGACAGCTCTAGTTTCCCATACATACCCAGCAGCTCACAGATGATACACAAGGCTCAGTTCTAACCTGCTGGCAAATACTAAGTTCAGTGCAGGAAAATGGTCTAAGGAGCCTGAAAACCCACCACTACTGCTCTTCTTGGCCCTGCAGTTGATTCAGATGTTGGCTAAGCTTATGCAAGCACAGATCTGGACAGTCAGGATACCTGTGCTAAGTTTACACCACCACCAGCCCTGCTCAGGCAGGAGTCCACTTGAACACCCCAGTCACACCACCTGTATCAGAGTGTTGTGAAAGCCATTTGGCAGGTTTGACACCACCTTGAATTCCTTACAGAGGGAAATCCTAATCTCACTACCTCAGAATTGTTCAGTATCGTGAACTGCAGCTGTTGAAAGAAGGGCTCATGCCCTGCAAGCTGACTGCCTATTAAAATTGAAAAAATAAGCTTGGAAGGCAGGAATTAAATAAGGAAGCCTGCTATCTCATAAAGCAATATAAGAAATAAAATAAAAATGGGGAATAGTAATTAACTTCCTCAGATTTAAAAAGATCTTATCCCTGGATAAGAGCTGTGCTATTAGACAACACTTCCTAGGGTCTAGTCTACATATAGTTCTTGTTTATTTATTATTTATTACTTTCTAGAAGCGTAAGTTACCCTTTGTTTAACTGAAATATTATTCTGTTACAAGCCCTACCGAAAGGTACATTCTTACTGAGAATTTCACTGAGGCAAAGAACTCTTTTTATCACACCTATCTATACAGATTCTTCCACCCTAGTTATCTCAACAGTTATTTTGTATTTGGTGGAAAAACGTTTGCTCTTGGATAAGCACCTAGTGCTTTATGCACTTTGTTTTGTGCAGTCAAGACATATATTTATTTACATGCACTGACAATCTACACGAAACCTACCTTTATTTCTTACTAAGTCTGACACAAGGTATACACTGTCTATATTCTCTGTATAGAATAAAATTTAAGCTGGTGCTAATAAAACATGAGGAAGCTTATTTAAACCCATGCCTGGAGCTAAATGAAGTTTTCAGAGACAGAGGGGACATGTGCACAGCTGTTTATCCTGAACAGTTCTTCTGATAGTTTCCTCTTTCATTTTGCATTTAAGTTGTTATTTTTTATTTCAAGCTACAGGTTCTCAAATAGTTAAAGAAGGATTATTTTTCAAGTCAACCAAAGCATTAGCAAAACAATGGAGTTCTGACCTACTGAGATGAAGATCAAAGATGAAGATGTTGATACCAACTACAGAAAATTGCTCTGGTTCACAAAATGTGCCTATTAAACTTGACCTACATGTTCAGGTAGATTGTTTTCTGCATCTGTTACTGGATTTTATTTCTCATTCATCCCTATGGCAGCTCCCACCTAGAAAAATTAATCATATCAGTAACTCCGTCCTATAAAATGTTTAAAAAAAAATGTAATCTCCAAATAGATTTAGACCAACACCTGAAATTCTAATTATGCATATTTTCACCTAATAAATATCCAAGTTTCAAATAAATACCAACAAACCCACCACAGGAGCACAATGTTGTAAACCTCAGCTCTGTACAAAACAGGTCTGCAGCATGAAAGCAGGTTTTAGTGCTGCTCCCATTTACTATGCCGCAATCTGAGGTGACTTTGCCAGTGCTGGAAATCACCAAATCTGAAGGAAGTGTCTTCTCCAACTGTTCTGATTTGCTCAGGAAAAAAACACCTCTGTCATCATGTTTTGTGTATGAGTGCCTATTCTGCTGTCTTCACTTCCTCTTCGAGGAACTTTTGAATCCAGTGTCTGATTTTCAACCGAATTTCAGAGTGAACCACAGGTTTCAAGACAAAATTGTCCCAAGTTTACTGGAAGTAGGCAGCCAGCTGGGAAGGAGATCCAGATGGTGCTTCCAGCCATGGAAAAGGATGTAGCAAAAAGCTCCATTCTTACCAGGCATCAGACAAGCCATATAGGACGAAGACCATGCAGGCCAGGGGAAAAACCTGCATGAGGCACAAATCCATTGGAAGCCAAGCTTCACTGATTCCATTACTCATGGACTTCTGGCTCGTTTTTCTTAGGCTTTCCTACCACACACAGGGCTAGAGTTCCCTAAATATCTTCTCATGTCACTCACAGTCCAGGCTATATTTCTAGTACATCTTCTTCTTAAAACTCTGGTGTATATTTAACAAGGACTTTTTGTCACACTCAGAATTGATCACCTTAGTGCCCCAAACCACTACACAGTTCTTCAAATACCATTTCCATCTATCTACAACTTTTCCCAGCATAAGAAACCATTTTCACTTGTGGCCTTATTTAAAATGGGACTCCGCTCACTGGCATTACTTTGTAAAAGTACATGAGTCAGTCCTTTTTCTTTCTGTTTGTTGAGCTTAGATATTCAAGTCCCCAAATCGTATTCCTTTGCCTTTTGTGCAGGCAGAAGTCTTGCCCATGATGCTGTATGCTTGGGAATTACCAGAAGGGCTTCAGGCTATGCAGAAATAATTTCTTCTACATCTGGTAGTGCCAGTGGAGAGGACTAACACTGCAGAAGTTCCTCACCACTCTTCAGATGTGCTAACAGAAGAGTTTATGGGTGTACTGCTAACTCAGGTGAGGCAAAGTCAGCTGCCACATCTTAGACCAGGATTGTAAACTGCTTAAAATCTAACTGTGGCTAGTATGAATGTAATATGTATAAAGGAAGTTTTGCACATTCTTTCAGTTTCAGTGGCCTTATTTAAAAAACAAACGCATGCAAAGAGTGAGTTGCTCATCTTGACTCCAAATGTAAAATTTTTTGATATTTGAAACTTAACATGTATCTTCTAAATTAACAAATGCCTTGATAGTAGAAGGTAGTAGTAGGCTTTCTTTCCTCCCCCCAGCCATCCATTTTCATAAAATTGCTAAGAAGCTGGAAGACTGGAGTCCTCTGACTCTCTTCCACATGAAGTGAAATGGCCAACGGGGTTCCATGTTTATTACTGCTGAATGTTGGAGTAGGCTGAGTATGATTACACAACTCTTAGTTCTTTAGGGAATTGAGCTCAAAGAATCATCACCCACCCACCTTTTGCACTAAAAAGACAGCTATGAACTCCCTGATCTCCACAGACAAAGGAAGTGAAGAAACAAAGCAACTAATAAATGATGCTAACTGAGGAATAAATTACTCTTTGGTAGTCAGAAGAAAAGTCTGAGGAAATTTACTCACCACACCCTGCTAGTTATTACAGGACTGTGTGGAAGCCATGGCTGGGTGACTGCTTATGCAAACTTAGGGAAATGTTTGCTTAATAAAAAGATTAAACAGAAAGTTCCCTGACAATGTCTGCTGTGTCTAACAGGACGGAACTGTTACAGAAAACCTGATCTTGCATTCAGATCCGTCCAGGTAGACCATTGTGTCTGTGTGGAGCAGGCAGATTTGTGCACGCACAGGTTAACTGGAGCATTCAAACCACAAGGAAAAAAGAAGAAAATCCTATTTTTTGTCTACAGACTGTGACCAAAAAACAAGCTCAGAAAATTAGTTCTGTTATGGATCGAGACTTGAATGCATGTATCCTTTTCAGGCAGAGCAGAGTTGCAACTTGTTCTATTTGAAGGATTTGTTGCTTAGCAAACTTTTAAATGAAGACTTTTCATGTGCATCTGAATGAAAAAAAAAATTGTAAATTGGGATTTGGCCCAAAATACACATTTTTAAAAGTGAAGCTGCAGAGAAAACCAATCAATAGATATACAGAACTTACAATAACATTTACAAGTAAGATTCCTACTATGAATACCCTGCGGAAATGAACAACACTGCAGAACTCTCTTGGTTACATTTTTTTACCAGTGAATGGTTCACATTCTTCAAAAAGATTAGAAGTGGGAGGTTGCATGGAGCTACTCTGATTCATTTAATCTTTTTTTGTCTTTTTCCAGCTAAGCATTTTCACAGGGGAAAAACAATGATGTCATCAAGTTCCCCTCTGCTGAGACTGTGTAGTTGCAAGGGTTTGTGCTGGTCTTGTTGATCAGAAAATTGCCATCAGTGATATTATTAACAAAAGTAGGTTATCTTGCCATTACTTTGTGGTAGTTCATGAGGGAGATAGAAGTACCTCATGACCTGCTTGTAGACCACATTTCAGGGATGAAGAATCAACCAACCTTCCAGGATAACAAAAAGGAGACCAGAATTAGGCACAGGTCCTATTGGAACAAAACAATTCCATATTTTATTAGGAGTTATTCCTGTTTGCAGCATGATTTTCCTAGTTAGAAGAAACAAACCCAGAGGAGAATGAGACAGATTAAATTATGCCTCTGCAGTGTGCTGCAGTCTTTTCTTCTACGACTATTGATCCAAATATTTTAAAAATCTAGGAAAACTCACACAATTCCACATTAAAATTATTAAATAACTTAACTACAGGTTTAATTATCAGGCACAAAGGATAAACCTAGTTGTTTCCATCTTCAATATCCAGGCTGCTTGTCGTTGTGAAAGACAAGAAAAAGGGCTGAGATCCTGAGTTATTTGTGCCCAGCTCTGACTCCATTTGGATCTGAGTTTGACTAAGCAGACAGCAGTACATTGCTACTCAAGACTGCCACCTCCTGTCTTAAATCCCCTCTCACGGGCGGATTAGTAACCTGATCAGGGTGTTTCTCCCAAGGCTGGCTTTGCTTGTAAAGCTAATTCTACATAGAAAGGATGTTCCCTCAAAAATAATCAGAAACAAATATTTACATAAATTACAGGAAGTAGGGCAACCGTGAAATACGTTGTATCCATCTTACGAGTAGCTATTGATTTCCAGGGATATCCAAAGCTATTAGACTTAATGAAAATAATAACAGAAAAGATTATTTTCTCCTCGAGCAGTACTGTGCTCTGTCTCACTGTTCTGTGTCTCAGCAGACAGGCCTATCCATCTTGTTATGCACATTAATCAATTGCCAGAAATAGATTACTGGCATCTGAAGTGTGCTACTGCATTTATAAACTGTTGATTAAAGGGAGAAAGATGAAAGGGAGAAAGGTTGCATTTTCCCCCCCACAACGATTAATATTATCTTAAAGTACAAGTGGCATCAAAACTGCCAAAACTGAGAAATTAGAGCCAGGCTTATGCTTTGCACATTTCAGATGTCTGATAGTTCTTTCCTTCTAATCACTTAGGCAACAACCTCACAGTCTTTTATTCCCCATCTGAGACTTTCTCTTCATCAGCCTGGCTACTGGAACCCAAATAAATGCACATTCCTCTGTTACTGTCGAGTCTGAGACATCAATATCTCCCTTGTCAGGAAGCATAAAAATTCTCATACAAAAGTTTTGACTACATCCAGTGTTCACCTGCAATTTGCAAAAAAACCCAAAGCAAATTAGCAAACAAAAAACCCACAACCATCTGTATTTCCATTCCTTTACTTCTTTTTTTATTCAGTTTGAAATAATCTCTGCAAAATTGCTAATGGAAAGTTTGTGATATTTTTCAGTGTAACAAGAGAAGAAAGGCTTTCCTTATTCTAAGTTAGTGCTGCATCCACCTATTTATTTCCCCATTTTCATTCTCAATCTCTGTAAGTCTTTGGACTTTGTTAAAAACAGAAGGCTTTAAAATACCAAGTCTTTTGAAAAAAAAGTGGAAGATGCAATTCAAACTCCCAGCAATATCAGATGTTCATGATTTGTATGCCTTCTGGAAAAGCTCCTTAGTGAAAGGCATTGCATTTAATTTTGAAATGTTTCTCATTTAATCAAACCTCCCTGGTTTTCAAAATATTATATGGAGCTCTCCAAGCACTGGAGGACCCTGAGCAGGAGAGTTTGGGGAGGAGAGAGTGAAAACCCTGCAGAGGAGCAACACTGTGGCTTTCCTGCATCCCACAGACCAGGAAACCACTGAACGGATGTTCTCAGCTCCTACAGTATTTTACAGCAACCACTGTACAGTCATGTAAAAGTATTTGGTAAAAACTTAATTTGAGAGTGCAAAAAACAGATAAAGAATGGTTAAAAAAAATAAAAATCCATTAATCAATTTGTTAAAATTTACATTCACTTGTACAGGGCTTAACTTCACTGCAGCAAAGAATGAACTCCTTTCTTTGAAAATTTGAGGTGCAAATTGACCTTAGCTACCAGAATTCAGCAAATTACATCAAAACACTATTTTGCATATGCTGTGGATGAGGTTTGAAAACTGCCTTTATTTTTTTAACGGGTCAGTATTCAAGCTCACAATATTGAAAAATCGGTGTTGTGGTTAATGGACAGGTCTGGGCATCAGATGATTTAGATTCTAGTCTTGGCTCTGCCTCAGACTTCCCTTATGAGATCATCACTTACAATTATCTTTTCAGAATTGGCATCTAATTTTGGATAACCCAGCTTTGTCTTCCAGACTATAATATCTGGAACCCAATTTTGAGAAAATGGTTTCATTCACTTCAGCTGGTATAAAAAGAACTCAAAATCTCTGGAAATCAGGTTCCTGAAACTCTGAAATTCTATTGGTTGCCATTTATATCTCTGCAAAGTGTCCTCAAAATGTTACCAGTGACGTAAGTGGAGAGTTCAGATTTATTAATACTTTACATCCGCTGCACATGCCTAAACAACTCCAAAATATTTAGGGCAACGGAGAGCATGGCCCTGGGAGAGTATCCAGGGGCTTGCCATGAGTACAGTGTCTCACACACCTCATCTGCACATTTCAGTGCTACCACTTAGGTTGTCAGAAACTAAGCTGTTTCAAGTAAGCTGTAAAGGCAGATTTTCTTTACCACAGAACTTTTGTGGCCCCTGACTTTCAGTGACAAGCACATGCCCTGCAGGGATCTGGGCCTTTGTGACGAAGCATCAGCACATCTACAGTGGTCAAAATTCATGATGCTTTGCAGTGTCTGCACTCAAGATAACTTTGTTTGAAATTGTGTTTTAAACGTTTTGAATGGCAGATGGGACAGATGCTAGAGACACTACCTGGAACAGAGTTCTTGTTGAATTTAAAATACAAAGTGACCTTTACAGTGTGTTCTTGTGTTTATCTGGAAGCAAGTCAACAGAAATAAAAGTTCCTACTCTGTAACCCTGTGACTCTAAAAAGGAAAAACATTTTCTCCGCATCATGAAGAAATGTTGGTGAAAAATACCCAACAATAGGAACCTGTCCTTGTAATATTTTAATTAAACAGCCAACTATCTCACTCAAGAATCCGTGTGTAAGCCACACTGCATCATACCATCTGTGTGAAGATGTTTTGCAATAATGCCAGTACTTCCAGCTCAGATGACTCAGAATGGGTGGTGCTTGTAAGGGAGGAGAATCCAGACCTTTTTGTCCTTCAGAGAAATCCAGGTCTGCTGAGCACTCTTCTCAGATGCAGTTTGACAACCAAGTTGTCATTTCCTAGCAGGCTCCATGACCACACTGCCTCTGGCACCTGACCAAGGTTGGCTTTGATAAGCAGAAAAGTTAGATATTCAAGATTTGGTAAAGGTCAGAGTCCCTTTATGCTAATGAGGTAGTCCTACAGTGTTGGAGGTGTGTCTGTTGAGGGCTTATCTGCCCTTTAAACCAAGATCTCTTCAGAAATACTCACACTTCCTAAATGTTTACGCACAGTTTCATAAATCCAGAAAATGATATCCAGTGTTTAGAAAGGGGGCAATTTCCGTGGATATTTCTAGTCTGCTATTTTTGGTAAAGTAATGACATAATTCTGAGACAAAGGTAAAATGCCTCAATGAGAAGCAAAACAGATTATTGGAGAGAAAAGATTAATGCTCATTCTTAGGCAGAATGTTCTTCTCCTGCCCTGCCAATACAAGACTGGAACCAGCCTCACCAGCACAAGACCTGGCCTCAGTTTCACCAGCCAGCACAGAGTTTGCAGGCTCAAATCCCATACACGTACACTGAGAGAGAAGGCTCTGTGGGAAGTGGAAGTGGGACTAAGGAACACACTGTTTGCTTTGCTGTGTGTGAGATATGATCAGTTCCTCCCAGACCCTCTTTTCTCTGCTATATTGAGCAGAGCTGTGGTACAGCTGTCCCAAGAACTTGTTTTCCCTTTCTGTTCTGAGTATTTCCTGCCTCTGTTTGTATGGTTTCTCTATGCCTGCACATTAGGATAACCAGGGAGCATTTAAGTGGCAAGTCCATAAAAGTCTATTAAACTCAGTATAAGATAGTGATAGTACTTTATGTGATAAGTTTCAGCACTCTGCTTAGTCATCATACTTTTATTATCCTCTATCACGAAGTCTTGCTCACTCAGAAAAGTCCCAGCAAGTCACCACACCTTCTCCTCCCAGGAAACTGTGGGTAGTTCTCTCCATGGCTTTTACAAGGAGCAGCAGTGAGGAGACACTACTTTTTTGGAAGAGAAATCTTCTATTTACACAATATTATGCAGAGGTTACTTTTCATCTTCCTGCAAAACCCCTAAGTTATGAAGTGCATATACAAAATTACGCTGAAGACATGAAACTTTTTTTTCTTCTGTTTGCTTATTTCTTTACAGCCTTCCAAGCAAGCTGCCCTAACTGGAATATACACAGGATGGAATATGTGCAATATAAACACAGAGAAGATAATTCAAATGCATATGTGATTCATCAGTTCATTGATTTTTAATCTTTTCCACTCCTTTGCCTCGTATAACTGACCCACAAAAGAAATACCAATTCCTGTGTACTTTGGGTGTAGTTAAACTAAATCTCTCTCTGTTACCCTGCTCACAGCAACTGAACCTGACAAGTACAGACTTCCTTTCTTGTTACTGAGAAGGTTCTTACCATGCTCTGCAACTTTCTTCCTACAGGCACTGCTTTTTTTTTTTTTCCCTTTAGAACCAGAAGTACTATCTCAGTTCAACTAAATGAGTAAAATAAGTTTTAAAATAGCTGTCTATTCAACCACACTGTATTTCCTCTCCTGTGCTGTACATGAGCTTTAATACAAACCAAAAATCCTTTAAGGCTGTTCAACAGCTAACAGCAACAGCTGGTAGCAAGAACAGTGATGAATTTACTGACTATACCATGCACTCCTGCTCACAGCAACTGAACCTGACAAGTACAGACTTCCTTTCTTGTTACTGAGAAGTAATTTTGAGAAGTATATTTGACAGACTTCAGTATCACTGTTTCTTGAGTGACTTTAATTATAGTGTAATTTTTGTTGGCAGTTCTCAAAATAACCTTTTGTCATACAGTGTTTTCTTTAACTAGTAGTCTAAATACGTGGTAGGAAAAGGCTACAAAATGTTATTTAAGAGTTATATGTTATAAAAATTAAAATCTTAAAGATATATAAGGATCTAGTGAATATCTAACCTCAGGAAAGTTAGGGAAGGCAGTTTGCTCCTTTTTACTTCAGGTCTGCCAAGTTAAAACATAGCTTGCCTCAATGCAGAGTAAATTTTGCCATCACTGTACATAAGGAGACATAGCTGAATCATTCTGTCTGACAAATCAACAGATGATTTCAGCCCAAAATGAAACATTTTTCATTCACAGACTGCAGATGCTTAATTCATGAGCATTAATATGATATGGCATGGTAGCATATCCAGCTTACTGGGACTAAGATGGGTTAAGTGCTGTGTCCAGAATTACCCAGCAAGTCCAACAGCAGAGCAGTAAACAGGGTGCAGTTTCCCTGAGTGAGCCCTCTATGCTGGGTTCAACAAACCAAGTGATCTCAGATACACAGATTAATCAATTTTTTTTGGAAAAAGAGCAGGCTCTCAAGGCAATTGCTTTACACATCTGGCTTCAACCAGCAACGTAAACCCTTTAGTGGTATAAATATCAAAACGTCATTCCCTGAAAAGTAGATTAAAATATGAATGTTAATCACGTTTATATTAGAAAGCAATCCCTACTCAGGTAAAGCTGCTGCAGAGTGACCAGGATGTGCTTCCATCACAGCTGCATGTTTGTTTCCACAGCCTCTTTGTAACGCCCTATTGTCTCCTCATTCTCGATATGTGGATGTGATTAAAGCAAAAAGGAAAAAAAAAAAGTCAAATATTATGGCCTGTATTCTGATATTTTTAAATTTTCTGATTGTTCCCACTATTCTGTAAAATTAAAGGCAGAAAAAACCACCCCATTATAACCATATGCACATTTAATAATATACACATAGACATATGTAACTCTCATAACTATGCAAAACCCCCTTGTGCTTATATTGTTCTTGTTATACCTGATTGTGACAGGCTGCTGTTTGTAAAGGACTGACACAGCTTATGGTGTGGAATAAAGTTAGTCAGTGTTTGGTCATCATTGGATTCGATGATCTCAGAGCTCTTTTTCAACCTAATTGATCCTGTGTGAAAAAGGAGGGGGGGAGGAAGTTGTTCCTGAATTCTCCTGGAATTCTGGGCATCACAAGAAACAAGTATTGGGGTGCCAGAGAGGAGCCAGAATATCACACCTACCCTTTATAAGTATTGGGGTGCCAGAGAGGAGCCAGAGTATCACACCTACCCTTTATAAGTATTGGGGTGCCAGAGAGGAGCCAGAATATCACACCTACCCTTTATAAGTATTCGGGTGCCAGAGAAGAGCCGGGAGGTCACTCCGAACCTTCCCTTTATCCGGAGCCCATCGCAAACTGTTCGCCGGGCAGACCCGGGCAAAACCTGGCAAAAAAGCTCTTCCGGGATGTCCTTCTCTAGCAAACAACACAGTATTTAATCACAAACAGCTCGTTTAGCGGCTGGCGGGTTTCCCTCAGGAGGGGGCTGGGGGAGGGCGGCGTGAGGGGAGAGCGCGGGCACCGGTAAGGGGCGACACCAAACAACCCCACCCGGCCACTCGGGGGTGGCTTGGTGTGACTTTGGGGCGGTCTGGCGTGACTTTGGTGTGATTTTGGTGTGACCTGGTGCGATTTTGGTGTGATTTGGTGTGATTTTTTTGGTGTGATTTGGGTGTGATGTGGTGACTCTGTTTTGGGGGCCGCTTTGCCGGAGCCCTCCCCACAG
>VXBX01002694.1:146027-203780 GCA_013400415.1 Scytalopus superciliaris | reverse complement strand
CCCCGGGCCCCGCCGCCAGGCCCGGCCGCCATGGCGGGCCCGCGGAATGAATGGGCGGGGGGAGCATCGCCCTCCCTTTAATGCCCTTTCTGGCCCCCGGAGCTCCCTGGAACCGGCGCCCTGCTCTCCCTGCCGCCCCCGAGCCGTGCGGGCACCCGCTGGAAACCCATCCCTTTGTCAGGCACCTCGGCAGGAAGTGAAAAAGATACCATTTTAGAGAGAAGAAAAGATAAGCTGCTGTTTCCCCCAGTAGTTCTTTTTTTTTTTTTTTTTTTTTTTTTTTTTAAAAAATTCAAAGTCGCCGCCTGCCCCNTTTTTTTTTAAAGCAATCTAGGGTTTCCCCCAGCGAAGCAGCATTATGTGGAGAATTAGCATAACTGGTACATTAAGATCTTTTAAACGGCAAAAAAAAGGATTTTTCTTTTTTAATAGAGGCACTTGGAATAAAGAAGAATTATTTTTTCTTTCATAAGCTGTTAGACATCCAACATCCTGAATTAAAGGCTTTTCCGGGTGGCATCCGAAATTATTAGAGTGGTTCAGTAAGAGGAGCATCACATTTGGCAGGCCTGGGGTTTGACAGTGTTGATGTCTCTAGGTTTTTCCTCCTATAGCAAAAATCGTCATTAATAGGGCTGGGATCCAGAACCTTTGGGCGCTTTTTACACTATCATTTAGAAAAAGGAAATTAAAAATTATAGTATTTAGTGCTTTCATCTTAGAAAGGGATATGGAAGCTGCTTTGTTTTGTTTTTTTTTTTTTTAAATAATAGTATAATTTAATGCTCCTATTGTCATGCCCAGATTTAAAAAAAAATAGAGCTTCATCCTTCACTGTGATCCTTTATTTGGCAGTGATCACTGAGATGTGAAATGTTTAGTGTATTGGTAGTGACAGGGGTTTTGTGCTCTGCCTGGTCTCAGGTGTGAGGCGTGGGATAAGAGCTGTTGTTCTTACCGAATTTCCCAAGCTGGGTGGGCAACGTGGATTTTTTTAAAACATAACACATCTGTGTGTGCTTTTAATTCCAGAGGCATCTTGGTTTGATGCATTTTTTCCCCCCTGTGAGTTTTATCAGCAGGATATAAAGAACTACAACAGTGGAAGGTGCCTTTTTGGTGTGAGAGGAGGGGCCTGTGTCACTTCAGCCTGTGTGGCTTTGGCCTCAGAGCAGAAAAATGCGTGTCTAGAAATACCCTGGCCACAGAGTTCCTTGGGTGGGAGAGCAGAGTATCAAGAAATAATGGTTAAATCAGTTAAACTCAAAACATTGAGGTTGAATTGGGATAATTGAGCTAGTATTGGGATAAAGAAGGTGGGAGAAAATTCTGTTCACTAAATCTTTGAGGCTCAACTGCATTTGTAGATTATCAAGTTGCTCTGTATTTGATAATAATATTTTTTCTGTATGACTGGAGATGTTTTATGTCAGAGTGATTTCTGATATGTCAGACTTAAAACCGTGGTTGAAATTAAATCTCTTGCCAGGGGTCAGAAATGTTAGCTAAAAAAAATGGAGAATATCCTTGGAAAAATCAGATGGTGGTTTTAACTTTAGGCTTGTCTTTGAAATCTACTGTTCTTGTCAAGGGCTTTTAATGTGTCAGGCTGCAGCCAGTCTTTGAGGAAGAGGTGACTGAAAGGAAGTTCTTGCAACATGTACTGTAGGAGAGAGGAAGGCACTGGCACCTCGAAGGTCTAAAGCATTAGAGGTGGATGTTCTTATTGTTACAGGACAAGTGGTAAGTTACTTAGTGGCCTGTAAAATTGCTGCAACTGTGTCTAGGGTTTTTGTTTGGGAGTTGCATCAATGGAAAGAATCAAGCACAGAGATCTGATAAGGATATTAGCATTCATTTTAAAACCTGTCACGTGACCTGTTCGTGAGCTTCCTCATTCTTTTAGTTTGAAAGAATACTTATACATGCAAGTTTTTAGTGTTTGATGACTCAGTAGGAAGTGAAAGAGTTGCTGTAAACCACAGTGAAATGGAGAAGAAACTATATATGGTAAAAGTTCTTACATACGTGGTCTTGCACGCAGGCAGGCTAGGTGGCTGTTCTTAAAACATCCTGAATGTGTGCAAGAATAAATGATGATGAAGTCCTTACAGAAATGGGTAAATTCACTGAGTGCTCATGTTATTGTTGGAAACATGAGCATTGTACTAAAATTGTGTGATAATTGGTGTGAGGGGGGTGCACAGTAAGACACTGAAGAGAAACAAGTGCACTGTACTTAAACTAGAGAGTTTCAAATGAAGTGTGTAGGATCAGTGATTATTTCATGTTGTGCATTGGAAAAGAAAAGCTGATTCAGTTCCAGATTACTGCAGTTCATAATGTTTTCTTGAAGGTTTTGGAGGATTTTCCATAAGGAACAGGAGGGGGAAATACATTCCCTGTACCCCTTCAAAACATCAAAAACTGACCAGCATCTATTATTATACAGAGCTGTGTTTTTCAGGTGCCTGTTGGTAGTTCTACAGAGTCTGGTTCTTCAGCCATGAGAGCCAGTGTTGGGTGATCACAAGCCTTCTGAACCAGCTGAATATTTATTATATGAATTCCCATGTCAGGGAAAATACTATACAGTGGGAGTGTTCCTGTTGATGGGGAAGCTGATGTACAGGGCTCACTTGTTCTCATCTTCATTAAATTTTTATGTAGCCTGGAGAGGGAAATTTCCAGTCTGAGGGGGAGTTAAAATTCTGTCCTTTTTATTTATCTATGGCTGAGTCTACAGAACTTTGTAAAGTGCCATGTTTAAAGCTCTCTGTTCTGGCCTGACAGAGGTAGGGAACAGACTGCAAGTGTCCAGGCTTAATCTCACTCGTTGCAGTTCACATAGATTAAATCTGGTTTTGATTGTGTTTTAGGCTGGCTGGAGAGATGGCAGCCTGTTTTTAAAATCTAGGATTTGTTCATTGCCAGCATAGTTAATTTCCCAGGAAGGTGTGTCAAGGTCTTAATGCTGAAAGGGTCTGGAAGTTGCTATGCAGATCAAATAGTAAGAACAGTGTTTTTGTAGGTCAGCAGTTTCTAGGTCAACATAGTTGTGTGTGATTTTGAGAGGGATTTTTAAGGCTGGCCAAGAGGCACTCACTGATTTTTGTGCAGTAGTCGTTTTGGTTGCATATCTCAGTGGTTGCTATATAAACCTGGGGGTTTGAGCAGGGTTTAAAAGCATGGGTAGTGGGACTTCTTGAGGGGTGTTGCAGGAGCTTGAGTTGTAAAGGTTTATTTAGATATTATTTCTCCTGTTACTTCTGTTGACCAGCATGGTTGGTGATGACTGGTAGGGAAGTTGCTTCATGCTGGGGGACAAAAAAGGAGGAACAAGTGTAAACAAATACATCGGTGCAAAGGTGCATGGGGCACATGGAAGTGCTTATGGTTGTACTTGGAACCATTTAGGAAACCCTAAGCTGGAGGATGGGATTGTATGGGCTATTCTGTGTATCATAAGCTTCCTTCTAGCTTGACCAGGCCCTGCACAGTGATTTACAGTAAAAATACCTACATGTAGAAGCAAGAAGAATTGTGTGATAGTCCTTTCTGCAGCCATTTGCTAAGCCTGAAATGGAGCTTTTTTTTTTTTTTTCCTTTTAAATTTGCACACCATTATTTGGACTCAGCTCAGTCCTTCAAAATGTCTCTCATGTTTCCTCGAGTTTAAAACTTCTGGTAAAGTCTCCTGGTGCATTTGAGTAGTGTGATCTAGAAATGCTTTGGCTGCTCTTTGCTTTCCGGTAGCAGCACTGCATTCTTGAATACCCAGATAAGATCTATATAACTCCTATGTACTTCTGACCTTAACATAAGCAAAAGAGTAGATAAGTAGTTGCCTTTTCAGTTTGAAGTAGAAGGAGTGAAATGGGTTGTGTATACAGTGTCATTCTTCAGGTATTCCAGACAGCTCTGCCTTTGGAGACAGCAAGCACTGAGGAAGTGAAAGAAACCAGAGTCACAAAAAAGAAAAAAAAAAATCCTTTCTCCCTCTATTACCCCAAATTTAATTAAAATATCTCTTGGCTCTTTCTGTAACTGTCTTGATAAATTTCTTTCCAAAACAGGTGCTCTTTTTCACCGCAGTAAGGCAAATAATTACAAGCAACAGCAGTGACTTTTCATGTTACCGTTAGTGTAATGACAGAATTCCTCTCAGCTGCAATTAGCTGTTCCCTCTGCTGGGATAATTGTTCCAGTGGCAGCCTTCAGACCTTCCTCCAGAAAACTCAGTGAACATTTTGAAAGTTCTGGCAGATGGCTTTTAGTACATCCTGAAGTGGCTAATTAAGTTCTGGGACAGGGTCCCAAGGAGGCTGTGGATTGTCTGTCCTTGGAGGCTTCCAGCACCCAACTGGTCAAAGCCCTGAGCAACCTGCTCTGAGTTCAGCGGTGACTGGTTTGCACCCAGGGTTGGATGAGACAGCTCCCGAGGTTCCCTCCAGCCTGAGTGACCCCGTGGTGCTGAGTTAGCACTGCTGCACCTCAGTGGTTGAGTAATTCTACATATGAAAATGGTTTTGTTCTGGCATTTCAGTATAGTGCAGGATGCCAAGTGTGTATATGATACATGAGTGTCAGAGTAGGAGAGCTGAAGAGCATAACTTTCTGATCCCTGTGAACTAATATTGTACATTCTTGCTGGCACATTTAAAGTTCATGTTTTACAAATGAGCTTCCTCTATTGACCATATATATTTTTTTCTTAATGTTCAGTAAATTGTTGTTGTTTTCTTAGTGTATATACTATCTCAGGACCCAGTGAACTAAAGCTTCCTTTTGTATGTATTTGGGTAACAAGCACTTTCAGAGCATCCTGTTTGGTGTGAACTCCCATCATCTGAGGTTTCAGTTGTGCTGTTGGTTTTAGAAGTGCTTACTGGAAACTTTATCCTTAAAAAAAACCCCCTGAAAATTACAAAACTTGGAGAAATCCATCTGAATTGCATGGAAAACCTGCTAGTTCACAGTTTAGCACTTTGATAAGAGCGTAAAACTTGACTTCACAAGGTTTGTTGGTTTATTTTTTTTTTTCTGATGTGTAATTTATTATGCCACTGCATGCTCTAATTGGAGAGGTGATTTAATTAGGTCTCATTTGGTGCATAAGGTGATCTATTATAAAATGGATTTTGGGTTGCTGGAGGACTTTTTGATAGAGTGGCAGGAAATCCAATTTCAGACACCAGACTCTTACACCTCACTATGTACTTGGTTGTTTCAATACCGTTTCTCAAAAATCTTACCAGTCTTGGTTCAGAAAACACTGTGGACAATATTTTAATGTATCATCTGAAATGTGCAAAATTGATTTGAAAGTATATATGCAATTAGTTTCTAGGGGAGACATGCTCTTAAATTTGGACTTTCATTTTTTTACACCAAACCAGGTTTCTATTGGTAAAGAAAAGTAATGTATATTCTAATAAAATCATTTCTTCCTTTTCAGTTTGTGAAATGTGGCTATGCAGGCTCAAATTTTCCAGAGCACATTTTTCCAGCTTTAGTTGGAAGACCCATTATAAGATCAACTGCTAAAGTAGGAAACATTGAAATCAAGGTAAATCTTTTTGATTATTATTTCTTTCTGACATACTAAAATACACAGGGCAGCCTTTGACTTACGTAATGTTTGGAAATACTTTCTCCTTAACTCCCCTTTCTGCTGTTTCATTATCTCTTGATTCATTTCTGTATTGGATTTTAGCCTCTCACAAACTACAAAGTTATAAAGAGGGTAATTTAAAGCACTGGAGGCCTTCAGATAGTACAGCTGAGGAGGCAGCAGGTAGGGCTCGAGTGATTCTGGACAAAAGAGGGTTTCAAATGCCAGTATGTAGATGATGTCGAGATTAGAAGGCAGAATTTCCACACAAGTGGCTGACTGCCACCGAGCTGTACTGTGGGATTCTGAGACAATGCTGAAGAACTGCTGGGGCTTTCAGGTCTTTCTATATGGTTTGCTTTTTACTCACAGTTGATCATCTGTGATCTTGTATGAGGTGTTTAACCTTGGTTGTGTTTGCATGTCATTGTTTCTATTGTTTTTGTTTTCCTTTTGCTGTTGATGAAGTAGGTACTCTACACCAGTTAGAGATGGAGAGGCTCTGTTCAGGATGCTTTGTCTTGGGACATTATTCCAAGACATGGGGGGAGAACCATTGTTCAAGGATCTCTGTCTGAAGTCCAGGGAGCTGTCATTTCTCACTTATTTTATAATTACAAAGTAGTGCTTCAAATGTTATTAGTTGCTTTTGCAATACTGGCTTCAGTAAATGTCTCAGCCCTGCTGCGGTCACATCATCCCTTCTTGCTTCTGGCCACACAATTCTCACCTTGTGCTGGT
The DNA here is from genome assembly GCA_013400415.1 of Scytalopus superciliaris. NCBI lineage: Eukaryota > Metazoa > Chordata > Aves > Passeriformes > Rhinocryptidae > Scytalopus > Scytalopus superciliaris. The sequence goes on along the minus strand of VXBX01002694.1, from coordinate 197,425 downwards.
CATGCTGCTTGTGCAGGCATGTGGTGAGCCACTTCAGTGAGCTGATCCAGCTGAAAAAGAGGGATTTCTTTGTCAGGTAAAGTTTTGAAAGCCTTTCTGCACAATTGGACAAGTTCTAGTTTGAGAGTGAGGGAGAAGCAGGAGGCGGTGCAGAACTGTAGAAGTCTTCACTTAGGCCAGTGAAGGTCAAGTTAGACCACACATAATACAGGCTTTCAATTTTGCTTTACTTTCTGCTTCTGAGCAGCAGCTCAGGAGGAAGAAAAAAAGTTGGCCCAGCCTTGTTCTTTATTTTCAGAACTCTAGTTGACAAGAAGAACTAGAGTTAATCTGATTTCTGCTGCTGCCTGTAAAACAGTTGTAGTATCAGCAGAAGGCCACACAAGGAAGTTGAGAGACATCAGACCTTTCCAAAATGCATTTTTAGGATTTTTTTGTGTTGCTAATACTGCAATACTGCTTTACTGTGTGTCAGCTAGGACAAGTTGGCTGAAAGGATGGAGATCTTTCCCTTTCACAATAGAGAGGATTTTGTTTGTAAGGAGAGGGAAAACATATTCCTTTCTCTTGCAAGACTTGGAGAGAGGTATTTCTCTGGGTATCTACTTGAACTTAATGTGAGGAGCTTCCTTAAAGGAGATCCTGGTAAAGTTTTATGAAAGTTATGCAGTGATTTATGAGTACAAAGTCCAAAATAAATTTTCTCGCATAAAATCTCACTGTTGAAGTTGTGTTTTCTTTCGAGCTGGTCTGATACAGCCTGTCCTGCCAGTTTTGGTATCCTCTGATTATCTGATAACCGAGTTTAATATTGTTACAGATAAGTGCTGAATTGAAAAGATAGGAGGTAGAAGTGGGTAATTACTCGGAGATCAGTGCAAAAGAGCAAGTAAACTATAATTTCATGTGCATTGCTGGTCTGCTTGAGCATGGATCATGTGGGTGTATTGTAGAGAGTCTAAACTGTGTCTGGATTCTTCCTACAAGCTTTGTAGCATCTGCCTATAACAGCTTGTCACCTTTCTTAAGGAAGCAGTGTATCAAGAGAAGAAATCCCTGCCACAGATACTTTGGGTATCCCAGTAGGATAATACAATAGGAAGGCTTAAGTGTGAGTGCTGTTTTTCTTTGTGAGATTCTTGCAGATTTCCTAAAAAAAAATAAATGTATTTTAGCAGATGACTTTTATGCTTAAAAATTCAGTTCTAGGCATTCACTGTGAGTTCTTGCAGGATAAGTTTAAAACTGAGCAAAGGAAGCTGGCAAGAGTTTAACTTTTCAAAACTGTTCAGGAAAGCTGTCACTCCTGAGAAATTCGGAAACTCCTTGAAAAGAGCCTGGAAGCTGATCAAAACAGTGGTTATCATCCATCTAGTTACCAATTTCAAGTTGCTTTGCCCATGTTTTCTTTATGGATTTTCCTTTTGGCTAGAAGCAGGGATATAGCTTTTTCTCCTACTCAGAGTCCCCAGTTCAGGACGTAAACAAAATAGTTCAGTTATTAATGGGATTATTTTGCTTAAAATTGCAACCTTAAAACTCTAAACCCAGAAGCACAGATGCTGCTCTTAGCTTTTACTGACTTGCTAGTCTTTGCAGGAGGTTTGAGGGTACTAATAGGTCATTACTAATTAGTAATTTTCAGTTCTAGGATATTGTAAGTGGAATTTTTAAAACAAAATATGAATTTAGCATTTACCAGAGCTAGTTATGGTCAATTGCCTTGTGCAGAGTCTTGTCTGGTTCAGTTAAACACCTTGCCCGGGGTAAAACTCCATTGTTATAGAATATTTATACACAGAATCCTATTTATGAGAGATAGACAGATATGCTGATCCTGTTTGCAGCCTAGGATGCATAAACATGACATGCCACTGACATGTAGCAGTGGCTTCCTTTAAAGAGACTATTTAATCTGATACCCTGAGAATGTTAGTTTGGCCCTAACTAAACTAACTCAGATCATTTCCTGCTGTACATGCATCTCTTTTCAGCCTAATTCTACTGTGTACTTAAAATAATTTGAGAAATTTCATTTAGGCCTTTTCTGACTTTCTTGCTTCTACCTTTTCTTCACCTTTCTTGACCTGTTGAAGTAGAATAACAAAAAGATGGTAAGTGAGGTGCCCCGTGCTTTTTGTTTACCATTTTTGCTTGATGAGACCTGGTAGCTGTTATGTTGTTTTTTTAATGCTATTTGTTGTTTTGTCTTGTCTTACATTTTACATTTGAATACATACTTATTTTGGACATTGATCATTGCTTTGGTTTACTGGCAACTAATTAATGAGAGTATTTTATGTATTGCTTCTAAATGCTACATAACCTGTAGTTTTGCAAGATGCAAGAATAACACTGAAAGATCAACATGAGCTCAGCATCTTTAACAGTAGAAATTGATCTATTTAACATCACAGACCCAGAGTATGAAGAAATGTTCAGCTTTCAGTTAGACAAATACTCCTGATTAACGAAGTGGTAGAAACACGGGATGTCACGATACTGATTCCTCTGTGCAAACTCAGTCGTGTTGTCCTTCTTCCTCTTCACCTGCCAAGTGTGCTGTTTGTCAGTGTGCTAGCACTAATGTTCTCAAGAGAGAACAATTGTTCTGCCCTTTAGCTTTGTCTTAAAAGGATGTGAAAGCTTCGTGCAACTTTCACATCGCACCCTCGAATAGCAGCTTTTCCTGGGCTGTGTCCTGTTCAGCAGCGTAGAGCCTCAGAGAACAATGCACAGAAAGGCTTCCAATTCTGTCACTGGTGGAGTTTCTGTTGTCTTAAATTCTCGTGAGCAGTGTGGCTGCGTGGTGGAGTTCTCATAGTATGGTTTCAGCAGAGTGCTTTTGGTTTTAAAACATTGGAGTCTTGACTTGTGTGTTCTGTACAGTTGAGAGCTGAAGTGTGTGACCTGCTGTGCAAGGGAAAACAAACAAAACACCTTGTCAGTGAGAGGGGGTGGAAGAGGAGTGGTTTGATTTAAACTCTCTTCAATTAACTTCCTTTTTTTTATAGTCAACAGTAACTGTTTAGGTTGATGTTAAAGGCATTGTAAACCAGACATCAGATTTTTCACTGTGCGTCTTTTTTTCCCCCTGGCATTGAGTAGTAGGTTGAGTGACCCTCACTTTCAAGTTTGCTGTGCCCCAGTGACTGCGAACTGTGGTGGCATATTTTTGGATGAAGCAGCTGGCCTTTTTTTTTTTTCCTCTTTTGCACTTAATATTAGTATGGACACAGGGCTATTGGTACCTACAAATGTGTTCTCATAGGCTAAGTACAAATGAGTCAGTTCAGGCTTCTTTAGAGAAGTGAAGTGTGGGATATAATAGGGAGCAAAGATAAGATGCTATTGTACATCCTTCCTCTGGGAAATACGTGGGAAAGGAGAAGCTGTGATGTTACTAATTTGAATTTGCAATGTTTGCGTAACTAACTTTAATAAACAGATTGCTTAATCAGTGTGAAATGACTATACAAGCTGCATTAGTTGGTTGTGTTTGTGCAAGAATGCATTTCTTGGGTTTTTGGCTCGGGACTTTTGACAAGGAACAGACGAGGTTCTATTTTTATATTTAGATGTGTCTCTTCACACCCTACTGACACAGGCAATATGTAAACCATTGTTTCTTTTAATGTCTAGTGTGGAACTTAAAATCTCTTATTTGCTTTTGCTACTGTTCGGTATGCTTATTCACCACTCATTATTCCTTTTTTGGTATTGTGCACAGAAATTTGCAACATGCATGGAAAAATATTCTGCCAATCCCACCTACTCCCCTTATGTGCTGTTTTGCATCTCGGCTCTTAGAAATTAGTGTTTGATAAAATAATTTTGGAGGTGTCGGTGGAGAAACATCTGTACTTACAAAGGTGTTTGTAGTTTCTATCTCTAACAAGGTTTATTGGTTTGTTCAAGGTTAATTTAAAAATTGAATTAATAATGTTTGTTTTTCCAAAGGTTTGGGATGGGTAACAGCCAAATTTAAATACTACATGAAATACATTCTACTTCTCTCCTAAGTACCTGAAAATGATTCAAAAATGTGGGCACTGCTTAAGAACACAGCTGGACACAGGCTGAAGCAGTTCACTGTCATTCTTGAGGAGTTTGGTGTTCGGGAAACTTTGCAAGCACTGACATGTCTCTGTGTTAAAATTTCACAGGATCTCATGGTTGGTGATGAAGCCAGTGAATTACGGTCAATGCTGGAAGTGAATTATCCGATGGAGAATGGCATAGTTCGAAACTGGGATGATATGAAGCACCTCTGGGATTACACATTTGGACCAGAAAAACTTAACATTGACACAAAAAATTGTAAAATACTACTCACAGAACCTCCCATGAATCCAACTAAAAACAGGGAGAAGATTGTGGAGGTATGTCTGTAGAAGCTGAAACATATTGTCCTTACAGTATTGCTGAGAGGTTTCTGAGGCAAAGCAGTTTGGTTTTCTAACCAAAACTTGTCCCCTGCCATAGTCAAGAATGCCACTGAGCTTAAATTCAAACAAACTGATCTCATTCAAAAGCTGTAAGCAGGCTTCTTGTCTCAAGCCATATCAGCATTAAAACACAGAATTGGGAATACATGTCTGTCTTCACATATCAAAGATATGTTGATTACTAGCTGTTGCATGAGTGTTAATTACTTTAAATGACTTGGACTTCTGTAAGCCAGTAATGCTGCAGAGGAGATTGGAGCTGGATGATGCTCACCAGATGGAGCAGTGTTGTTGGAGGGGCTTGAGGCAAAGGTGTGATGACAACCAATGCACTGATCTTTAATTAGTGCTAGGGATTATCAATGAAAGCCTTCTAAGAAGGAAAGCCTGGTTCTTGGATCCTCAGTCTCAGAGGGCTGCCCTGGGTGATCTAAGCTCCAGCTGTATCTTGTGTTCATGTAGGTTCTCAGATATATATTGTTTAGCTCCAGTACTATGTGACAAAGACTGAGTTCTGAAGAGCAGTAATGTTTGATGAGAACAAAAAGTTTAGCTTCTAGTTTTATTGTTTTTTTTTTCTCTCAAGCATCATAGGTATTTTCAATTAATGTAAGTATTCAGGGTAACAAAGATGTAATTAAAAAAAGAGGTGCTGTTAGAGTACTTGACAGGATGGGAGAACTAGATTATAAGTCTGAAACCATGTCCATTTATCAGAACCTTGACTATCAAAGCTTGTATATATATTTTTCCCCCAAATTTGTTGCTTAGTCTAATAAGAATTTAATTTTATCATTATCTGCTGACCTTTCCCTTACAATCCTTTTGCTGTCACAGCTACAGTAGTGCTTTATGCAGTGTGGCAGTGAATATATTTACATTAATCCTTTCTTTCAGTGTCTTGAGAGCAAATGAAGTCTTGCAAAGTTGGAAAAACTTAAGTGAAAAAATCGAACTGTGCAATCTAAATTCAGCATTTTGTAGCAATTAAGGACATTAGGGACCTATTACCTAAGTATTATGTAATGCAACACTAGTAATACCATGTACATCAGTCAGCTGTGGTGTGATAGGCATAGCAGATTACTCTGGGTGGCCTCCACATAGCAGGAATGGCTGTATTTCCTGTCCAGGCTTCTTTGCTTTTCAGCTGTCTACAATGGTGTTCTTGTTTCTGTTTTCCTGTTGAACACAAGAGACTGGGTTTTAGTTATTCTGGTACCAAACAATTTTATACCATAAATTGAAAAGTGTAGTATGGCCTCTGATAAAATATTTGCATTGCTCCATTTGCTTTTTTTAACACCACTCCAGAGATTGTAGATACTTAATCATGATCCAGAGGATTAGTGAGAGCTAGAATCCATTTTAGTAAATGTAAATTTGAGTTATACAGAAGCTCATTTGTTTCTATTAATATTTTTAATGGAACACAATGTTATGAGGACTTGCAATATTTAGTTTAACAACGTATTTATACTCCTTCCATTTTTGACATGGCCTCCTCCTTTCCAGGGACTAGCTCAGTATGAAGCAGAGGACTGAATGAAGGTATTTCCTAAAGCCTGCAGTAAATACAATAATGTGTCTGCAATTTGGGATGCAGTGCAGTAACATTTTAAAAGGAAAGCTTAGTCATCTGGACCATATCAAGATGATAGATAATTACATATGCTGTCCTTCATTCTCTTTCCAGTAATTCTCTTTCCTTACCTCATCTCTTCATTAAACTCAGCTGCAGGGTAAGGCAGCAAATGTTCACATGACAGCTATATTGTAAAATACGTATTTAAAAAGTGCTTTTTCTTTCATAGCATGTACAAGACACTGGTTGCTCCTCAGCTTGACTGTTTGCCTGTCTCTCTCTGCTGCATTCTCATTCTCTAACACCCTCAGAAGCAGCCAGACTGTAATGGCATATCAAGTAGCTGTAGAAATACTCAAGCACAGTCACTTCTCCCAATCCCAAACTAGAATTCCTTATAGTTTTTCCCAGTTTTTAATTCTTCCTTTCTGTGCCTGGTTAGATGATCACTTTGTAGGTAATCCAAAGTCTGCTGTTATGGGAAGAAAACATCCTGCTCGGTATTTACCTATCTTGAGATTTGTTAACATGTATGTCCTGTATTAAGATGTTTTTCATGTCAGATACGTCATGAAAGAAAGAATAACAATTCTACAAAGGCCTGCATATAGGTTATAAAAGGGTTTTACAACGGCCTCTAGGGTTGGGTACAACATGTGAAGGCAGTAATTAATGCCGTTTGAATATTCATTTTGTTGTATGAAGTTGATAATTCAGATTTTCTAAATTATTTTTTCATTTAATAAGCACTCATGTTATTTGAAAGTCTGTTCTCTTTGGAATAGGGTTGGATTTAGACAATGACTATTTGTATGGAATCTCTTTGAGTTGCTGCCCTTTCAACTGTTCCCTTTCTGTTCCTTTTCACATTATTTTTACAGAGGAGGTTCTTTAAATAGTTCAGAATTCTAAAATTGTCAGGCATCAGCTTTTTTTCTTCAACAATATTTGGATATCTTTTACTTGAGCTGTGGGAGTACTTAGGATTTAATCAGTTTCTAATCCTAGAAGTTGCAGAAGGGCTCAGGAGGCTGCAGAGTAGCAAAAGCAAAACTTCTGTATGTGTTGGAATAATCAGAGTTCATCCATTTTTCCTGGTAAAGCATTTTGAGGGGAAAACTGCTGTAGAGTATGATTATGATTTGTTTACTTGGCCTTTTTTGTGTTTATAAAGAAGACAAGATCCTGTAAACTCTGCATCCTTTAATCTTGGCCTGTTTCTTCAGTGAAACTAGTTCAGTGGTTAGGGGAACCTTGTGTGGAAGACAAGCAGCTACTTCTCATGTTTCAGTACGAGTTCTGCAAACCTGCAGTTCTCTGTCTGGAGTGGGTTTTGCACTAAATTTAGAAGTTTGTCATCAGTTGTGCTTTAAAGAAAGGAAAAAAGTGGCTCAGATGCAGAGAACAGCCTGTGAGACTGGGCTTATTCTACACCCAGATGCATAGGAGTGTGGACTTTACTTGACAGAGACTGCGGCTGTACAAAGTCTGTACGGCCTGATAGGCAGAATAATAAACCCCGAACTTCGTTTTAGAGGATACACCTTTAACAAACATTTCATTCCCAAGTCACTTCAGTAATGAAGTGCTTGGCTGGTCTACAAGTACTGCCTCCCACTCACGAAGCACTTCGGGAAAGGGCTTAGTAAAGCTGCAGAAATTGGTGTGTGGGTTTTCCTGTAAGTATTCGCTTTGGTTGCTAAACAGATGTGGAATATTTCATCTGGCTTGTCTGGTGTGAACAGGTGAGGTACAGAACTGAATGTACTGCTTACTGCCCTAAAGCAAGCAGGTTTCTGAGGTTTGTGCAGAATCCATGTGGTGAAGTTTCTTGGAAAGTGTTTTTGATTAGTAACAATACAAATTTTAGAAATACAGTTTTCAAACACGAATTGTTTTTAAAGTATTTGACGTGTTTTGGAAGCTAATTTTTGCCTTCATTTTACAGGTTATGTTTGAGACATACCAGTTTTCTGGGGTATATGTAGCCATCCAGGCTGTTCTTACTCTGTATGCTCAAGGTAGGCAACAATAACCTAAAATCTTTCTAATTTATAGCTGTGTTGCTGAGCCAAAGTACTAATATGGTATCACTGGCTCTTGGGCTTAATTCAATGTGTTCTCTAAGTAAACTCAGCTCTGACAGATGTTTTGTTTTGGGGAACTATTGATAGGTACCACTGTCCTTGTTATTTTCATGGATTACAAGCATTGCTTGTAAATTCAAAATCTGGTTCATCAAAACTTACTGTTTCATGGTGTAATTGTTTTGCCTTTGACATCAAGTCTTAATGGCTTGCTTTTGGTTTTCCGATCATGAGTGAATTTCAAGATAATGATCATGTGACCTTTGCACTATTTTCAGGGGCTAAGAAGTAAATAGAAATTTGAGTCTTTTGCTGTAGATAAAGTAGATTAAATTATCCTCAGCCTGAGCAGAAAATTGACTGAATCACGTGGATATTCTACCGCTGACTGCAATCCATCTAGGATTTTAAGAAATTACTCAAGCACATCAGTTCTAATGCCATGACTCTTTACATCTGTTTATTAGTGGCTTGGAGTATTTAGCTGTCACATGGCAGGACATAAATATCCGTGCCCATTAACACATCACTGTAGTTTCTATGTCCAAGAGCCAAAGAGATGAGATACTGGAAGGATGGTTCTGTTGTGCAAGTCATTAAAACCAACTGAACCAAAACCACTTTTGCACCTCTGAGTATTAGTTTTATTTGCTGCAATCTGTGCTTTTACATTTTTTTCAGCCCTTGCTTTTTCTTCGGTTTGCTTCTTTAAAGTATTTAATTGACTGATATCTACAGTCTTAAAATTTGCTGTAATTGTGCATGTACCTTACTGTGCAGTGCTCAGTTACTTAGTGAATAACAAAATGTGTGACAGCTTTGAGCAAATTTCTGCATATCATCTTCTAAAACAAACTTGAAGATCTTCTAGGATGTAAAAATCAAAGGTCACATAAATAAAATATTTGCTTTGGAAAATTAAAAAAAGCCCTGTAAAACCTCCTACTTATTTATATTACATTAAAGATTAAGGTAGTGGCTGAAGTTACATAGACATGTCGCTCATTTCAATGCATTTTTAAGGCCTCCCTTTAAAATATGTTTTCCTGCTTTAGGTAGCTTGTGAGAAATTATAAAACTGTTTTCTTATCAACTTTCACCATTGATTTTTGCCTCAAGTATAGAAACTGCTACATGTTTATGATATATCACTTTTGTACACATTAGAATTTAATGGTTTTGTGGTAAACTTTTTCATGAGAGTTGATTTTTTTTAGTCTCTGAAAGTGGATCTGACTCAGCCTAATGGTACTTCTGTGTGGAAAACATTAAGTATGTGCTGTGTAGTCCAGATGTTCTCCACCTTATGAAAGCATTGCTTTGAGTTTTTGAATATCAGACAAAATCAACACGCCCTAAGAATTGTAACAAGGTAAACTTGTGGCCTGAGTGTCTCTGGGTTTCTTCATATTTGAGAAATTAGTACAAGGCTGCACATAGACAGCTGAATCTGTGGAGGAAGTTGTGCCCCAACAAGCTTTTAATGAGCATAGATAGTCTCTTTAATTAGAGTGCAATTTAAGATGTCAAAACGCCAGGTGAAATTGTGAGTGGTGCAATTCTAAGCAGCTAGGTAAAAGTAGAAATAATACTTTTTAAAAAATTATATGAAAGTATTGGTTACTAGGAAAACCTTAAGTACAAAATCCAGTGAGGACTGAGGGAACAGAGGTTGTGTTAAGATTACAATGAAAAAATGTTAAACTCTCTACTGTTTTGCTCTATTTATGAAAGTGCTAATGAAAGTTGTACATTTTTTTCCCCCCCATCCTTGTAGGTTTGTTGACTGGTGTTGTGGTGGACTCTGGAGATGGTGTAACCCACATCTGCCCAGTTTATGAAGGTTTCTCTCTCCCTCATCTCACGAGACGGTTAGATATTGCTGGGAGGGACATCACTAGGTACCTCATTAAGGTAAGCTGGGAAGAGTTTCCGAGATTGAGGCTGCTATCTGTGGTACTTTGGTTCAAGTTAAAATCCCTTGATAGCAAGAAACCAGTATGCATTTCCCCTTTGTTATTCATATGTTAATTACATAAAAAACTCCCCTGTTCTCTGTATTCCTTCAGTCTATTCTTACGTTTCCTCATCTAAATCACATGTGATGATATTGATGTTATTCAGAGACATCACATTTGCTTAGTGGCAGTCTTGTAGGAAGGGGATTTATTCCATATTTGGGAAGGAAAACCCCAAAAGTTGGCTTTCTCGATGCGTAAAATGGAAGCTAAATTGTGTTCTCTCAGTTCTATTCATCTATGTTCAGAAAGACTTTCTCACAGTGTGGAAAATAGCGTAGTGATTCTTCCCTGATTATTAAATAAGACAGCATGCTTGATAGGCAATTTGTTTGTTTGGGTCCTTTAAGTATTAGCAACATTTTGGATTGGCAAATTTTATGGTTAAACTGGAATAGTGGAGTGTTCTGAAGTGAAGTCCTGAAGATAAGAATTATTTTGGTTATCTTTCCTTTGTCTTTGTGATGGTTATACTGAAAGTTGTAAAGGTGAAGAAAACTTCCCACTTGGACTAAATGCTGCTGCTATTCTGCTTTTCTGGTCATAACCGATACACTGGGACAGATTTGTCTTAAATACTAAATGTACAGTTTAAAAAAGGGAGGTGAACTTTTCAAGATACATGTTTAAATGTATCCCTCCACTGAGGGAGAGAGATCTGGACTGTTCCCCTCATTTCCTGCTAACCTGCTGTGTTCCCTCCAGCTCCTCCTGCTGCGAGGTTACGCTTTCAACCATTCTGCTGATTTCGAGACTGTCCGCATGATCAAGGAAAAGCTCTGTTACGTGGGATACAACATTGAACAGGAGCAGAAACTGGCATTAGAGACCACAGTATTAGTTGAGTCCTACACAGTAAGTGTTCTTGAGATGGTTTTTCTTGTCCTCAGCTTCCTAGGTTTAAATTCAGGGGCCATTTTAGCCCTGATTCCTTTGCAGTAGCTCGCTTCCCAGCCATAGGAGTCTGTGGAATCAGACTGGGTGATTCTGGGAAAACCTTCTAAAAGCCTTTTTTTTCTTTTCAGATTTTCCATAAGACCTTTTATTAATTTTTGTCTTTGCAGACCTTTGAAATTTGAATATCATAGTGTAGGAATTTGTAGAGAAAGTGGACTTATTCTTAGCATGATAAATAAAATTCTTTCAGCTTCATCCATGTAGCAGTGAGATGCATGAGACTGATAGCTGGTGTCAGGAGTGGTAAACTTGCCCTTAGTGGAAACTTCCTGTGATCACACATGGGAGAAAAGAATCTGCAGAAGAGCATTACTCATGCTGTAAGATCATCTTCTAAAAATTGATAGTAGGAGTTGGTATTGCAGGGCAATATTTGGTGTGTCAGTTGGGTTTGTCTGGTCCCTGATGTCTCAAAGTGAATTGCAGTGATTAAAGAATTTGTATATTCTTTCAGTAGTACCAAATGACTTTTTGCAGTGCTGACAAGTATCAACAATTTCCTGTTTTAAAACATTAGGGAGCAATGTAGGTCATTTCCTCTTGGTTTTTTTTTAGTATTCAAGTGGCTAAAAGTAGTCTTCTCAGTGGTGTTTTTTCTGCTCCAGCTCCCGGATGGCAGGATTATCAAAGTCGGTGGAGAACGGTTCGAGGCACCAGAGGCTCTTTTCCAGCCTCACTTAATCAATGTAGAAGGGGTTGGTGTGGCTGAATTGCTGTTTAACACCATCCAGGCCGCTGATATTGATACTAGGTAAGAGCAGAACGTTTAAAGTCCTCTGTCAAGGGTGCAGGGGTGAAGTGAGAAGTGCATTTAAAGCTACATCTTTTGCTTTAGACACTAATGTGTGTTACTAGGGGAGGGTGCATGTTGGGAGAGGGGCTTAGGTTGAGGTCTTGGAGCTTAAGTTGGTTGTCTGGAAACTTTTTTGGTGTGAATGAGCAAAGACATAATTTTTCAAGGTACTTTCACAATATTACTGCTGCTTTCTGGTAAAGCATGAGCAAATCTGTCTTTTGTGTAGTGACCATTTTTTAGATTTGTATTTACTCCCCTGTCTGTACAGGTACCTGCCCCTAAAACAAAGTAAACCATACAACACTAGAAAGACTTATTTTTTGTTTGGGCCAGGTCTGAATTCTACAAGCACATTGTGCTGTCTGGAGGGTCCACCATGTACCCCGGGCTGCCTTCGCGGCTGGAGCGGGAACTGAAACAGCTCTACCTGGAACGAGTTCTGAAAGGAGATGTGGAAAAACTCTCGGTGGGTATCGAGTGGCCGCATTTGCGGGGGGGGGGGGGGAATTCTTATCCTGAATCCCCACTAGAGGGAACCAAGTAGTCAGAAATGTCAGAGGCTGCGGGTGGCCCTCCGTGTGACTTGCAAAATCGCTTCCTCTCGGCTCTTCACACCCCTGCGTTTCCTTTGTATATACTTGCAATGAAGTCGCCTTTCAGCCCTGAGAGCAAGTGACTCCTGAAGTTTTGTGTTAGTTCGAATGTAAAATGGTCTGATAAATGCTAGGACGACACGACTTGTAACTTAGGTTAAACATAGCTAAGGAGGTTTTTGTGCCTTAAAGTCAGCATTGGGCAAAAATATGTATTTTTAATCTGAAAGTTTTGATTTGTACTATCAGTGAAATACTGAAAAGTGAGAGGCTGGAGTTCTAACACGCCTTCAAGAGAAATCAGTTTCCCTTTTCCATTGATTACTGTGATAGGGAGGCAACAGCCACACACATTGCAGAGGTAATGCTGTGTTGTGATGCTGTCTGATTTTCAAGGAGGAGATATTTACAGAGAAAATTCCTTTGAGTGGAGTTTCTAATGTTGAACTAAATTGAACTTCCCTGGTTCTTGGTAAAGTGTCCTCGAAAGATCTTTTGTGGCAAAATGGAGTGACTCAGTTGTACAGAATGTTTTACATTTGAGACAGAATTACATAGCTTTGACTGTACTAATTTTTGCTCTTGAAGTTAGAGCTTTAGCATTGAAGAATTTAAGGGAACATTAAGTAGTTAAGCTGGTCTAGGTGTAAATTTAAAACGTGTTTCATCTACCCTCTAAAACTGGGTATAATTCTGAAAGATTTTGTGATTTGAGGATCTGAATAATTTTAGCCATCGAAGCTTAGGAAGTATTTCACTCTTTACTCTGTTTATGAAATGCAGAAATTCAGTTTTTAATTTTGTATTCTGACTACTGGACTTTTTGTGGATATACTGAAAGTACAATTTTGGAAAAAAAGTGTCAATAGCTGTCTCGAATTTCCAGTGCAAAGTAGTTATTTGACTTTGGTTGCATAAGCTGGAAGCTCACACAGAGCCCCCGTGCTAACATTTCAGTTCTCTGGTTGCATTTTTCTCTCTAGGCAGTTTTCACTTCATTGTTCTGGTGGAAAGCCCAATTTGATTCTGAAAGGCTTTGTTTCAGGGATCCCAGTAACAGTTTCTTTCCTTTTCCTTAGAAATTTAAGATCCGAATTGAAGATCCACCTCGTCGAAAGCACATGGTGTTCCTGGGGGGCGCGGTCCTAGCAGACATCATGAAAGACAAAGACAACTTCTGGATGACCCGACAAGAATACCAGGAAAAGGGAGTTCGTGTGCTGGAGAAGCTTGGTGTGACTGTTCGATAAATCCCAAAGCTTGTTCCCATCACATGTCTAAAGCTTTTTTCTTTCATTGCCAATCTCTGAACTCACTCAGCTCCATGCTATGGAAGGGCCTGTCTGTGGCCTTTTGACCCAAATGTCAGGTTTTGTTCTGGTTTCTTGGGGTAGCTTTTGTTAAATGTTTCTTAATGTGGCTAAATTTGACTATTAAATTTGACCACTTCCCCGCAAACAAAACGGAGCAAGAGCAGCCTGTCTACTTCATTGTTCCTTCCCAGTAGGCAATTGGGTAATTCTGGTAGGCTTTTTCTTCTGGGTTTATTGCTCTAGTCCTGCTAGCTTTTGTCTCTAGTTCACAAGGGGTTGTGTGCCTTTTTTAGCATAAGAAAACCTTTAAACAAGAGTTTTTTGCCATTGGATCATTGTGGTGATTATCTTTGCATCTTTACGCCTCTCTCTACATCAAGTTTCTTTTTTTGTTTTGTTTTGTTTCTTTCCTGCAATTAGGAGTTTTGATTAAACATTGTTAGAAACCAGTTGCAGTAGCTGGAATGGCTTTAACACACTGTTTCCATGTAACATGGTTCCATATGCACTGCTGCCTGAACTGGCTTCTGAGGGGGTTTATCCTTAAAAACGTGGTGGTGGGGCTTTCAGACTGTATTTCTCTTAAGTGGGAATGTACAGTTGCCACAAATGGAGACAACACCTGATGTTCTGGCAAATGTACATTTGTGGCCTTAGGTGTCTGTCTTTTTCTGGAGAGAGGAGACAGGTTTGAGCTGTGTTGCTTTTTTGTTAAGGGACAGCTGGGGGGGTCAGCCTGACCAAAAATGCCTCTTTTTATAACTAAATTTTGGTACCATGTTGTCTCAGCATAGGGAGCAAGAATGTTAAATTAGCTATTCTGTAATTGTTGAGAAACCTAGATATGCTGAGACAGGAGCCTCTAAACTTATTGAAGTGATTTAATACTTTCAGAAATACTTGTGAAAACTGTAACTATAGATATTAAAACCCCCAGAACTAAGTTTTAAAAAGTCTGATGTTTTAAGTGCTTGTATGTACATCAGAAGCACTTCCATTAAACTTTACAAGTATATTAACCTAGTGCCAAGTAGTTACTGCAAATGAATATTTCAATGACCAGTGTTTATTGCAGCAAGCAGATATTTATAAACAACCAGTGGCAGTAGGTTATAAAGAATGACTTATATTTCTTCCAGTTAAAAATAACATTGGAATATGAGATGTTGTTCGTTGGTAAATAGTCACAATTCATTTTATCCAGTCTTGATTTTTGATACTTAACGTGGGATGGGGAAGGAAGTGAAAACCAGTGATGAAAATGCTGTTTTCCAGAAAGTACATTAAAGCTGAGCTGTTCTGAAAAATAGAAGTTGTCCACTAGTAATTATCAGCCACCTTCTCTGAGTATAGTTGCCTGGATTTTTTTTCCTACAAGCAGACTGGTAACTATCTTTGCAATAAAATCTGCCTTACATTAAGCATAGCAAAAACTGCCTGCATACAAATGCCAGTTAGACTTAGTTCTACTTTGCTTTCCATGGAAATAATACATTACGTCTTACTGGTTTCTGAAGCCTACCATAACATTTAAGCATAAGGAAGTTAAGATCTGCTTTTGACTTCCAAACCTTGGAATGTACAAGAGATGCTTTCATATACTTGCCATTTGTCTACATCTTTTACATTAATAATTGACCCCAGGAACACGGAAATATTAAACTCCCTTGGATTCTTAAAATCTGCTTTCTTTCTAAATGGAGCAGACAGCTTCCTTTGGCTGAGCGAGCCAAGCGAGCACAAACCGCGTCTGCATTTCTTTAATAACAAGACAGTCACTATAGTATTGCTAGTAATGACCATTTAATTATAGGTGGGTGGGGTTTTTTGCAGCTATATTTACTCTTAACTTGAACAATATGAATTTACAGGCATGCCGGTCGTGCCTCAGTGCATGCACTTAAGCAGTTACTAGATTTTTGGGGACATGAATGTAAGGGGTACTCTGAATTCCTGTAGTCTTCTAAACATTTAATACACAAGACTTAAACATGCTGTGGGCTTGCTTTAGAGCTATGATTTCTCATGTGACTGTCTCTGGGCTTTTCAGACAGTGTTGGGAATCATGGAAATAAACCAAAGAATGACTTAAAAAAACCCCTTTTTTTGAATGACAATCTGTCATGTGATTTTTCAAATCTAGACCTTGACCCTGCAACCCCTTTTCTAAACCATCTTCTCCCCTGTCCATTGGCTTGGTTAGGTATGTTCATGTTTGAGTGAAGGTTTTGGAATTTGGCCCTTTCACTAGAGAACTTCACACCACTATGAGTAATAAATGTCAGTTGATTGTGCAGAATCTTGGGTTTCCATGGAAACCATGTATATATATATAAAAAAAAGGCAACTAGCATTTTAAATTAACTGTTATCATGGATTCAGAGGAACACATATGTAATCCAAGTACTGAATGGGGTGTTCCAGTTGTGCTCAGTGTGGTTCTCCATGTGTGTGTTTGCACACACAATATGTGAGTGTGTGTGTGTGTGTGTTCTCTCAGCTGACAGCTTCAATATTGCTATGAAAGCAATCTGGGTTTAAAGTTTTTTGGTTTTTTTTGTTTTTTTTTTTTTGAAGACCAAATAACTTGAATTGTATTTGCAAAATGCTTCAGCTCCTATAAAATTAGAATAGAAGATGCCGCATCAGTTGTAAGTTTTTTGGGAATATCCTATTTTTAATGTTAAGCTGCTTCAAACCCTCCCCCCTCCCCAGTGTTCTAGGATGTTAACCATTGTAACACAAATGGCTTTTTATACAGTTCTGAATAATGTTAACACACAACACTGGTTGAGACCGTGAATGGAAATAAACATCTATTTAAATTGACAGGTCTTTTCAATACAAAAATAAAATCAGATTTTTTTCAAAGTAGATTATGTTTGCTTTGTTTCCTTTGGGAAATCACAGTTCTGTCAGTTTTCCTCCAGCTTAACTTCCATCACAAAACGATCATGAGCAGCTTTTGCTGAGGAAATCTGACATGACAACACATTCTCTGCTGATTGCTGTCATACTCCATTCTCTAGCCAATACCCCACTGCCTCCATCCTAGTTTCTTTAGAAAGAAAATAAAATCCTTATCCTTGGACAGGAATCTTTTTCTAGTTCAGCCTCAGTACTGCAAAGTGGGAAGAGTCCTTTACTTGTATTGGCCTCAGCATCCTTGGCTGAGCTCAGAAGCCACATAGTGATGTCCTGTTTAGGAAAAGTCTCCTTGGCATTGTGACTTCGTGTGCTGCTTCACCTGCATCCCTTATATTAGCTGATAGAAAAACTGTGTGTGGGCTTTAGCCTGTTGCATTGAGAAGGATGCCCTGATTTGAAGCAGCTCTTGTACCTCAAATCTTCTAATTCTGCACTTGTTGTGTGGATTAGTGACTAGTCCCTCAGTCTGGCTTTTGAAATGAACTCAATCAGCCTCTTCCCCCCAGCTCCCTGTGCATGTTGTGCTGGAGGTGTGTTCCCCAGGCATTGTATTCCTGTTAGGATAATGACTTTGGACTTCTTACAGGGACCCAGGATGTACAGTTTGGCTCTGGGTGCATCTGTCTCAGTGGCCAGATCAAGCACTTGTCATCTCAGGGACAGATACAGACAGGGTTTTAACAGCAAAAGAGTAAAAAAAAAAGCCTCCCAGCCCTCAAATCTCTGTTCCATCACTGTGCATTCTTGGGAAAAAATAAAATCCATCTGCTATACCTCTGCTCAGTGCTAATTCATGCTCCCTGCTCCTCCCCTTTGGCTTGTTTTGCCTGACATGGCTTTTGTGTGGAAAGGACTAAATACAACTCAGTTGACATTTGCCAGTCAACTTTTTCAATAGCAAATTCCTCCCTGCAGGCACTTCAGCTATTTTCCACAAACCAGTGTCCACATGAGCTGCTTCAATGCAGTGAAAAATCAAGTTTTGGTCTTTTTTTTGTTGTTGTTTGGATTTTGTTGGTTGGTTGGTTTTTTTGTTGTTTTGTTTTGGTTTTTTTTTTTTTAGCTATGGGGAAAATGGTGTTAGAAAAAAATTGATTTGGATCTTTCCCAGCAAGTATTTAACTAAAAATTCACTTTATTTGAGCCCTGCCATGTGATGCTTGTTCCTTTCTAATGGTTTGGTTTGTTGTTCTGGTGGTGCAAGTCACTGTTGCTTTGCCATTGTACAAGAAATGATCTTCCATCCAGAGTAGCCTGCTAATTTTGCCTCTTGCCTTCACTTCATTACAACATTAAGGTCAAGTTTTGAGTAACATCTTCCATGTAAATTCCTTACCTTTCTGTAACCTGGTGCTGCAGCCCATTGTCCCAACCAACAACTGCACAAAACAGGACTGCAGTGCACATCTGCTTATTGCCCAAACATCTGGAGAAGAGCTTTTTGGCTTCCTTGTAACTCTTGCAGAGCTCTGGTGCTGCTGGAAAAAGGAGAAGTTCAGGGAGGAGAGGAAACATGGGGCTTTGTTTCTCAACTGGCTTTTTAAGACTTTTTTTTTTCCTTTTGAAAGCAGTTCCTTAACATTGAAGATTAGGGAAACAGTTTCTACTCTGGGTCATGAATAGAGCATATTAAGAGTTTTAGCAGAGACTTGGGATGGATACTAAGGGGCACCTTCCAGCATAGAACTCGTGTTCCTCCCCATAGCTTTTTTTTTAATTAAAAAAATCTCTGTTCCCCAAAGCCTAGGAATAGTAATTAAATTGTAGCTGCAGGAATAATGACAGATATGGGCCCCTTGCCTACACCTTTTCATCTCTGCACCCATCTCCCATCTGTTTTTTGTTTGCCCCGAGGCTTAAGTGGTTTCAAGATCCTCCTCTTGCACGCATGTTCTCACCATGTGCCCATTTTAAATCTCTCCAGGTATTTTAACGAATTAATTAATTGCCAGTTGTTGACCTCAGCACGAGTAGATCCTGTAAGTCCTGACTCGCATCAGGCGTTTTTCTTACCACGGCAGCGTTTCTGGGGGCCACAAATTGAAACCTCTGTGTCATCCAATAACTAAACCACTCTGTCTAACCCTGATTTTGGCCTTCCCTGCCAAAGCAGGAAAAGCAAGGGTGGCATTAAGGACATGAAAGGCGGTATTTTGGGAAGCACCCAGCCACACCATCTCCTTGGAATATTTTAGGGGTTTCCTGGCCTAGTGGGTATCAGCACTGCTTCCAGCTACTGGGGGGCAAGTCCAGTAAGAGCAGGTGGCATTTTTGTTAGCACCTGTAATACTGGTCGATTCATCCCCTCTAAAGTCTTCTTGTAAAGGGGGTGCTGCTGCTCCCTCGTAGTGTTACTGGGTAATAACCTGGAACATGAAAACGTGGTCAGTGCTGGAATCCATGTAGTGCCATGTGAGAACAAAATGCTGTAATGATAATTGCTCATTATCTAATTATATAAGAACTTACAGCCCCAGAGGGTGAAAACTAATTAAATGGTTATCCGCTCTTAAAATGGCAACGAAGAAATGAGGGAAACTCATTCTTTTGGCTCCTGTTCCAGTACTGTCAGCAAAGCCACGTGTTGCTTGAAAGGTGAATGAGACAGTCCAGGCTGGATAAAGCTCTCCCTATCCCGCTGCAGGGATTGAGGCAGGGAGCTTGCTTTTGGGAGAGCCATCTGCTTGCTCAAAAGCAACTCAACTTTGGAGCTGCAAGTCACAATGAAGGAGGATTCAGTGACCCAGGTTATCCAGCAAGGCCCATACTGGCCTCCAGAGCAGGATGGGTCACCTTTTACACTTGCCTGTGCAGAATTTTAAATTATCTGGAGCACTTGGCCCCTTGGGGGGGATGCTGTATGCTGGGGACAGGCTTTGGTTTTATCCCATGTTGGTGCTTGCAGTTTCCACCTAGGAAAAAGAGCTGCCTGGCCAAAAAAAAAAAGCAGAGTTTTTCCATATAATTCAAGACCCTGCAGCTTTGGCTCTAGCAGTGGCAGACCTCTGTGAAACCCCTTCTGAGTGCTGAATCCACCAATGGTCAGCACCTTGGGCTCTAGTTGAACTTTCCAAAAAGTACCAGCGAGCTTCTACCTGCCTCTCAGCATTCATGTGTCATCACTGCCCTGCTAAAAATACACCAAGCCCTCACTGCTTCAGCCAGGGTGCCCCAAACACAAGGGATGGGCCAGCCTTTTCAGAGCAAACACCCCTGACTTGCTTGCTGTTCTTGGAGCTGTGGGATGAAGGCAGGCAGCAAAGTGTGGCTCAGCACTTCCAACTCCTATCACAGCAAGCAACAGGTGCTGAGCTTCTGTGGGATTTGGGAACGAAGCATTCCTCTGCCTGTCCTGCCAGTGTAACCCAATACTGTAGGCATTCTCAAAACACAGTCTGTAGGCTATAAAACACACCTGCACAGTTGTGGTGCTCCCTGGTAGCTCACAGCTCACACCTGGGACTCTGTGGCAGACAGAGCTGTTGGCTTTGGAGTGACCTACAAAGCCCAGATACTCACCCCACCAGAAAAGCCCCCTCAAACATGACCACCAAAGGTGAGAAGCAGGATTTCTGCCCTTTCCAGAGCCAGGGACTACTGATTTTAGTCAGAAAAGCGTTACTGGGATTAGGAATGACATTTCAGTGAGTGCAGCAACACCCAGGCAGTTTCTGGGGAGCAGCTGATGCTGCGCTCTTGTCCACATTCTTGCAGCTACAGGGGTGTGTACATTTCTGGGTTGTCATTGATTGCAGAGCTGTTAGTTGGATCTCTTTTATATTCAAGTTGACTTTTCCCCTACTTTCCCAAAAAATGTAGGGCAAGTTTCTGCTGTAAAAAGGTGGGGGGTACTAACTTGGGAGGTAGGTTGGTCCCCTGTAAATCTGAATGCTTGCTGTTTCTGGAGGTTTTCCTAAGGAGGCGAGTGGGTCAGAAGGAAGTGACTCCTTATTTTTTTAATTACCCATCCCCCCGACACTGTAACACAGTTGTTGCTTTCAAGAATATGCATGGTCTGTTTTCTTCAGACTATTCGCTCATCTGGTAAAATAATTAGCTGTTAGGCAGACAGAGGGAAAGGATCACATCTGCACAAGACAGGAAGACTGGGACAGTAGAAAGGGGAAAAAAATTCCCTGCCTGAATCACAGCTGCCCACCATGCATAGTAAGAGAGCTTGCCAAAAATATTCAAATTGATTTAGGAAGAAAAGCTGAGGAAACGGTTTAACCCCAGCCTGCTTGGATCGGTGACAGTATCTCCATGGGCTGCTCCGCTCCCACTTTGGGCCAAAAGAAAGGTTTTCAAGCTGTGTGTTTCCCTAATTAGCCTTCCTGCATCCCCCTTCCTCTTTTGCAACAGCAACAGAAAACACAGACTCGTTGCTGGGCATGAGGCTGTGAGCAGCTTTCCACACCAAGAAAAAACCCAAAGGTGGGAACACTTATTTTGTATTGATGGGATTAAGTTGTAATTGGATCACGTGATTAAAACCAAGAGCCAGACAAGTTGTTCCATAGGAGCCTTTTTGCTGCCTCCTGCACACCCTGAACGAAGCCCCTTCTCAACAGAAGTGGTCAGAGCATGTGCATCGTCTGCAAGCAAACAACCTCTTCAAGTGTCCGAGGCCAAAATCACTTGCTCAAGAGTTTCCAAGCACACACATCCGTTGCAGATCATTTGCAAGCACTCGGGAGGGTTTTGCATCAAAAAACGAGTAGCAATACTTTGGACGTGTGAGTCATACAGCAAATCCCTTTCCCTGCTGAAATAAACCTAAATCTGTGTGGATGTGCTCATTTAGTGATTGGAAAATAGGGCATCTAGAGTATTCGGTCTCAGAATCTGTTGTCTCTGGGACCACCTTTTGCTGCAGGAATCCCAGGCTCAGTCCCAGCAATATCATTGGGATAAATCCACAAAAAAAAAGAAGATAAATGCAGAACTGCACAGAATCAGATCCAAATCAAATCAAAGTGCTACAATGCAGGTGTTTCAATACTTGATTTCAGGTGCTGGTCCCACCTAAGCCATGGGTGGGCTTTCCTTGCCAGCTGCAGCAGCCAACTCCAGCCTTAAGCCCCTCCAAACCCCTGCTCAGCTGCAACCTCCCCTATAACAGGAGGCCTTTGGCACATAAGCTTTTTTCCAGTTCAAACACAAGTTCCCTCGGTACCTAAATGTCTGCTGTGAGGCGATTGCAGATCTGCTGAGACCCTGACAGCACTGAGCAGCAATGTGCTGTGTCCATGCCTAAACCACAACAGGCCCTACCAGCAAAGCGCTCTCCACCGAGCTCACTGGCGGAGCCAGGCCGGGAGATGTGTGCACAAGATGTTTTTGGATCAGGTCTCTCACAAAAACAGCTGTGGGAGGAAATGGGGCCAGTAGTCAGACCACACTTACCATTAATATTCATTTATGCACAAATACTAACACAATCCTAGTCAACTTCTAAAGGAATGAGCCTAAATACCTCCAGGAAGAGACAGCTCTGTGCTCTGGACAAATGATTTAGAGGCCACTGAAAGGAAATCCAAACCCTCTTCCTCTGTTTCATGAGAAGGGCCTCTCTTGCAGAGAGTTCCTGCCTGTGCATCCTGATGAGAAGGAGACATCTTACAACACAGGATGAAGCACCTGGCTGGCTTTGAGTCGTCCTCAGCCTCTCCAGTTTGCCTGGGTTTGGCAGCTCCTTGTCCATGGCTGACCAAATCCCAGGGGGCCATTGCACACCATTCCATGTGCACCAGCATGGAAAAGGAACCCTACAAAACTGGCAGCTCCCCCAGGCTACATGGAAGCCTCATCCTTGCACAGATTCAGATCTCTGACTGCTCTGCAGCTCCTGCAGGGGAGAGATGAACCTCCCTTCTGGAGCACCAGAGCACTAAGTGGGTATTGGACTTAAATGTGCACTGAAGCAGGCTCAGATACAGAATTAACTCAGGCTGTACCTGTACTTAGGTGGATATGTTGGAGGGGACATGCTTAGTTAGAAAAGGAGGAAAAGAAGGGTAAAACAGACTGACATATTTTTAATTTTGATTGTGGTTAATTGGAAGCCCCAAAACAACATCCCTGAAGCAGACAGGTTTAAGAAGCAAGGCAACATCCCAAAGAATGACAGATATCTACTGCCTGCCCCAAACTTACAGCAGCAAGTCAAGGCATCAGCTCATGACAAGACAGAAACGGAATAAGGAAAATACCACTCAGGCAAGGAAAACCAAACAGAATGGGAAAGAGACAAAGAGAGGGAAGAAGGACAACAGAAATAACCAGGGAAGGAGGGAGGGATGGCAACGAGAGGGATACCACTGGCTTACTAACCATAGTTACACAGTCCAGACCACAGATTTCCTGGCCCTTGCTGGTGACCACACAACCAAGCAGAGCCCAAGGATGCACTACAGAAAGCGTGGTCTGTCCCCCCTTATTTTGTGTGAGGTGACAACAGTCAGTGTGCAAACGTGGCACTTTTCCCAAGGTTTAGGGTGCAGCAGATGCTCATCCCTGGCCAGACTCTGAAGCCAATGAACTGAGCCCTGGATGAGCTGAGAGAGGCTTTGAACAGTGTTTGAGGGGGTCTAAGGAAAATTTTCACTTGTTCTAGGATTGCATTTTTAGAGTACTTGATGCATCAGTGATTACTCCTTGTTGGAGCTTGCTGTGTCACAGGGAGCACAGTAAAGGTGAAGTTTGGGTTTTCTTGAAGGACACAGCTCCATTTTGAGGGGCAAAGCCTAGAAGAGTGCACAAGAGGGATAAGACATAAATACCTTCCTCCCCAAGGTTTGCTCGAGTTTCCCGCTCATGAGGAGAAGTTATTAAAGGGTAGGGAGTGTAAATCCACTAACACCAGGAATGCATTTTCTTTCAAACCAAACCCCTCTGTGAATCACTGTGGAGGAGCAGACACACAGAAGCAAATCCAAAGCCCATGTCATTGCCTCCTATAGATAGTCAAGCATCACCTTACACCGATGGTGCATCTGACTTTCAATATCTGCAAGCACAAGACAATGCCTGCCAACTTCAAGGGGGATATTCATGTGCACAACAGGCAGGACGAAGCTTTAAAACCACTAGTAGTTACACTTTTACTGCCAGAAGCAACATTTTAATCTAAGTATTGGCTCCTGACAGAGGCTGTATTCTGAGGCACTCCAACATCTTTGCTCCATCTGAGTAATTGCAAATGCCTGTCTTTAATCTATTTTCAAGAATTGTTGGCTTTGTGTTT
The DNA here is from genome assembly GCA_013400415.1 of Scytalopus superciliaris. Classification (NCBI taxonomy): domain Eukaryota; kingdom Metazoa; phylum Chordata; class Aves; order Passeriformes; family Rhinocryptidae; genus Scytalopus; species Scytalopus superciliaris. The sequence continues at coordinate 173,454 of VXBX01002694.1, read as the reverse complement.
TTTTCGGTTTTTTTTTTCCTTTCTTTTTTTAAGTACAAAAGAAAATGTTTCTGTGTGTACATTCATGGCAACAGAGCTACACAGAGACATAAACTAGCGGAAGGTCCATATGTTGAGAGAATATCACATGTAATGAGAACTGCTGCATTTTTGTGAAATGTAATGGGACAGATACGCAGCAGCTGTGGGTTACTCAAGAAGCAGCTAATTTAGCAAGCTGAATTCAAGGATATTTCCCAGATCTCCCAAACAATGAATAGCAGTGTTGTTTAAGATTACCATTATGCCTTACATCCTCCTTTGACTGGAGGCAGGGGGAGGAAGCCTCTATCTGTGCTTCTGGGGCAGAAGTACACGATTAGTGCCTAGCTATCATGGGAAGTCCCAGGGGAGCAAGGGGGTCTGGACTTGAAGGAAGGAAGGAAGGAAATTGTGTAGGATAAACAAAAAAGAGCCTCAGGAAAGAGGTTGACATGGGCAAGACTTGGTGAAAAATAGAAAAGAGAAATTAAAAATGAAATGTTGAAGGGACTGACTTGGGTTCTAACTACTATTAAACTTTAAAACAAAGACACCACCCTCCAAAACAGAATAAGAAATTTAGCGGGTTTGTTCTTCTGTAGATTTAGGTTTGCCCTAAGGCACGTATTACTCAAATGACTTTCAAATATACAAATAGCAGAAATTTTAAGGCTTGATTACCCTTAGATTTTACTTTTCCAGGGATTTTACTTACCCTCCCCCCTATAAAATAAAAGGAGATACAGACAACCTGGATGTAGCAGATGCAATCACAGCTCCATTTCGCTGTTCACTGAGGAGATGAGGCTGGTATGCTCTGCTCACCCAGGGTGGCTGGTTTACCAGCAGCCCAGTTTGCCTGCAGCCACCCCAAAGAGCCACAAATTCACTGCAAACTCTTTGTGGCTGCCCTGGCCCACAGCACAGCCCACTAAACCCAGCTGCCCTCAATTCCCACTGCAGCTGGAGCCAAGTGCATCGTATTGAAAAGGAAGATACACCAGGGGACCCACTCCAGGTTCTGCTAATTTGTGCACTAAAACAGGTTAAACAAATTGTTAAGGAAAAAAAAAAAAGGAAAAAAAGGGGGAAAAAAGAGGAAAAACATTAAAAATGGGGCTGCTTCAAACTCTGGCTGTCTACAAGATCTTTATTTTTTGTGGGGAAGGTACCTCTGCAGTGACAGTGCCAATGGCAGTTTGTAGCCACCCTTCTGCAGCTGAGACAGAGAGGGAGGACAGGGACTGGCTAATCTGGAATAAGTAAACAGAAGTGACCAAGCCCTCAGCAAACTAAGAGATTGCCTGAGTGAACAGGCTTTTAAAGGATTTTCAGTAACTTGGTAGTAGTAAAATGAAAAGGACATTGTTGCATTAAGATATATTGCATTTATCTGTTTCCGGGATCATGATATTGGAGTTTCCTCTTACTGTACTGTTGAGACAATCAAAACCTCTTGCCTCTCTCTAAAAGAAACATGCTTGATTTCCACACAAATGGAATGAGCTTACACAAGAGAAGTACGAGGAAAATCCACCTCTCCTGGCCAAGCTCATTTCTCTGCTCCACTAGTGGAAATCAGGAGTAAATGGCTAAAGCTCCAAAACTTGATGTGAACTCCTGGGGGTAGAGCAGAGCAGAGCAGAGGCTCGTGCTTTGCTGATGGAGTCATTCCCACAAGCCCAGCTTTAGAATTTCATTATAGCAACAGGCTCAAGAGACAAACCTTTTGCTTAGTTACACAGAGAAGGGATCGCTTCTTCTGTTGAAATCAGTGTTAAAAACCACTGAGTGGCTTATGTAATGCAGCATTGGGCCTCCAAAGTGTTTCATGGCAGAGGAGCACATCTGGAGCCAGCAAAAGGCTATCTCGGGCCAAGGGCTTTGCTCTTTGCCATATATGAACTACACATGCAAGTCTGGGTGTAATTCTGCTCCTAGAGCAGCTGGAGAGAGATAGCACAGCTAAAAGCTTTGGGAACTACCTGAAATAAATACATTTTAAAATAGGCAGGTTTTTTTTTTTTTTCTTCTTAAAACTTTTCGAGCTGACCTTTTATATTTAGTGATAAACAAACACCACTCTGCTCTCCTATCAGAATGCAGTTCCCAGAGCAGCTCATTCCTTTGCGCAGGGACAAAAGCCCAGCCCATCAGCAAGAGGAGCCGGAGTTTATTCAGGAGTCCATAGGAAACAGCTGTTGCTTTCAACCCAGCCTCTCCTTTATCTCCTTTATTGTTTATTCATGTCTCAGCTCATACTAGCCACTGTGAGCAGGTCGGGACTCTGCACTCCAGAAAGCTCCTCAGAAGCTGATGGAACTCAGCCCAGTGCCAGTAGGATGGAGGAGCTGGGCTTTATATTATTCAATTCCCAGGTGGTGACAGAGGTAAATTCCTGACTTCATTAGCTAATAGTGCAGACAAGAGCCAGGCCTTTGCCCCGGATTTTTGCAGAGGGGGGCAAACATTCAGTGAGTTGCATGGGAGAAAACAAATGCAACAAGCCAAAAACGGAGCGTGCCTTTGGGTATTTCTCCCCTTCCTCTCTGAGTTTGTTGACAATTCCTTTGTACTGTAAAGGACGTTTACTCCCCCTCTCTTCTGCTGAGATGTAGTGAGCAGGATTGTGCTCACAAACCTGCAAATGCTTATCTGTAAAGGCTGTGCAGTGGTGTAATGACATTCAGAAGTGGTCCAGAGCCTGAACAGACCAGGGATATTTCTACAGAGAAGCAGAGCTGTGATCCCAATAAATTTGCTGGAAATTTGCTACCAGGCAAGGGGAAAGACTGGCAGTAATGAGCCCAGTGTGAAGAACAGTAAAATAGAAGGCAGGGCTCCCACGTCCTCCCTTCTAACTGCCTTCATTTGTCTCTGTTTCCCAGTCAAAACGTGGGTGTAATTGTTCAGGCATAGCATGAAGCTTTAAAGACTCGCAGTGGATCCGGCATAGCGGGAGGACAGCGTGATGTCAGCAAGAAGTGAGTTGTTCTCCTCGGCAGCGAAAGAATTAGTGAGCTAGAAATCCAGGGACGTCAGGACTTTGGTTCAGACCGCAGAGCATTTGAGCTCACCAGACAGGCAGGGGACAGAGGTCTCCCCTTGCAGAAAAGCTTTCCTGAGCTGCAAACCCACCCAGAGCTGTGCACGTCGCTCACACCCCACAAAGCTCTGCAGAACCCAAAGTGGTGTCCCCATGGGGAGAGGAGCAAGGTGAGTTTGCCCCACAGAAGGGGAGAGGAGAGGTGAATGCCTGCTCATGAGCAGACCCCGTTTCATTCAACAGCAGATGACAGTGGCACTTATTTTCCCAAACAGCTATTTAACATAAGGAAGCGTAATGAATAGAGAACAGCAGATAAGGCATAAATTATACAGCCAGCTAAAGAATATGGCTCCTACTCGACTTTAAAAGGCAGGCCAGATGTCTTCAGATACTGTCGGCTGTTAGTCGGTGTCGCAAAACCCTTTCAAGCTCAGCTAAGTGGAGTCACAATGTGCGCTTGATTTGCTTGGCTGAGCGGGGAACTTCCCGGGCTGGGAGCAGGATCTACGCGCAGCTGAAAATACGGTGGGAATGAGTCAGTTCCTTGGAGCTTGCGTGGGAGGCAAAGACAGAACTGTGGGTGGCTTCAAAGTGTTAAACAGCCTTTTAAATTCAGGCCCGGTTTCCTCGGAGGAATAAAGAAACAGAGATATTCACCCAGTCTGGATTTAGTTCCATATCTCAGGTCAGCCTTGAGAAAATCGCTCTCTGATAGCAAGAGCCACATCCTGGCCCGCTTGCTCCGAGCCAGGCCAGCTTCAGATGTAATTCTGTGGAGTTTAACAGCACCCCAGTTAGTCCCTCACCCATAGCGAGGCAGCAGCAGCAGCTGGCCCTTCTCTCCTAACATCTGCAGGCTGCCTCCCTCCAAGGCAAGGCAGAGCCTCACCAGCCTCGGGTCACGCATTTGTCTGTCCATCTCAGCTCCCCTTGGCTTGAGCTGCCTGGGGTAATAACTCTGCCAACACAGGCACCTCAGGTACCCACTCCCTGTGATGACAGAGAGCTGCTTCAGCCTTTCCAGCTCTGTATTGGCAGGGAGTTTCCCCATCCCACAGTCTATCATTCCGCCCTTGGTGCCAAGAACTTTGGGATGTGGTGCTGCCCACAACCAGTTTGCACACAGAGGGGAAAGGGGATGCTGTGGGTTAAATGACCTGGTGCATTGGACATTCAGGGTCAGTCCAGTTACCTCCTGCCAACTGTTTGCCATTCAGCCTGGTTCTCCTATAGTGCAACTGGAGTCTGGTCAGCTCTAAAGAGGATTTATTGCTTTTACTGGATCAGGCTCACCCTTCCATTTAAGTGGATTAATGTGGGTTAGCTCTAACTTAGCTCCACACAGCATTAGCCAAGTCAACAGAAAGTTCCCTACTACTGGCAATGTTGTTGTTTTTTCCCTGTCACGATGAATTTTTAATGGTCTTTCTGTGCAAGAGCAGCTTTGCAAAAATCTTAGGCTCCTGCTTTCCAACTTAAGTGATTTGGCATGTGAAGAATGCAATGAATATTTAAACCTGTAGTTTGGCGTAGCCTCCACAGAAACCTAGTCCTGATCTTTTGGGGACCAGCCAGCAAGGATGCAAAACCCCAAGCCTGGAGGAATGGCACAGGGAGCTTATGAGGTTACATCAATCTTCAGCGCTCCACCAAAATCACCCTAACCCCATCATTCCTTGGATTCTTCTAATTAACCTCAGGATTCATATGGAGGAGCTGTACACGGGTGGAGCTGCGGGTTGTTTGATGGATGGCTCGGATCACTCTGCTGGTTGTATTTTATTCACATGAGAGTAACTGTTGAAGGCTGTTATTTACCCCTGGAACCAGAGTCCCCATCCCAGTAGACCATGTGCAACCATGTGGTAACAACCTCTGCCTGGAAGAGCTTACAATCAAACCAGATTAGACAAAAGGGTCAAAAAGGAAGGGTTTTGCCCTCACTGTACAGATGGGTGAACTAAGGGCTCACACACACATTCAAGCAGCCACCAATTAAGAGTTTACTGTAACCCCTTTGTACACAATTTAGCCCACAGCAAAATCAAGGCAAATCGACTTAGCTTTATTGGCTGTAAAAGGGCACCCGGTTCAGGAGCCACCACCAGAAATCCTCCATCATCCGCTCGAACACACAAGGATAGATGCTGGAATTCAGCCAAGACAATGTGGCTTTCATCTTTTACATGAAAGGGGGCTCCCTTTGACATTTGGAGGCCCACTTTTTTAAGAGCTGTTATGCAAACTTCAGCTCACATGAGCTCGGACAATACGGAGGCGCAGAGTTCTGAAGCTTTCAAAGTAAGCAGCGTTTCCGTGCGCTCTGCAAAGATGGGCGTGGGAACAGCCCCGTCAGACTGAACAACTCCAGCAGGTATCAGTCTGCAACCACCAGCCACAAAGGATGGCAGTGTAAATAAATTTCTGGTCCCAGTGTCTCCCCCGAGCTGTGGTTTCTGTAGAGATGTTCGTGTGGAAAGAGGCACATTTGTTCGGGAATCGCTGCTGGTCTCTATCTCAGTGTGCCCTCCTGGAAATCCCAGATCTAAATATTGGCAGTTCTGAGCTATTTAACTTGTGAAGCCATCATTCCTCCTGGAGCTGGTGGGCTTCCTCACACATGATTATATTTAGGAGGCTCCATAAGCTGGTATGTCATTATCTCAGTGTGTTAATTAATTAAGTCTGGCCTACATACAGTCAGCTGGACTATTCCCTTTTGGGTTGTTATTATTAGCAAGACCCAGACATTTTAAGCCTTTTGGAGCCCAGGAATCTCTCTCACCATGCAAGTAGAAGCCCACGGAAATCTCTTGGAATCACTGACTTTCCAGCTACAATAATTTAATTTCATAGATGGAAAGTTACTAATATTGATGCACAAGAAAAGTGATTAAAAAAAAGGTGAAAGCAGGCAGCAACAGAAAAGAAAATCATCCACCTACAGCCCTTCAGCTGAATTAACACATTGTGAAGCAGACCCTTTAGCAGCAAGAGTCAGACTGAAAAACACCAGGGCATTACTTAACACATTTCTTTGCCCTGATTGGGAAAACATGTCACTTCCCTCCAAGATATCACTGGTATATGTTAAAACAAGTATTCCACAAGCGATGAAATAAACAGGGCTTGGTTTCCAGAGGATGTGTCTGAGCACGACTGGCTGTTTAAGTGAGAGGTATGGTGTGAAAGCAAAGCTGCTCTTGTGGGGTGGCTGTTTAGTGTCCAGCAGGGCATGACTGCCAGCTGAGTTTATCCACAGGTAAGGCATTCATAATGAGGCTTTTCCCACAGTTTTCCCGGTGTCTAATCAGGGATGAGCTCAGCAGGAGAACTAACAGCTCTCTGTTTTTACCCAGCTGCCTATTTTTTGAGGCCTGTGAGGAAATTAATGTCTTTGAAACCTCAGTTTGGTTTTCCCTGGACATGTGGCTCAGGAACCATTACTGGAGAAGACCATTACACGCAGCAGATTAATGGTGCAAATACAAGTCTGTCAGAAACCAAGCCAAAGATGAATTTGCCTCTTTGCTCCAAGCTGTGATTAAATTCAATGAGGCGCAGAGCCTTACGACCCACATCTTAGAAAACCCCACACCTACTATTTTCAGTGATCTGTGGCCTGATTTCCAGAGAAGCTGCTCATCTGTAGTTCATGTTGAAGCAATTAAAAATCACTAACAATCAAATTAGAAGTCTCAAATTAGGATCCAAACATCCACCAGTGAGTTTCTGCATCAGAACCACTAAGTTTCCACTATTTGCCTGAATTGCTCACGTGGCCAGGCTTGTTTTAAACAAAGCAGGTCTTTCACTTGTGTTGCTTGTGACTAAGACTGAATAAATGACCCTTAAATAGACTGTGATGGCAACTTAGGCTGCAGAATTTTCCTGTATTTCATTACAGGGTATGGGAAAATGCAGAGAAGACCTTTGCACAAAGAAATAAAACACACAGAGGCATTCTGGTATTGTTCTGTGTATTAGCCAGGCTCTTAGAAAAATAGCTGCCACTAACTCTGTGTTTTGGGGTTGATTACACTTCACTGAAGCCAGTGGGAAGTTTGCCACTGACCTCAGTGGGGCCAGTGTTTTACATCTACCAAGCTTATGGGCTTCAGGAAAAAAATAATAAGACATTCAAAACCTCTCAGAGCAAAGCCCATTGTACTTATAAACCTAAATACAGACTGTACACCTTCCTCTCAGACACCCAGTCCATCCTAGTTTACATTCACAGCTACAGCACAGCTGCTTTGGAAAGTATCTGAGTTCCAGAAAACAACTATTATAAATCCAGCTCAATGTCAGCAATATGACAAATAAACAAACCAAGAAAGTTGCTGTCTTTTCACTACCCACCTCATACCCTCAATCTGTTCTGGGACTGTTCATACACAGGTGGCTTCAGAGAAACTGTACAACAAGAAGAACCGAGTATCATCTCAACAATAAGAAAACTATGGCTAAAGGATCCATAACAGTGGATTTAAAACTCTTGCCAGGAAAAGAATTTGGAGGAGACACTGGCATTTGCAAATGCAGCTCCTGAACATCGTCACATCTGCAGGGCTATCTCTATAAAAAAATGGCTGGGAATAAACCTCCAACTACCACTTCAGCACTAGAAGAGCCACCAGAGAAAATGGTAGAAGGGTCGCTACGGTATTTTAGAGAAATCAAATACATTTCAAATAAAAATTTGTTAGGTTTAATGAATAAACTCACATCTCTGTTATGTTCAATTGGATTTTTTTTTTTTAAGAGGCACATAAACTCTCCTATTTGAGGGGATAAGTCAATGACAAACTGTCTGATGTTGGGAAGAAATTTCCTCTGCTCGCAGATGATTCCAATACAGAGTTTCTTGTATTCTCTCCCTTTGAAGTATCTGGTAGAGGCTGTGGTTAGAGACAGGATATCAGCCTGACGAACCCCAAAGACATTTTCTTGTAGCTCAGAGTTCAGATGGTCACAAACAGCAGTTGTTCTGGTTAGAAAAAAGCATCACGCATTTGCTCTGAGTTCAAAAGCTCTCTGCTCAGCACCTGGATTTGCTGCTCTTCATGCCACATCTTTACAACCACTTCCTTCAGGAACTGGCCATAAAACGTGCTCTGATAGTGACAGCTCTTAAAATGTTATGTATGTGAGTGGGTTTGAAAACACAGCCCTTTCAGAGGTGCTTCTTTGTTTCAGGACCTTTTTGTTGTGAATGTTAGTACACAGGCACACTCTCAACCTTTTTTTTTCCTATCTGCAATTGGAATTTCAACCTAATACCAGAAGGGATTGCTGCCAGCTCGAACCCCTGTCAAAAATGAGTGAAAGGTGGCTGAGGGAATCTCCCTGCCAATTTGTCACTTTTTGAGTCAAAGCTGCTTACTCCTCCCAGCTACACTTTTTCCTTTTCCAAGCTGGTTTGTGAAGGTCCGAGTGAATTAAAATGTCCTGGGAATTGGGCACAGGTTAAAAAAGGATGACAAGCTAAGGTGCTAAGTTTAAAACCAGTGATCCCAGGGTCACACAAAGCTGTCAGCAGGACACTCTCACTCTTTTGCAGGAGCAGAAAGTGGCTCCCATCTCAAACAGCCCTTTAAAGACAGAACTGGGGAGCTGGTGCACTTGTGTGGGATAAGAAATCCCTTTCTATGGTCTCAGACTGTCATTGTACCCAGTGTCTCTGAGAAGAACTGGGGAGAGAGAATCATAGAATACTTTCAGTTAGAAGGGACCCACAAGGATCATCGAGTTCAACTCCTGGCTCTGCACAGGACGCCTCAAAAATCACACCCTGTGCCTGAGAGCCTTGTCCAAACACCTCTTGAACTCTGACAGGCTTGGTGCTGTTCCAGTGCCCAACATCTCTTTGGGTGAAGAATCTTTTCCTGATATCCAACCTAAACCTCAGGAGGGAGAGTTGCCAGTGAAGGAGGTACTTTGGGTGCCAGATCTTGAGACACTGGCATCCAGATCCTGCAGATCCCAGGAGACAAATCCTGGCTTCACTTTAGTGTATGGAATTTTTTGCCACTGACTAACGTGGAGTCAGGATTTTACCCCAGGAAACTGGAGAACAGTCTCCAGTCATCCCATACCTGTTGCTGGAAGGAGTCCACTCGTTCATTGTCTAGAGAAGCACAAATGCGGCACAAATAAATGTATGTGGTATTTCTTGCTACTTCCCTGGCACATTGCAGCCCTTGAGATCTCTTTGCAAAGACAGGGGTAAGTGCGAGGGCTTTGCTCACCCTGTGGCACTTCTGGCCACACGTGGAAGCCCAGCTGTGTCTCAGCCCCATGGCAGAAACCGTATTTAAACTGCAGAACTGGCATCGCTGCAAAGGCCACCTCTCTCTGGCCAAATGGTTTGCCACAAACCCCTCCATTCCAGCCAGATGAATGAATGCACACACTTTTCCTGCTTGCCAGAATGCCCCTGGTTTCCCCACAGCCCAGTTCACTGGCCCCAGAGAAACAGCATCACTGACCACCCAGCACATGACCCCTAAGCCACAGCAAAGCAGAAAATATCTCTCAGCTTCATCCTACAGCTATTTCGCTTTCTGCTCCGGAACCCTCCTCAGTTCTGTGGCTGGCTCAACCACTTAAAGGGTTCTGGGGTTTTCCTCAAGATGAGGATGTTCACTGAGAACCATTCACTGAGCGGACAGAGAAATCCTGCAGGGATCCCCGAGACTCGGGGTCACTGCACAGAAAACCTCATTCATTGTTGCCAAGCCACCAGGGTCAGCCACACAGCTGGAGTTTTACCTGTTTGTTTAGTTATTTGAAGGGTGGCCATCCCTTGGGTTTTTAGCTCATGTTGGTAATTTCAGATTCCTGCCCCAAAAGGACATGCACACACATGTGTGTCTATATGTGTTATGAGTATATATGTTTCCAGTCTGGCAGCCTGAGCCTCAGTGTTGGTCTGAGTGCTCCTCTCAGAGGCACAGACCATCCACCCTTCCTGGCAGGAATACATGGAAGCTGCTGGGGGTACTTTAGCTTGAACATCAAGGTCCCATACCCACATATTACTGTGACACCAGGAGCTTCCTTTTAGGTATCCCTCCAAAAAAAAAAACCCAAAAGAAAAAAAGGACTTTTTATATCTAGGATGAACCACTTACCCTGCATCTGCATTTAGTCCTAGCTTCTATTCTATCTGGGTTTTTTAGCTTCTCAAGAGTTTTCTGAAATAAATGCATTGGGATTTGAATCTTGCAGTGCTCAGACTCCTGCACAAAACCAGCAGAGTGCTGCTTCTTTTGGCTGCCCACACCAAAATACTCCCTGCTTTAAGTTGTGGCCAGCACTTTTGCAGAATGTGGTTGAAAGTTATACTTTGTAACCTGGCTTTTATCATTGTTCTCAGGAAGTTGTAAAGACTAAGCACTTTTAAAGTGAAATCACTTGAGTTCAGTAGTTCTGGAATCGAGCTTTTAAGGTTGGAAATTACTCTCTGGGGCACAACGATGTTAATGCTTCAAATTTCAGAAGTGTCTGGGCTTTTAGTTTCTGAATCTGGTTGGAGCTAAATATAATCTGCACACTGGAAATCTCAGATCTGAAGATAGGATACATTTGGGAACATACCAGATTTGATGCTTCAAGAATCTCACTGTATTGACAAGTTCCCTACCCCTGCTCTTTTCTAAGATTGAAATGTCACATCAAGATCTTTATCAGTTAATAATATAACACTGGCACAGCACTGAATTGGAGAAATTAAGAGTGTGACAATCAGCATAGTGCTGGCTCAAAGCAGTAACCCCAGCAGTTGCCTTAAAACAGATGTTGGCCAATTCTGCAACTCACCAAGACATAACCCTTAGAAAATGTTAAAAAAAAAAGGGAATGCTGGTTCATATGACATTTTCTATATAATTAATAATAATTAAATAACCTAGATAAGAATTAAGGCTGTGTATGACTTGGCAATGTCTTAGCCACCCCAAAGTATCCATTAATTCCAGCTCCCCTGTGCGGTGATACTTACTCCTAACATCAGTGACTCCTTAGGTGATTACACGGACTGTATTAAGCCTGAAAATGACTTTGTACTTTCCCTACCACCTCAGAGCACGGGGCTGTGATTGCTCCTGCAGAGAAATGGGATGTGTTACAGTCCTCCCAAACCTCTCTCTTCACAACCACCCAGAGCGCTGCCGTGGGATCCCGTCTCTCATGATGTCAGGCAGCGGTGCTGGAATCAAGCAGAAGCCAAACCAAAGCCTGTCAGCTCTTCCTGAATGAATTTACAAGTGGGGAGTGGGGAATGAGATGAATGGCATGGGATGGTTGTGCACGAGCGCAGGGAAGCGACTAAAAATATTTGTGGGGATCTAAGTATATCACCCCAAAAATACACACATACTTTCCACCATTTAAATATCTTGTCTCTGGGTAGAAGCCAAACATTCTTCTATTTATTTCCACGTATGTCACCAAGATTCTAAGGAATTTAATTGCCCAGTTCAAAATGTTAAGAAAATACCAGTAGGCTGAACATCCTGGAAAAGGATAAGGTATTAGGAGGATGTTAACTCACCTAGCATTGTGCGCTGAAGAAAGGAAAGTGTCTTACTGCTGCTCTCAAAGAAAAAGGCTGCATCTCTCTAGCACAAGAAGCCAAGTTCTGTCTGTGATAAGCACATGCAGTCTGCAATGCAGTGATACCTCTTGTTTCCAGGCATCCTGACAGCTACTTACAAGTTGCATTTCCAAGTGGAATTAGCAGAGAAAGGAGATTTACACACCCCTGGTTGGTGGTTTGGTTTGTGCTCCGTGCAGCAAAGCCCCTGCCGGAGCCCAAACTTCCCAATTAATCTTCAGAATTACATGAGAAATGACCTTTGGATGGAGATGGTGGTGAACTTGTGCCCAGGATACTCCAGGCCACTGTGCCACAAAATGCCCATATGACTTTATGCAAGTAATTCAAACTCTTGGACTAACTTGTTCTCACAACAGGGATAAGTCCATTTTGCCTATTTAAATTACAAGCTTTCCAAGCAGAGGGAGAAAAACTTAAGAGTGATTAAAGGAGGCCAGCTGAAGTCTCCTCGTGCAAAAATTCTGCTCCTGAAGGCAACGGTAGGCACCTACACTCCCGAGGAATGCTTGGAACTGTTATCTTGGTCCCTTGCAGGAAAACAGAGCTGGAAGGACCAACACTGAGGACCCACCCCCTCCAGTTGGTCTCCATCCATCCTGCAATTCCTGACCCGATACTGCTTCTGTGAGAAGCTTCTTGAAAGCATTTGTAGGCTTCCTGAAGGAGCAGTCATGAAAATTCCCTCCTTCCCCTCTGACTCTTTGCTTTCACAAGCTACAAGGAGAACAATTCACACAAGCTGGGACTGTGTTTGTCTGGACCCAAGGGGATGAACGGGCTGGCGCTGCTGCTGCTAAAGCAGGGAAAGGGGAGGTTTGGAGAGCCACTCTGACCCAGGCAACGATAGCAGCACCTTTGGTGTCAAGTCTCTGCTATGAAATGTCAAGCTGCATTATTGGTGCCTGAAACTTGGCCTGGGTGAAAGGACATTACCCTAAAATGTAATTTGTATTGTGTTTACTGGTAAAATAATTTGTTGGGGTTTTTTTGGTTTATTTTTAAACCATAAAATATTCAGTCCTGTTTCATATGGTTCCAAGTTTACAATATCCGTGTCCTCTCCAAACTCAGTCTCTGTGAGTCCATCCTACCAAGAGGACAGTACCTGTCCCAGATGATCAGTAAATTAGGCTGAAGAAGGCTGGCTGCCATTCACACTGCCTTGTATCGTGGTGATGCTTTCATTTTCCACAGGCCCTGAGTCCAAATGTGCCACTTTCTGGCGCAGTTTAGAAGTCTCCAGGCATAAGCCACACCTTGGATTCACAGATAAAAGCAAGAGGGCATTGCAGACTGCAAGAAATCTGGCTTAGCTGGGCATTTTGTGGGATAAGCTAAATCCAAGGTACAGGGTTGGAGTCCTCCTGTCATAATTAGTCAAGAGAGAGCATGGACTGTGAGCAACAGGCTGTCAGAGTCACTCTGCAGCTTTGCTGTGGATGGAGCCAAACACCAATACAGACTTAATTATTATTCAGTGAGTCCTGGTCACAGCACCTGACCCTCAGTGTATGCATTTGTCATGAGCACTGCAGGTTTTAAAAGAATATATAACATATATACAGTTGTATAATAAATGTACACAGAAATATTTGTTTATATGGACAAATAATACATCTAGGAACATGCAAATAAAAATATAAACCAATAAAACCTGTGCTCTTTGCCTCCTCTCTGACACACTGCTCCAGGCAGCTCTGCTGTTCGGCAGCACATGAAAAGGAACAACAGCTCCGTTGTGTTACCATTTACCTATGGGAAAATAAACCCATAGGTTTATCTGCATATCTGCAGATGTGGCTGGTGGTGGCCTGACCAACTCCTGCTGGAAATCACTATAAAAACTTGGATATACTCACTGCTTTTTCGTCGGTTTCCTCAGTCAGCTGGTGCCCACTTTAGCTGGGTTGTTCTCCTGACATCTCCCAGGTTAAGCCTCTCCGAGCAGGGATGGCAGTGCCAGGCACCTCAGGCATCCTTCCTCTGGCAAACCTGCTCCGTGTGCCCTCAGGAATCACAGTGGATCTCACTCAGCAGCCACACCTGCCACCTTTTCCTGCTCTCCCCTCCAACTCTGCTTGGGCAAAACAAAGTAAAATAAAACCAGCCCCACAGCGCATTTACCTGGTGTGGGACAGCCCAGTTTAAGGCCCTGCTGGCTGTGCAGATGGGTGAGGGGACACACCTCAGCACCTGGAGGGAGCAGCCCCAGAAATCTGCTGTCACAAAAAGGGACAAAGAGACCCCAGTGGCTTCCTGAGAGTCCTCAACAAAACGAGGAGACTCCCCAGCAACAGAGTGATGGGCTTAACAAAGAATGGAGTGTTATGGAGTTGGCATGGCCATTCTTTGGATAGCTGTGTTTTAAGAGTGTAGTTTTGGGTCATTTTTGCTATTCAGTGCAGTCCCCACATCAGGGTATCCAAAGTCCTGTCCATTGCAGTGACTCTGCCTAGCAAAGGGTCTCTGGAGGTGAGACACAGATAGACTGGGCTTTAAAAGGCCCTGATTTTCTGGGGACAAAGATAGCCAATTAAAATTATATTAATACAGGTGGGATAACAAATCTTTGCATTTCTGCCCCCTTTTTTTCTCTCGTGACAGATGAGGACCCGGGAAGAAGAGCAGGGAGAGCAGGATGAGCCCCCCATCTGCTGCCAGGGCTGCGGGGCCACCAGGACAGGTCCTCCCACCACGTGAGTGAAACACCCAAAAAAACACCTGACAAAACACCTGTCCTCATCCTCCCTGCTGTGTCTGGGTGAGAACAGCCTGTGCCCAAGGCCAGCAGCCTTTGCCACCCAAAAAAGTGAAATAAAGCAACTTTCTTCCTCAAAAACCCCAAGGCAGCTCCAGAGATGCCCCCATTCCATTTCCCCCTCAACTTCCCAGACATCTAAACAAAAATAAACAGCATCATTCTGACAATAAATGGCATCATTTTGATATGATGTATTTATATTTACATGGTACATTTTAAAGCAATAGCTACACTGATCATACATATTAGAAACAATAAAAAAAGAAGTTAAGAACTAAAATGTACATCATACACTTGTATATATATTTTTTTTTTACACAGAGGTAAAAAGGCTTATAAAAATCAATACAACAGGGTTTTAACTTTTAGTATATAGATACATAATGATGAGGCTTCAGGCACTTTAATTTGTTAACGTGAGCAATAGCTTGGAAAAAAAAAACAAAATAAAAAACAAAAAACCAAAACCTTTCCACAACAGGAAAAAACAAAAATTGGTTAATGTTTTTGTTACCACAGATACAAAAATAAAATCTGAATAATTTCTCTCAAATGATTGATGTCAGTATTGCAAAGCTGACTGGGAGAACGCTACACACTGTTCAGCAGCAGTGTGGAAATTAAGGAGAAATATTTACAAAAACCACCCATTTCTATCCTTGTGCCCTTACACCACTGCCATCACAAACCAAATAATGCACGCAGCAAAATCTACAAGTATTACAAAAACCCAAGAGAAGAGGGAGGAAGGAGGAGGGGAAGAAAAAAAAGAAAAAAAAAAAAAAAAAAAAGGGGAGGGACTTATTTTAAAAAACTTTTATTTTCAGACATACAGAAAGGCTTGGAGTATGTCTACTTTATTTAAATAAATAGGGGCACTTCAAGACCGGACAAAAAACTGTAAGATCTTTTTGTAGTGTTGTGCTTTATAGAGAGAAGATCTTACAGATGTTTGTTTACATGAAACAACTGTGGAGAACAGAAATAAAAGGGAAAGGTTGTTTCATTAATAATTTTTTTACGAGGCTGGCTTGATGTTTACTAGACACCATTGAGAGATTTGTCAACTGCTATTAGGCACAAAATATTTTTATTTCATTCAGCAAACCCAGACACATCACCCAGAGTGTAACACTCCATCCCTTTTCCACTATCATTCTTTTTTCTCCAGCCGAAAAAATCCCCAGTAACTGCTATGAATTAAACCTACCCAACTCTATAGTGTATAATAAGCACATTGCATACTTAATTCATGGTTGACTAGAAAGCTGTGATTAACTCTCAGAGGAACCGTTGGGACATTCCACCAAGAAAGAATGGCAAGCGTTCCTTTTACATTTATTTGGCAAATTAATTATTATTTAAAAAAAAAAAAAAAAATTCCTCTCTTTTAAGACTGATGTCAATGTGCAATAGAGGGAGGGAAAGGACATGCGCCCACTGGCAATTTACTGCAGAAAGAAATTATGGCAGGAACAGCAGTGCCAGCTTTGACAAGCCAATCCCTAGCTGCCTCAAAGTATTCGGATTGTACTATGCTAGTTAGAGCTCACTGCGCTAAATCAGTTTTTTTTATTTTTTAATAAAAATTATTTGGCTATTCCTTGTAATATATTAGAAAAATACTCTTTTTCCAAGCTAATTACAAGCCTTGTACACAAGACAACATGACATTAAAAAAAAAAAAAATTAAAGAAAATTAAAAAAGAAAAATAATTAAAGTAATATTATCCTGCTGTATGCACCTTATGCATCCACTTGATAAACCTGGGTGGTGAACTGGGGAGGGGGGAAAGCCAGGCAGACGCTTTGGTCTGGCTCCTGCAAAGACTCACATGCTTCATCCCACACACAGACGTGTAAGTATCCGGAGGATCGGGACCACGGCTCACAAACTGGAAGTGGGAGTTAAGATCCTGGCTTTGGATTTTTAAATACCTGCTTAGATTGCTAAATGTTGCTTCTACAGTGGACGCATATGTTCTCATGCTCATGTATACAGAAAACAAACAAACACGATTTTCCATATAATCCACCACTTAATGCAGCATTTCCCCAGAATTGCCATAATAGTGCTTTTGACATTGCATTGCTAGAAATTCTTTGCATATCAACGATTTTCCTCATCTGGAACCTTAGTGTTTTANTATTATTAAAAAAAAAAAAAAAAAATTCCTCTCTTTTAAGACTGATGTCAATGTGCAATAGAGGGAGGGAAAGGACATGCGCCCACTGGCAATTTACTGCAGAAAGAAATTATGGCAGGAACAGCAGTGCCAGCTTTGACAAGCCAATCCCTAGCTGCCTCAAAGTATTCGGATTGTACTATGCTAGTTAGAGCTCACTGCGCTAAATCAGTTTTTTTTATTTTTTAATAAAAATTATTTGGCTATTCCTTGTAATATATTAGAAAAATACTCTTTTTCCAAGCTAATTACAAGCCTTGTACACAAGACAACATGACATTAAAAAAAAAAAAAATTAAAGAAAATTAAAAAAGAAAAATAATTAAAGTAATATTATCCTGCTGTATGCACCTTATGCATCCACTTGATAAACCTGGGTGGTGAACTGGGGAGGGGGGAAAGCCAGGCAGACGCTTTGGTCTGGCTCCTGCAAAGACTCACATGCTTCATCCCACACACAGACGTGTAAGTATCCGGAGGATCGGGACCACGGCTCACAAACTGGAAGTGGGAGTTAAGATCCTGGCTTTGGATTTTTAAATACCTGCTTAGATTGCTAAATGTTGCTTCTACAGTGGACGCATATGTTCTCATGCTCATGTATACAGAAAACAAACAAACACGATTTTCCATATAATCCACCACTTAATGCAGCATTTCCCCAGAATTGCCATAATAGTGCTTTTGACATTGCATTGCTAGAAATTCTTTGCATATCAACGATTTTCCTCATCTGGAACCTTAGTGTTTTATTCACAGATCATTATGTTGCTGGCTAATGAAGAAGTTCCCTTTCTTTTTGGGCAGAGCTCTGAAAAAAACACAGTTTTGTTTTTCCAATGTTATTTAGGGAAAAAAGAAAAGGCTAAAATTTAAGTTTCCCTTTCAAGTAGTGGTCTGAAATGATTACAGGTAAGGAGGACTACCAGATTCTCGATGGTTATGTGACTATGGTAACTGAGCCTTGCTTTCTGCTCACAGAGCTTTGCGAACAGAGAAATAATTTAAGATGTTTGCTGAAGGAAATGACGATGGACTCTAGAAGAGAAACTGCAGCTTAGATGGCTATTTTAGCTTTGGAAAACAGAACAAAAAACCCAAAGAAAACCAGTGACAGAAATACTGTGTTGTGGTACAAGTTTGTTACTAGCACACCTTCTATACACACACAGTAAGTTGACGGCAAGTTAAAATCCCTTCTGAGTGAGATTCCATTCACTACACCGCCCCGTTTCTAGAAATGCCAAAGCTTGATAACACGCCGATGGTACCACATGAGCAGAGGCAAGACAGACACAACCTGGAGATGTTCTACAATCCACCACCATTTAAAGCAGTTCTTCTCTCAAACTCATTTTAAATGAAAAAAAAAAAAAAAAACAAACCCAAAAAATAAAAATATAAACATGTACAAGACAGTCTGTTTTGATTACAGATTAATAATACAAAAGTCTATGCTGTAGGTTAGTTAGTTAGAACAGTTGATGAGCAAATCAATGCAGTGTGAGCCCCAGATGACCCGATGTAAAGTGATCCAAACTGGTGGCTTCCGGATGCTGTCGGGCACAGTGGCTGCATCAGAATGAGTGACCTCAATGCTCCAAAACCAACATGTTCCTTGAACTACAGGAAAAACGTAACACTTTGAATGCATCTGTAGTCATCCAGCAGCTTTGTGTTTTCCACCACAGCACCTGCACATGACCCCACAGTGGTAACAAGCCCGAAGCGGCAAGTAACAGCACATACATGGAGCAATGAAAGACAAGGCGATAAGGGCCATCCACCGGAGGCAAAACATTTCATCACTGGTGTCGCACGAGCAAGGATCCGTGTAGTCTCCTTCTGGGTCGGACATACAGTGATAGAGCATAGTGTCTGCGCACCACATACAGCTCACTCGATGGATGCAAGTCTTGACGCGGTCCGGAGCATCCTGGCATTGACCCCGCTTGTTCTCCTCGTGGTTGAACATGTCCCTGCAGTACACGCACCGCGACCTCTCACCATCTTCCTTCCGCCTGGGCTTGAATTTGACAGGTTGAGTCTTTATCACAGCACCCTTGATATCTTCACCCAGGTCAAAGTCCGAGTTGTCTACGTAAGGGTAAGTGTATTCGTGTTTTGAGGCCTCGCTTTTGGCAAAACGTACGTAGGAGTCCATGTCATCGGGATCAAAGTTCTTTCCTCGTGCTGGGGCATGGCGATAATCCTCATATCCAGTCATCCAGATCTTTTCCCGAGGATTGATGCGCACTATCTCCTCATCGTCATCTGGGAAGTTGACGTGCCGGTAGGATCGTGGTACTGACTGTGGAAGTAGGAATGGAGATGAAGAGAGAGAAAAGACAAATAAGCTTACTTTGCTACTGGCAATCACTGTCTCCTTGCTTCGTGAAGAACCAATATTGAACTACTTTGTCTTTCCTTCTTTGTACAGCCTTCACCATGACCCATCACAGAGTTTCAGCCTCTGGCTCAGGAGTGAGTACAACTGTCACAGTCCTACAATGGCCTGTGTGCACCTGGTACAACCCAACACATTAAAACACAGTGTAATCCCCTCCTCTCCCTTCCCCCCTTTTCTTTTTTAATAACTGGAAGCCATTTAAATTTAACAGGGAGAGTGGAAGCTTGGGGGGTGCCTTTCAAGGATGTGGGGGAAACCCAAACACCAGTCCCAGCTCTGCCAGACAGAGATCTATAGGTATTAACACTGGGAAGAAACCTTACTTGTTCTAGATGGTAGTGGTCAGAGCTGTAATGGTCGTGAAGGTGGCCACGAGTGCAAATTCTTCGATGTTCGCAGGATGCAGGAGAAGCCAGAGTTCGCACAGGCTGTTCCCTTTTCTGAGAGGAGTTGGAGGAGCTGTCTGTAGCATTCTGTTTTAAATGGAAAGGGGTGGGGGGGGGACAGAAATGGTCACACATTCAGCTGTTACTGCACACGGTATTAAGAGATGTTTTGCCACTCGCTGGCTTTGCGCACACCTGCAATACTGGCAACACCTGACGGCTGGAGGCTTCATAAAGTTTCACATAAAACACTTGAAAGAGGCAGATCTGTTGCCAGGCCATAAAAGCTGTCGCCACACACATGGAAAAATAATATGCCATAGCCTGCCCGTGACATATTCATCAACACCACTTGTATTTGCTTGGCATGTTATTTGTTATCCTGGGCATGGCAGGACGATGAGTCTCCACTAGAAGCTACCTCTGAAAAGTTTAAACTCCATCAAATGACGCAATCGTGTAAGTCCTGCGGGCTCAGACAGAGCATCTACTAAGGCTGCAAAAGCATCTACCCAGGCTACAAAAATACTGGCAAATTTTGTTAAGCTTTACATATTCTCCAAACACTCATCAAATGCCAGTTCATCAGAGGCTGCTTGAAAAATCAGCCTTCCTTTAAAAAGTTCAGGCTTTTGTCCCCCCCTCCCCTCCCCATTTTGTCACCAATCTCTAACGTGCAATGTACATTACTTGAGTTTTTATACATTCCTGGCTCATGGTCAGCACTTTCTTTAGGTTAATTAGTTACATTATTATGCAGCAATGATCATAAAAGGGTGAAATATCACACAATAACATGCTGTTGCCAATACCTGCAGCTTCTTAACATACCTATTTTTCCTCCTGCAGAAATACACAGTTTTAGTCATTATCCCTCCATAGCCCTTCCTAGGTTAGAACAGTTGCCATACAGTATCTAGAAATGCAAAATTTTGCCCATTAATGCTACTTACAGATTGTGGGCTTTTTCACATTACCATGAACATTGATGCAGAGCTGTTAAATGCACCAGCAAACCAGAAGCAGGAAAAAAAGACCCTCCGTGCACAAGGATCAGAACAACTGTAGCACAGAACGTGCCTAAAACGCTGCTGCTTTAAAATAAAAACATCTCCACCTCACTCCCCTCAACTAACAAGATGTGCTGCAGCTACGAGTCCAAGAGAAAGGTTTCCATTTGCCACCAGTTAGCTAAAGACACAACCTCAAGAGCAGAGAGTGGTGTTGGTAGTAGAAGACTGGTTTTACCTGAAAAACCTTCACTCCTTGTCAAGAATGCACTCTCTAAACACTGTTTTCCAGTGAATTGTACTAGACACATCTCTTACTTCACAAATACCAGAACCCTCATTGTGGGTATTTGTTTATTCTGAAAACAACACTCTGCAAGACTCTGCTCAAAGGTGAGAACACCTTAAAGCGAAGCAACACAAAAGCAGATGTTGGTTCGCTTTAACTGGTGTAGCACTTAGAAAGCACTGAACTCCCAACTTACTTTGTTGAAAGTAAATACAGAGATGTTTGCAGTGTGATGTAAAGGCAGCCTGGGTTATCTGGGAGGTTCAACAAGCAGGATGAGTTTTGAATGGCTGACCCACCCATGAGGAACAGACTTTCAATGGATGTTATTTGTTTTGCGTTTTTCTTCCCCTTTCTTTTTAAAACAAGTATGTAGAAGCAGATCAACTATTAATATAGTTAACAACACCTCTAAAATGTAACTGCACCAACATTGAGGCTCTTCTAAAAAAGTGGTTTCACCAGTCTAGCCTTCCTAACTTAATAAGACAAAGCCACTTCAAATCTGGGGTTTAAACCCTTCAAAGCCAAGTCTCATGCTTGTAACTTCAGATCCCACAATACCCAGCACATTCTGGCGAGATTTCAAAAGAAAACGAGCAGCTTTTAGAAATACTTAATGATAAGATTAGGCTTACAACCTGTTTGAAAAACCTGAAGAGAGCTACGATTTAGGTACAACAGCCACATTGGTACGCATACAGGTACCTTTTTTGCAGAGCTGTATGTGGTGCAGACCAAGATGCTGAGCTGTAATTGAAGCTTCTCAGAACAACAGAAAGGCACACAACACACCTCATAGTCCAAGCGGCCTCAACCTGCTCTCCAAGTTAAACTTTGACTGAATGAACCAAAAAGGAGGCAGGGCCTTAAAACAGTGCCATGGCAGCCAGAGCAACCCTTCACCTTCCCTGGATTCATGACTGAGCCCTGTTGTGACAAGCCTTTCATGGATTTGCTCCGAAAACATCATGGGTGCTCCTGGTCAAAACAACAAAGCCTGGGAAAACTACCCAGCTGAAGGTGGCTGCACATACTGTCCTGCAACTCCCTCGCTGTCCTAGATGAAAATAAAAATCCCACCCAAACTGGATATAACTCCTAGATAATCTCAGCGGGGCAGCTGGGAGATATAACCAGCCCTCCAAGCAGTACTATTTGCTGCCTCTTGGGGAAGGCAGCATTTCTGCAACAGGCAGCTGGAAAAGAGGTTGTAGTGATTTCTGTCTTACCCAATTCGTATGTACCTTTGCTTTCCCCCTCACCTTCTTCTCCTTTAGACCCGTCAAGGCAACCGAGCCTGTCCTCCACATGTGTTGACACGGCTACAAAACCTGTTTGCAGCATACCACAGAGGCTGCGGCTCTGGTCTCCGCTTTCACCTTATTAAAAATTGCTGCATTTCCACATTCAATGTCCTCAGATTAGAGGGGCAGTCTGCCAACACAAATACTTACTCTAAGAGCCCAGAGAGGGGAAATCAAGATATCCAAGACCAGGGCTCTGCTCACTCGTCCATGAAAAGGTTCGTGCTGACTCGGGGCTGGTGATGCTCAAGGCAGCAGGTTGACAAACGTAGGGGTACCTAGCTGACCCCGACTGTTGGGATAAGCACTGTTACTTTCCATCAACATCCCTCATGGAAGCTTCAAACTTCCACAGGAGAAGAGAGTTCTCGACACATATGCATGGTTTGAAGATTGAGGGAAAGAACCTCATGATGCTGAGAGACTGGGTATTAAAAAACCCTGCTGAAGTGTGATGTGACGTAGACACCTTGATCTGACATGTACAATGATGCACTCTGAGCCAGCTATTGCTGCTCAGGGAAGAGGTCTTGGGATTAAAACAGGCAGCTCTGTGACAGCAACAGATAAAAAAAAAGCAGCAGCAACAAAGATGATCACCAAGGCACTGCATCTGCCTGCTGCGCTTCTCCAATCCGTCTGCAGTCCTCCTTCTCCTCCACCCTGTGCCAATAAGGGTATTTCCAACACAGCAAGTTCACAGAGCCATGGCCATGACAACAGAGGACATGAGATGGCTTTTCAGCAGCTTACTAAATAGCCTTGGTCTCTCCAGGTATGAAGAGATCATGGAAGGGACCATGAAGATGGGAAGAGAAGTATACTGAATTGTGAGTTCCATGGAAAGTGATCTGGAAGAGATCATGCTTCTAGTATCCTTCTGAAAGGAAGATTCTGAAGCATTCAATGGAACTGGCTCAGATAAGGTTCAGGCAGAAGGAGGTACTTCTGATGGTGCCCACAGTTAAAATGTGGTTCAAGAAGTCATAGGGAAACTCTCAGAAGAAAATAAGTAACCGAGGATCAGAGACATGATGATGCTTCAGGCTTCCAAAAGCATACTGATCTCTCAGTACCACTCCACTGAGACTGAACCTGGACCTGGTGACGGGTGAAAGTCAGTCAATGAAAAGACACACTCATCTTCAGCCAAGTGCCACCAAGAACAAATGATGGCAAGACTTGTCAGTGAGAGAAGCAGGGAACAACTTCTGTCCCCCAAGTCTTGGTTGGGATTTTCTACCACCAGTGTAGCAGGGAAAATTCTGGAGAAGCTGGTGGAGAATGGAGATGAGAACACGCTCCTCTACAGGAATACATCTAGAAAGGACATCGTGTCCAGAGTCAGGCTGTTTCACCAAAGAAAAGTCAGGTCCCAAACCACTGAGCCACTGGTCTGTCAGAGAAACACTATCTTCTTCTAGAACTTGTTGAAACCAATCCAGCTCCAGCATTTGGTTTTGAGGGGAAGCTATTGAAAACATGCCCAGTAGCCACATAAGAGAAATGAACCCAAAAATAAAGTTGGAACAGCGAGTCTGATAAGAAACTGTTTCAACACGCCCTCCTATGCTCAATTACGAGACATTTGTGCTGCATGTACCAGAGCTTTGTGATTGCTATGGCGGCCCCAAAGTCTTGTGGTTTCACTGCTCGGATAACAAAATCATTAATCATGACCAGAAGAGTCATTTTATAAAACCTGTGCTACACATTTCCTGTTGCAAGGGAGCCCTACGTATCTGAGCGAGCACACGTACCACATGTGTGGTATGGCTGCTTTAAGAAACAACACCAGGCTTCTACAGGCAAATGATGGCACTGTGGTAATTTAAAAAGAGAAAAACATGTCCTTGTTTCCCCCTCAGACTTTCAGAAGTGACTCATTAAATTAAAAAGCCCTAGTCATTAGTAAAGAAGATTATGTTAATCATTTACTGCAGTTTACTTCTCATTGAAATGGATTTGTTACACAAGAAGGCTAATCAGATATCCAAGTAACAGGCATAGATAAGCATCTATCAAGAAACTGTGAGAAAAAGAAGCCTTCTCCTGCTTCTGAACTGGACTGATCACCTTGCCTCTGATGGCTTCACAAAACAGGTTCACCTCATGTGATTCAACATCTAAGGGTGACTATGAAAAAGAAGAAAGATTCCTCTCAGAATTATGAAGCAATACAATCTGTGGCAGCTTGTCAGAAATTGGTTGCCAGAGGGCAATTATGGAGCTCTGTCACTTAAAACTTCCAGAAGTGCTCTGAGCCAGCAAGTCTGCTGTCAAAAATAATCGTGGGTCAAGCAAGACAAGATGGTTTGTATTTTTTTTTTCTCTCTAGGACTTTAATGGTTACATGAGGCAGGGGGGAACAGAAGTATCATGATGCTGAACAATTAGTTTTGTAAGTAATGGTTCTAAAGGAATCATGTCACCCTGGCCTTTGCAAAGCACAAGCCCTCTGCAAGCCAACCTGGTCTCTACTGCCACACTCCACTTTGCTCATCTCCCACTGCCATACACAAGCCCACCCACCACATCACCTGGATCCCACGGAGGACTGCTGACATGCAGCACGGGAATGCAAAACTCAGTGGGGCTCGAGGCACCCCTCTGCAACACCCAAAGCTTCTCACAGCAGCTTCTGGGTTCACTTTGGGAAGCCTGGACATGTTAAAGAGGAACCCATTGCCACCTCATCATCTCCACCATTCCCAGGGCAAGAAACCCCACTCCCATTATCAATTCACAGCTTGAGGATGAGCCTGGAAAAATGACAGCTGCATCCTCCTGTGCCACAGCCCAACCACCTCTGTCTGAGACTCCCACGGCGAGCCCCGTGAAGGCAGCCAGAGCCCTTGATGTGCTCTGCCCCAGTGCAATCCCTCGGGAGCCCAGGTACAAGCCAGACCTTCTTCTTCACTTGACCTGTCCCACTCCCTGGCATGTGGGGAGGCACAGCTGTGCTATCAATACGGAAAGGAAAAGCGATAAAGCTGGCGAGAAAGTGCAGCAAGGGAGTGATACTGAGCTCAGCGCCAGGCTGGGGCTTATCTGCAGAGCCTCTGCTGTTTAGGAACTTCACAAAGAGGAAGCCTGAGAGTTATTTCGGATGCATGGCAAAGAAACTTCCACCTTTCCAAAGAAATTAAGATAAAATATAGTCTCCCAGAACTCCCTCAGCTTAATCTTGCCAGACCAGGTCTTTCCTTTCCCTTCCCCCCTTGAGTGAAACAGCACAAATTCTAATTTTTGTCCCAAAACACCTTCTTCTCTCTATTCAAGAAATTTAGAAAGGAAACAGTTGACATTTTCCATCCACCTCTAAGTGTACCCTGTATAGTCATGACAGCCCATTTCAAAAGGAGCTTAGATTATCCAAGTATTAAGGAAAGGGTTCAGTGTGAAAAATCTTTTAAGACTTGAGTGTCCTGTCTCCTGAGCATAAGCTTTTAATTTGTCATGCCAAGATAGAGCCACTGAAGAAAATGTTTTTGTCAAATTTCTGTTTGTTTCCTATCACTGAAGAGGAGACAGGAATTGTATTGCAGAAAACTGCTTCCATGCATTTTTAAAAGATTTTGCCACTCCAGGATGGCTGGAGCTGAATCTAGTTCTACTCCTTAGCAGCGAGTCTGAAGGAAAAGCTTCATGTTAGATCATATTCCCGCACAGTTTAAAGACAAACTGGCTGTACCATTACAGTAAGTATGGATTCAGACTTTTCTAATACCAGAACAGGACTACCAGAACTCAAATGTTTGGACTGCAGTCATCCCTTACAGAAATACCAATATAAAGTGCAGAAAGCTAGCTAGGTTTACTGCTATGTTTTTTTATTTAAGTTTTTGTGGTTATAGCTTTTGATGACAGAAAGATGCTGGTGGCTGCGCTGGCTGAAGTCAGCAAAACTTAAGGAACATTTACAAGAATTCGGTGCACAAGATCATCTCCATTAAACTCCTGCTAAACCCGATTCTGGCATCATGGGTCAGTTCTGCATGGACCACAGATGCGGCTTAACAGCTCACTTTGAGGAGTAAAGAGAATATATGAGAATCAGACATGGTTAAATGATATAGCAAACTCAGATGTGGTAAGGGGGAAACTTCAGTGAGATTTTCCTGTTTCACTACTTACCACATACAAGGCATCAGACATCTCTGCAAAAGCAAGCATTTGAACAGAGAAATGTCTGCAGAAGTCAGAGAGGACTGAACTAAGACAGTACCTCATTTTGCTCAGACTCAGCACAGGACCAGAGGCTGGGAATGGGTCCACACAACATTTCCTTCTCATATGATAACACCTTCCCTTGCCCTTACTGCACCACTGGGATAGAGCACCACTTAAATGGAAGGAAAAGCCTTTGCATCAGGTACTTAAAAATGAAAAGCAGAATGTTGCAAGGGGAAAAAACCCCAAACCACAAGCCCCAGCGACTAGGGCTGCTCCCCCAGCCAGCACATCAATCCTACAGTACAGTGGTGAGAGTGGGGTGGCTCTGTGTACACACGAGGCACTTGTGTCCTCATCAGTGTGGAGAGTCCTTACCAGGACTCCCACGTTTCCTGCTTCATTCCTGTAACTCCTCCATGTCGTGGCCTGATTGGATTTCTCCATGTTGAGATGAGCTACGCTGCTTCAACAGGATATTTTTACCTAAATCTGGGAACTGTTTAAACTACCCAATTGCTTCAGACCATCCAGGGATAGAGGCAGGCTTTTCCTTTTTGCAAAAAGGCTCAGTTAATGTGTTTATGCCTTGGAAGTGACATCTTAGTGCAGACTACGGCATTGCTGGGATGGTCAGCATCCAGTATTTGTGTCTGTACAGCTCCACAAAGATTAGCAAAGCCTCCCTCTTCTAAAAATATTAGCTGTGTTACCACATATCCTCTGCTAAGGCCATGAGAATGGCCACCAAGGTCTGCACTGCTGTGGGGAGGTGATAGCCACTGC
Organism: Scytalopus superciliaris; assembly: GCA_013400415.1. Taxonomy (NCBI): domain Eukaryota; kingdom Metazoa; phylum Chordata; class Aves; order Passeriformes; family Rhinocryptidae; genus Scytalopus; species Scytalopus superciliaris. The sequence goes on along the minus strand of VXBX01002694.1, from coordinate 146,453 downwards.
TTCTCCCTCCCACCAGTGCCATCACCTGCTCTGTGGGCATACCTGGGTGGAGGACCACAGAAATACAGCCCCAAATAATTTCTGCATCGGTTCTCCCTGACCTCAGTTGATCACCCTTGTTGTGGCAAAGGAGGGTCTCCAGACAATGCAGGGGGCAGAGGTGAGGGAGGCTGGAGGAGGGAGCTCCTAATTTTCAGGCGCTAACATGGAACTCAGCACATCCAATGCTGCCAAAAAGCCTTTTGCAAGATGTGTAAGGATGACAGGAAATAAAGGAGGAAAGTTCAGAGGCGGGGTGTTAAACACTGGACATGCACAGGGGATGGCAGGAGCCTGTTCTGCTGCTGAGCCTGGATAGGAACAGATGGCTCCACAGAACCCACCACTGAATCCCAGCTCTTCTATACAGAAACTTTCAAGGAGGGG